>CM024593.1:35299660-35697406 GCA_014182565.1 Eucalyptus marginata
GAAGAAAAGTTCGAATCCTAAACAAACAATTTATTGCTCTAATAGGTGATCGAAGAAAAGTTCGAGTCTTGGAAAAGCAACTTCCTCACATCATCGTATGAGATGATACCTTGATACTTGCCAAAAAACTCAGACTCACATCCCATATCACTCCTTTTTTGTAAGTAACTACAAGTATTTTTGTCACGCCCCGAACCTCGAGCGCGCGCACATCCCTCGGTGGTCGATAGAATTTTGCGACGTTCCCAGGACTCATCACCGACCCTTTTTATTTTATTGCACATGTGGAAGCGAATTAACTAATCCCCTGACAACAACAAACATGGGATAGAAAAGCAGGACAACAATTCAATACAAGCCACACTTTCATAAACAAGCCAGTTTATAAAACGAGTCCATCTCTAAGGTCCAAGTACAGGAGACCTATCTCTAACAAGAACTACTGAGCCACCTATGCTCTTGACCCTTCTGCTTCAAGCTCCTGGTTCTTCACACTAGGGACCTGAAAATGGTTATTCAATAACCAGTGAGATATAAATCTCAGCGAGTTCTACCCCTAAGCCTCGGTTAGTACACCAACTCAACTCGGGGTATCTCTCCAGAATCACACCACAAACAACCAACGACCCACAACTAACAACCAACAATCAATAGTCGGTTCGCATACAACCTTACCTGGTATGCCATACCCTGCACGTTATAATTCAGCACGATACATGCAATGCACATGGCCATTAGATGATGCATCTCATCAATCATATACGAGTCGCATCACAAGCGATCTCACCTGGCCATTGCCACACCCTGCACGTTATCGATTCGTGCGTGCGTGCCATAAGTAATGTGCTTAACTCATGTATGACCGAAATCACAGATACCATGATTCTCATGCATTCTTGCACATTGGCACAATTCGAAAACACAATGCATATACTCAATGCATACAACAATTGAAACGCCTTATCCACTCAATTAATCACAAGGGTCTTAACCCAATCAATCACAGGGGTCCTGATTATAAGACCAAATCGTTATGACACGTCCCATACCGTGCCACACAATTTCGTCCCATAATTTGGCGCGTCAATAACACTCAGCATGCGTTCCAATTGTTAACCACTGCCACACATGGGCATAGCCTACTCGCAGTTCGGCTATCTACTGGCATTTAGCCAGGCATCATCTCATTAATCACGGCCACACACGAGCACGGCCTACTCGCAGTTCGGCGGTCTTCTGGTGTAGCCAGGCATCGTCTCACCCCTTTGAGCACGGCTTCGTCACTACGTCGACGGCATTCCCGAAGGAGCATCGGTCCAATCGGCACGGCCTCTACTGTGACCGGCATCCGTTGTGCGGGCATCCCATATAGGGGCATGTCCAGCTCATCAGCTCAGGACGGGTTCTCTTAACCAACACACGAAAATTCAACATCAGCCTAGGATACTTTGCATTTCACTCAAATGTCTCGATTAAAATAGTCATCTTGGCCTCTTTTCTTCGTATTAAAAACATCCGAGAAAGTAGTCGTGTGTGGGTACACGTCATTTTAAACAAGAAAGCTGATACCTTATGTGGCATCCAAAACTTTAGATGACCCTCAGATAGGTGACAGTCACCGAACTGTGACTTTGTTTTTATTTTACAGGCATTAATTTGTATTTGTTCATTTGGATTAGTATTTCAATTTTATCCTTTTAAACCAAAAGGATGGGATTCGATCTTGCCTAAGAATTTTATGTGCAAATTTAAATGATATTTAACGGGCCGCAAGATTTTGGAATACACACACACACACACACACACACACACACACACATATATACTTGTATATAAAGCAATTTGAATTTTTGATATCAAATTAAATTTGATATAGATAAAATGCTAAGATATATATATAAGGGGGCATTAGGGCCTTATTTTATGGACTCTTGGGCCCAAGGATTCGGGCCCAAGCAGGCCCAAGGACACCCCATGGGCGTCGAACGGAACAAAGGGGGGGGGGAGGGGGAATTGCATGCCCTCCCACACTTGTCTTCCTCCACACTTCCACTTGTCCCTTCTCATTTGCCATTTGTCCATCTTACATCTACTCAATCATTTTCTTTCATGCAAAAATGAAGTAAATTAATTAATCAAAGAACAAGAAAGGGGGAGGGGGTTTTGCAAGGAGAGGGGAGGGAGAGACCGAGAGAATTTGAGAGCAAACCAAGCAAAGAGAGAAGGAGGGTCGTGTGTGGGTGTGGGCAGCGAGGGAAGGGAAGGAAGGGCCGCCTCTCGCCGTGTCCGAGCAGCCACCGTCGACGCCACCGGTCCCCATTGCTGACCGGCCAAGCCGTGACCCCCGGACCTCCATTTTCGGACAACCTTTGAGTGAAAGAGTTCAAGGCAAGCAAATGTTCTTCCATCTATGTTGTTGCATGCTGTCTTGCCTAGAAAAGAAGTGAAATATGTGAGGAAGATGAAGTACTAGAGCTGCATGTGGAGTTTTGGATGTATAGGAGGGTGTTAGATCAAGAAAACTAGGTGAGGATGAAGTTTGAGTGGTGGATTTCGAATTTGCAAATGAAACAAAACGAGTTAGAGATCTGATTATGGAGAATTTCGGAGATAATCATGCTGTGGTGTGGTGTAATGTATGTGTGTACATTGAATATAATTGTTGGAGGTCGAAATTCAAGGCATAGGAGGAGTTCTCGTGAAATTTGTGGACTGTTTTGTGAAAAACAGTGTGACCATTGGCGACTTTTTAATTTTTCTGTAATTATCTAGCTATAATTCGATTTCGAGTTCTTGATGAAAGTTTTAAGGCACATCCTTATGAACAACATATCAAAATTTCAGAGAAAAAGAACAAGGTATGACCATCGAAATAATTTTCCTATGAAAATACCAAATCTGGAATTTTTACAGAATGATAGGAAGAAAATCGAGATTTTACCCTCGGTACATAAGGAATCTGACCTAGTGGCCTTCTTGAGAATTGTTCCTCTAGGTCTCATTGATAACGTGTCAAAATTTCATAATTTTCTGAGCCCGTTTAGTAATTAATTCGAAATTGTTACCAGAACTGCGCAATTGTAGGAATTAAACTGTTGCTTCGAAATTTCCACAAAATTGTCCTATAAGAAGTGTAGTTTCGAATTTGCTGTGTGACTTGATGATGCTGATGGTAGGATCTTGTGATTGATAAAAGGTCCATGGGACGTATTGTTTGATATATGAAGGTGCATTTGTGAATTAAAATGCTAATAGTTACCATGGAACCCTCGGGTTAATGATGTCCCGGGAGTCGGGAGGTCCAAAGGATCGAAAGAGTCGATGCCTTGTGGATGCCCAGTGGCCCCAAGAGGCTAAATGCTGGAGGTATGCCCTGGGAGCTTCGGGATGCCCGGTTGTATGCTTGTCGGTACGTAAACCCGGATGGCCGAGCAACCATCCTCATGGTGAGCTTCGGAGGTTTTTCCTTGTGATGCCAGGTGGGGTATGAGATGCCTGGAGGCGTGATATGCTCCGGATGCCCGGTGACCTTGGTGGTTGAATGCTGGAGATTTTCGTGATGCCGGGGTGGATGCGAATGCCTGGAGGGACGCAAACATTGGTCCTCTAGGAAATGAAATCTTTCGAAGGCTAAATAAATGATATGTGATTTGATATTGTGGCGCATGGTTCTTATGGAATTGCAATCGTCTTAATATTGAAGAATTTCCATAACATTGATGCCTATTATTCCTTGATTTTCTGCCTTGTCTATCTGGTATAAAGTTAGATGTTGATTGTTGTGCTCGATATAGCTTGTTGAATCTTTTGCTGCTAAGTGGTTGTACTCACCTTGTTTGGGGACTAACATTTCAGATTAAGATGCCTTTGCTACTTGTCTCTCGTGGCACCTTTTATGGCGTACCGGTTGATGTCGAGTGCTCGTGTTCAGAGCACATTTGTGTTGGTGTGCGGGGGCTGGTGTTCGTCCGCGTCCGTGTACTAGTTATGTACGATGTGGGCCTACCTGGAGGCCCTGTGGTGCAGGAGTTCCTGTCCGTGCACGTTCGCCGCGACGGGATCATGTTGGGGATGCTGCCGCCGCCGCCAGCCGATGGGCCGGGCTGGGTGTGATCGACCTCGGGCGATGGGTAGCTGGTGAAGCTTTTTGACTACCGACACTATCTGATGGGCTGAAGTTTATGGTTGTTATGGAGTTGGACGCTTTTGGTTATAGCTGAGTTTTAGAAAGCCTTGGCCTTTTATAGTACCAACTCATGTTGCCCATCAAGATTATATAAATAAAAGTGCTTGGTTTATCTTATAAAAATGTTTAGTAAGTGTGCATCATTTCGATATGAATGGGTTGGGGAGGTGTGAAGTCGCTTTTGCTTTATTCTTTACATTGCGCCGGGACCGTTAAAAGTAAAAAAACAAACTCTCTGGACTTATAGACCTTCAAGTCAAGGTATGGAATGGAAAGCGCACTGTGACGACCCTATTGGTTTGGGGTGCCACACCTTACATTTTCAAATCCCATTATTTGATATAATACTTAAAAATCCATTTTCGGTATCAAAACCCGACACCAGTGGATTTTCTGAATAAATACTAAATTTCCAATCACCATATAATTGCACAATCATCACTCAATTCATGCGGATGTCCATGGATTTACACATTCATTTACATCATAAAATCAACACACATGAATTTTGGACATTTTTCGCATTCGGATGAACGGTGCGCGTGAAAGTGGTGGTGAACAAAGTGTCGCGTGAACAGTAATTTTTCAGAATTTAATAAACAATAAATTATATTCATAAATCATTAAAACAATGATTAAATTAAGGAAACCAATCAATTAAGATAAACATGCTTAATTAACCACATAAGCATCATTAGGCTAATAAAGTAAAATTAAGCTAAACTAATGTTAATCATTAATCTAACCACCTATCTTAGGACTAATATAACCTAATTAAATCCCCTAAACTAGAATTAACAATAATTAAACTAACCCTAAGCAAGTTTAGGCTCTAATCAAAGGATTAGGAGCTAAACTCACCCGTAAGCGGGCCGGAGGCACGGATGCGGCGGCGACGACGGTGGCTACGCACCGGGACCTCGACAACGACAATCCAAGACAGTCCCAAGCTCAACACAGCAACCACAGCCTCTGTCTCCCTCTGAAATTCTGAAAAACAGCCCTGCCGGAGGAGAAACAAGTTGAACGGCTTGGCCGGAGCTCCGGCGAGGGGGTAGGCCGGCAACCGGCGGCACCTGAGGGTCAAGGGGGAGTAGCTGGTAGCTGGGCTAGGTGAAAGAAGGATCGGAATGGGAGAAAATTGGCCGAAATCACGAACCAGGCGGAACTGGGCGGAACCGGGCGGTACCGCGGCCGGTGGCTTGTTGCCGGATTTCGGGATGCCCAAAGAATCGTTCCGGCGAGTGGTTGGATGCTTCGGTACGGAGTCAAATTCTTCTTTACGGTGGTGGGTGGAGCGTAGCTTGATTCTTACTGGAAGACCACTTGTACCTCGAGTTTTTGACGAAAGGTCAGTCTGGAGCAGAACAGTTTCAGGCGGTCGGACTGCCGCTGTCTTCTGGCCGGAATTCGGGACGGCCGGAGAATCTTTTCGGCAAACGTCCAAGTCCCCCTGCATGGTCTGGATCTTCTGAAGACAATGGTGGGTGGCACGAAGGCCGATTCATCCGGAAAGCCAACAATCAACTCGGATCTTTGGAGGAAGGTCTGCAGGAGCAAAACTGGAGGAAGGAGAACGAGGAGAGAGAGAGAGCTCTGTCGAGGGAGAGCCGAATGAGGAGAGAGAGAGAGAGTGAAGTGAGGGATGTGAAGGCCTCATCAAAGCCATTTAAGGCTGGCTTCAAGTCCCCATGCATGACATCATCATTTTCTCTCTCCTCCTTTGCCCTTATCCACTTGCTTTTGGGAGCAAAATAGTCATTTCACCTTGCACCAATTTACCAATCTAACCTTGGGCTGAAATTGGTGGATGGGCCTAGAATTGGGCTTGGCCATGAATAGAAGTGGGCTTAGAAATTGATTGGGCTTGAAATGGCTAAGATTTGGTCCATGGGTTTAGAAGATGAATAGTTGGTTTAGGCCCAATGGCTCATTTGATTGTCTTAGGCCCATTTGGTGGCTATCCCAACTTGGGCCTAAGGCCCATACTGGCTTGGCCCGGCCCACGTCCTCACGGGCTTACTTTCTCGGTCCGAAAATCCCTTTTCCAATTGCTCGGCTTCACTGGCTCTATCGACTATTGAAGCAGCTTCATCTAATGTCCGGTCCCTGACATTCCCGATAATTCAAGCCCAATCTTTAGTTCTCATGCCATGTAAATTTCGCCCAATGCCATTTTTGGGTACAACTCGGCCGACGGGCGGCCCGGGATTCCCGCGTGATCGACTCGTGTCAAACCACGTTCAAGACATCTCGACGCATGAAGGTCCTTGACTGCATGAAATTACGGAGGATGGATTCTTATTTCAAAGTACACGATCACTGAGGATTGACATAAGGTCGTTCGCGGGTTCGATAATGGTAAATGTAATCACCCGTCGTTCCATTATGTTTCCGTCCGCAAATCGACTTCTAGTCGCCCTAAAATCGCCCTGCCTATCTACGTGGATCGTCCTCATGTAAGTCTCACGGCCCAGGCCGTTTTCCCTGGTCAAGTCCTTTAGTCGTACGAGTTCTATCCTCATTAACCTTTCCCAAGGGCATCTCAGAGCGATCAATTCCGAGTGAGATCAACCAACAATGCATTGACGAAATTCACATTCATTCCTCCCTTATAGGGCTCGAATTTCAGGATGTCACAATTTTCTTTTCTGTCTTAGTATGTATCATGCTATAGTGCCCTTTTTTGCATAGGACACCTGGTCCCAAACAATATATCATCTACTGCATATGCATGGACAAAATTTGGGTATCATTTTGTCTTTGAATGCAACCTTTGTAAGCTCACTTTTAAAAAGGGAAAACCATTGACACCTAAATTTTGGCTAAATCTTTAAAATTAAATTGCATCCAATTTGACCTTAACAAAAATGATTTTCGCATTACCTAGGTATTAATATTTGCATTTATTAATTTTTATTTTCTATTTTATTATTTTGGGATAATTATATAAATAAAAAGGAAATTTTCAAAAAAAAAAAAAAAAAAAAAAAAAAAAAAAAAAGAGCCCAGCCCCCTCTTTCTGGCCTTTCTTCTTTCTTCCCCACGTGGGCCCAAGGCCATTCCCATTTTGTTCTCCTTTGGCCCGATCCCCTCCCCCTTTCTTCATCCTCCTCCTTCCCTCGGCAACTAACGCGTGCGAAGGATGCCCTACCGAGGCAGAGTAGGGTAGACCGGCGACGAAGGGGACGTGCCAGCAATGCTGCTGGATGGAGCAGCGTGAGATCCTACGAGAAACCCGGACTGATGGGACGACGGCGCAGACGCCTTCAATGTGCCTTCAATGCGTTGAGAAACCCAGACGGTGGGCCTGCGTGGATAGGGCGGCCGATTGGATGCCGGTTCAACCGAGGCGGACGCCGGTTGGCATGCCAAGGGATTGGCGGCCGAAGCCGCCATCGACCGGCCTCCTTGGCCTATATATAGGATAGCCGCGATCTCGGTTGGAGGTGGGGATTTTACGGAGGAAGAGAGACATGGCCAGATTTGAGAGGTAGAGAGAGTTTAGACAGAGTGAGTGAGCCTCAACCGACGTCGCGACTGTGACGACCCTTGTCTGGCGAGCTCTAGCCGGCGTCCCCGAGCCGAATTGTGAGCCTCCGATTCCTCTATCTTCTGCCCTGCTTTTCGAGCGCGTTGGGCCGGAGCTCGTGGCCATCCAGCTCACAAAGCTCCAGCCACCAGTTGTCCTTGTAAGGTCGCCATGCCTGTCCTGGTTCGCTTCACGAGGGTCCTAACGCCGATTCCGATCCTGTTCGAGCCAAGAGATCCCGTTCCAGTGGTGCACTTCACCTGTTTGAGAAAATGCCCGAACTAAATCTGCTCTTTGTTCCCTTGGGTTCGAGTGTTCAGCAGCCGCAGCGGGAGCCGCAATGGCCATCCGTGGACGGTGGATGGCTAGGCAAGGGTTGAGCTTAGGCGTTCGAGGCGACACCATGACGTACACATCGCCGGGCTAGGACAAGCTGCGCCACTTGCCTCAGCCACTACTGTCATGGCCAAGCCAAGCCTCGGCTAGTGAGGGTGGCTGGCCAGGTGGAGCTCGAGCCTTCGGCTCGTGGCAGCTAGGGCATCGCTAAGGTCTACCATCAGCCGTCTCCGCCGTGGGTGCATCGGGAGCAATGGCGGCTGCACATGGTTTGCAAGGTTCTATATTTTAGAGTTTGCTGAAAATTTACCAAAATCCCTTCTCCACATAAACAAATTCAACTTGCATGAATATATAATATCTTTACAATGCCACAGCAATGACCGTAGCCATCAAATTTTAAAAATTGAAAATTATATTATTCGAAATCAATATGTATCATTTGTAATACGCTCAAATGTTATAGGTTGTACTGTCTCATATATAAATTCATTTTACACTTATCAACTATCTTGTATGTCCTATTTTACTAAAATGAATTTATCATGCCCTGTTTTTCTTTTTAATTTGACACCACTATTTTGTCATTTTTAATCAATCATCATTCTTTAATTAAGTAAAATTAACTCTAACACTGTATTTTACTACATTTTGTATAATCTTGAACCAAAGTAATTTTTGTGTTTTAATATTGATTCATGCTAATAATTATTTGTGTTTTCTCACATAACATAATCTGTATGGTATGATCAATTATACTATAATCAATTATTTTTCCTATACTTGATATATCGTTTCATGTAGCGTTGGTTTTGTTTCACTACAAATTCCATTACCATCCCGAAATCAATTTTTCTCTAACTTGCATTGTTTTATCACATAAAATACCGTGCCTAATTCGTATTTGTTTCTTTCTACCACATAAAATGTCGTGCCTAATATGTCAATTTTACTTATGTTTACAAGCAAAATTATTTTCTCTTTCTTATGGAGCTTACTTTCACAACTTATTACTATATATAAGTGATACTTATGATTTAATTTTTCGAAGTTTTTTCTCTTGAAGTTTCTTGAGAGAAAAGAAAAGATTTTTCCCTATCACAATATTATAGTACGTATTTTTCACTACATATAGAAAAATGATGAGATTTTTCCCTATCACATTATCTTTTCCTAACAAAGAGACTTGATTATACTTAATTGACAAATCTGGACTTAATTATATTTTTCAAAAGCTCTAAAACTCGATTGTATTTGCAACAAGTGTTAGGATTACCGGTTCACTTATATAAGAAAAAAATTAAGGAAGGAAACCTAAGTAATCAAAAAACAACTTCAATCTTTCAGTACATTTGAATGGCTTTGATTTCCCTCAAGATGCTTTCCACGCCCCACACATTGTCCTTGTACATTATGTATACGTGTCAAGAAATGCTAATGCAACAAGTCGAGAAGCAAAAATGAGAGATGACGATGCTTAGTGTATGATCCACTCTCTTGATGATTGAGATGATAGTGCATGTCTGGAAAACAGTAGATTATCTTGCCTACTTCGGCATCATATCAACATATATTAGATGAAATAAGAAAAACGACAACCCATGAATTTTTATTTTGTGGTAAATTAACAATTCAAATAATATTTTCTTAAAATTGATAATGAGTATCACTTACAAAGATGAATTAACAAAATGATTTCCATCGTCAATGAAATTATTTAAAAATAAATTATTATTGATAACAAAAAACCGTCAATCTTTTTATAAGCTATATAAATAATTTATTTTATGAACATTTCAAAATCATTAATTTGCCACGATAGAAATGCACTGAAGGTTGCTAACGGTATATCTTGGGCGGGTCCTTGCTAGTGCTATTTTGTCAAGGAAAAAGCTCATCGTTGGAACAACTATGCCCAGTGAGAATAACTAGATTTGGTCCTACCGACCAAAATCCACCTGCAGAAAGTCCATAGATGGAGAAGAACAGTTGATTCACTGTCCTTTATCCACCGTTTTCAAATGCGAAACTTAAGAAGTGTTCGATTTATGACATTTTTTAAACAAATCCTTTTTCTATAAAAACTTGCTTCCTATGGATGGCGTCATCCTTAAGCTACAAGGTTAGTTGATGAAGATTTGATTCATTGGAATAAATGCTTTAACACACTTTATCCTTAGAGGATACATCAAATAGATTATTCATGTCCCTAGATTTATGATGATGTCTCATGTCGCGACCTCCTTTTTGGTGCTTTTACACACTCGAGACTAGACTAATGGCTCGCTAAGTATTAAGTTTAATCCAAGCTCTCCTAAACGTACCAATTTATGGCTTATGATTTGAATTTTTAACCTACAAGTCAATTTTATTTAAGAGTCGCTACTAATCGATTTAAAGTGGATTGATTAAAAATCCATATTGGGAGAAATATTTCACTTATGTGCAACTAGAAAACTAGGATTGATGACTTGATTACACTAACTAATTAATGACTAATGTCACTCCAGTACCTAATCATGTTTAAACCCAAAGGTTTTTTTGGATTTTTAAGAAATTTTCATGCATTTGTGGAGAATAAAATCATCTTTTAGGCTTTTTCTGATTTTTTGGAAAACGTAAATCATTTTTGAATTTTTCGATTTGATTTTTTTATTATGAAAATATTTTTTAAAATTAAATTATTATATTATAAAATAAACGGATCCGGGTCGGGCTACCAAGCCCGATCTGGCTCGGCCCGACCTGGACTGACCAGGGCCTACCAAACTGGGCCCTTGTCTTGAGTTTGGCCGGACCGGGCTCCATCAAGAGCCCAGTTTGAATTAATTCTTCTTAGGCCCAAATTTTACTTGAAAGAAAAGCCAGGCCCATGATCTTACAAGCCCATGCACACCCAGACCCAGTCGGCCCGGACGAACGAGACGCTACCCGAATACGACCCGTGCCCGACCCGGTTCACGACCTGGCATCGTGCCTCTCTCCTCTCGTCCGCAGCAACTTCGCCGCGACTAACACAGCCACGGCGAGCAGCGCCGCTCGCCTCTGTCTGGTTGAGGGCGCCTCCAGCCGTCGCCTTCATTGGCTCGATTTCAGCCGCAACAGGGAAAGGGAATCAGATCTAGTTGGGGCGTTCTGTCGAACGAGTGATGTGCGATATCGAACGGGAGGCTTTCGGCTCCAACGAGACTCGAACTCGAGCCGGCATTCTCGACAATCGGTATACGAGATCGCAGGTTCAAAACGCAGGGGCGATGTGGACCGGAACTCGCGCTGGCCAGACGGCCGTGAAAGCCGGTCCAGCGTCGCCCAAAACAGGGCAAACAGAGCACGTAGACAGGGTGGTCGGCCGCGGATCCCCTACGCGGCTCGCGGTGTCGGACGGCGGACGAGCTCGAGGGTCGAACTGCGTCCGTCCGCCTCGCGCACCTCCGAGTCGAGATCCTTGGGGAGCCGACCCTGAACTTGAACAAAACAAAATTAAAAAACAGAGCACCACCCACCAAACGCCGGCTCGGGAAGGGAGGTGACGCCGGTGAGTCCGGCTGTTTCTTTGAGCGTCTCGTCACTAGAGAGCACTCACCGACCCTCGACCTTTAGTTGGGCTCGCTCTCTCAGATCTCTCTCCCTCGAGGCCTCTCGGATGTCTCTCCAAGGGCCTCCCCTCAGATCTCTCTCTCTCTCTCTTTCTCTCTCTCTCTCTCTCTTCGTGTGTTTTTCCTTGGCTCGCGGACATCCTATATATAGGCCGAGGAGGTCGGTCAACGGAGCTCCGGCCGCCGGTCCTTGGCGCGCCGACCGGCCTTGGTGTGGCCAACCGGCGTCCCCACAACCGCCCCACCTGCTCTGCTTTGCTCCTTAGCTCCGCGGCACTGAAGGCGCCTGCTTCGTAGCTTCGCGGCATTGAAGACGCGTCCCATCCATCCGGGTTTCTCGCAGGCCTCGGCGCTGCTCCCTCTCCTTCGCGCGTGCGTGAGTTGCAGAGGAGGAAGGGAGGAAGGAGGTTGAGGAGAAAAGGGGGGGGGGGCCGAAGAAGATGACTCCCCCTCTCTCTCTCCCCTTTTTTTTATTCTCCTTCTTTGGTCCTTTTTTTCATTATTTTGTCCTTTCTCAAGTCCCCTTCTCGTCTCTTCGGAGACATCTGATAAAAAAAGTCCCCCTTCTCTTTTATTTTTTTTATTTTCACTTTCTTTCATGGGCATAGCGCTTGCTCTTCTTTCGTGTATATGAACAAGATCGAAGAGAGAGAGAGAGACCATTTCCTGTCAGTTCATGTAAAAGAATTTTTTCAATGAATAATAACTTTTTTATATTTACCCGAAATGCAATAATAAAATTAAAAATAAAAATAAAGCTCAGTTGATACAAATAACAATAGTGCTTACTTGATGCAAAAATCCATTTTGTTAAGACCAAATTGATCCATAATTTTCTATGTAATATTTAGCAAAAACTTAGATGTCAACATTCGAGATGATACATATTTTAAATGCAAACTTAAACATCAACTGCAAGGTGCACATAAAGGTGGAGCTTAGCATGTCAAGGTTCAAAATATGCTCCAAGTGAATCAAGCCATACTCCAGAACTTCCATGAAACCCGACGATCTTTTTACCGATTGATGGAAAATGAAAGTGCTCCCCGACCTCCTCACCATATGGCCCATAAGTTCTTTCATTGCTCAAAAATGTGAGCGAGCGAACAATAGTATACCCGAAAAAAGATCCAAAGTGACCAGAAAATGAGGTCAAATACTCTCGAGGATAATCGAGCTTAATCTGCAAAATTGGAAAGACAAACATATTTAATCCCAACCCCCCCAACTAAATAATCCTAAAATTAACATAAAGAGAACACTTCAGTTGATAAGTTATATATGGTTAAACAAACAATGTAAAAGCTGAATAGATAATCGGCTGCATCTAGAGCATAAGACCTATTTTGGTCCGCCACAGTTATCAAATCATTCATCTATAAAACGAATTATTAAAAAAAAAAATGCTTTGGCAACTCTTTGAGAACAGTTCCCATATTTTAGAAAGTTATTTTTAGACTTAAAAGTCATAAAGTTAAAAAACCTTTTAATATATATATATATATATATATATATATATTTTTTTTTTTGCCCTTTTTCAGAGGCTGTACTTTTCTGTATGTATTGAGTGATCTCATCGTAAATGGAACCGAGGAAGGTTGGAAGAGTTTTCCAGGAAAACCGATGAGAGGTTTCTTTTATGGTGTTGATATTATATCATGCCCCAACAGTTCTCAGAAGTTCCCATTCTAGATAATTTGCCAATCTAAACTCAAAATCTACGGACTGTTCTTATATCTCACTTCCACCTTTAACTTCTATTTATAAGATACTATCACACTCGTGCATAAACGTGACCTCCAAACCACTTAAACACCAAACCTTAGCAATGACATAGAAGTTGCACGTTCATAAGATTAAGTAAATGTTAAAGGCCATACCTCGAATGTTAGATGTCCTCCATCTCCACCATGTTTAGGGCCCTGAACCACAGACCCGTTCTTGTCGTACTCAATAGTAATGGAGTCAATAGCTGATCCACCTTTTACAACTATTTTTCTCACACCTGTGCTATCTCTGTCGTCCCATAGATTGCTACCTTGTCCTCCAAATGGCCCAATGGATTTCAAGAGATGAAGATCAGAAATTGGTTCAGAGTAGACTCCTAGCGCATCAAGTTGAATGCCAGACCTTCCGTGAAAGCCAATTATCTTGCTACATGCCAAAGCACAGCTAAAGAACCTTCCTTCTTCCTTACCAAAGGGTCCGTGCCTTCTTATATTGCTTTCGAACGTGAGTGATTGAATAACAGAATTATCATGTCTGATATAACCTGACACTGAGGTCAAGAACTCATGAGGGTAGTCCAACTTAACCTGCAGAATTAGCAATAAATTGTCATATTGATCTATATCAAAGATGATGGACTGCAGTGGCCTAAGCAAAAATCTCATCCACGAACAACCTAGAAATTTAAGACTTAGACCCAAGAATTTCTTAAAACTAATGTATGGATGGACCACTATTCTTACGTCATACTTTTAGGGTCAGAAATCGAAGATAATAGACCATTGGGCTCTCTAGCGCGCTCTGCCAATTCGCTTTCTTTAGTATTAGAAAAACTTATCGCACAAGGTCACTTTCATGGAATCCATCTCGCATAAAGCATATTAATGGAACTTTGTCTAATTTACAAAATATAAATTACCGGAAGAAATTTTAATGATCAAAAGACGATTTCAATCATTCAGTTCATTTGGACGGTTTTCATTTCCCTCTAAGAAACTATCCACAACCCATACTTGATCATTGTCCATCATGTATACAGGTTACTATCACTCACAGTTTACTTTCATAAAGGTTCACAAGTTTATTAGAAAACTAATACTCGATCTAATGGTGGCGTAGGGCAGTGAGAGGTGCCTAAGATCTTCTCCGTACCTTACCGAACTACATAAAAACATTCCATCTAAAGCAGCTGTCAATATCAGTAAGAAAAACTTCATTATAGTCATTTCAGCACATTCAATTTGCTTATAGAGAATACATAACATGAACGTAGTAAATAAGAAATTGAAAAATTTCATTGAAATTATTTGTTTGCAAATTTTCTAAAAGGATTATCATAAGTTCGTCTTTCCATCGAAACAATAGGGCTGTTATGCTTGTTACTAAACTTATGGAAGAGATAAAATATAATCAAGGTATATCTTCTTCTTTTTTCCATCAGAGATTGGATCAATCATCAGAGGAACGATTAGGCAAAAATTAGGATACATTCTAGGAATATAAAACTTCCAATTGAAGATAAGCAAATGAAGGCCTTTCACAAAAGTTCTCCTAGAATCGATAAAGAGGTTTGGGCAAGTGCGCGTGTGAGAGAGAAGGGGAACTATAATTTGAACAGAAAATATGCAATGAACTCACCATATGGATATCTCCGCTACCACTATGACCATGGGTAGAGGACCAAATAGATTCGCCATTATCATCGTACTCAAAGGAGATGCAGTTGACAACATCTTCCAACATCATCTTTATTTTCTTTACACCATTAAATTTTCCATCGTCCCAACGGTGTCCACCTTGACCTCCAAATGGTCCAATAAACTTGATTGGATATAGATGAGAGATTTGTTTGAAATATGCTCCAAAAGATTCAAGATGGGAAACGGAACTCCCAAAAAACCCAATGATCTTTCCCCCAGTGGCGGGGAATGAAAATTTCCTTCCGGTTTTAGTGCCGAATGGCCCATATCTTCTTTTATTGCTTTGAAACGTGAGTGAATGGATGATAGTAGAGCCAAAATCACTTGTTATATAGCCCGAAACTGAAGTTAGATACTCACTTAACCAGTCCAGATTTATCTGTAATAATCATTAGAATGTAAGGAAATAGCGAATGCAGCAACTTGTAAAACGAAAACATTATGCATGATAGTAACAAGCACGTGACACCAACTTCTAAATAGTAGGTAAATGTGCATGAGTGGAAAATATAAAATAGGTGATCTTTCGTAATTCACCGTAATGTCGTATATCTCATGTAAATAGAAGACACTCTTTGAATTGCACATGAGATATCATTGGTAATATTGTGTAATTCTGAGATTAACTCATCACTTGAGTTTCATAAAACAACTCATTAGAATAAAGATATACGAGAGGGACAGTTAATTATTCCATAAATCATTATGGAAACAACTCATGTACGCAAAACAACATTCACAGGCATAGAAATCACCAATTTTCAAAAACAAATAAATCGTGTTCGAATAGTTTTTCAATTTTATTATGTTATACATCCTGCTTTTATTTCCCAGATGAGTTATAATTATGGCGGTTCAACTTGGCCAAGTTTTAAACAGTAGCGAATAGCGACTAATGATTTCTGTCCTTGCATCACGTCTTCAGCACGTGCCATTATGGGCTGCACGAATGAGAAATAAAAAAGAGTAGCTTTCATCTAACACCAAGATCAACAATTCATTACACGAGTAGAACCGGTACCTTGTTCGTTGTGCCTCCCCCACCTGTACCGTGTGCAAATGAACGACCTTGCTCATAAGTAATAGTTATCGACTCAATTGCAGAGCCAGAGACAACATCAATTTGTCTAACGTCTGTATGCTTGCCGTCATCCCATCGGTCTTCATAATTACTATTTCCAAATGGGCCTACGATTTCAAAGGGATATGCACGAGAGATTGGTAAAACATATGCTCCAATGGAATTAAGACAACTGCCACACATCCCAAAGAATCCGATGATCTTCCCAGCAGCCGGTGGGAAACTGAAAAATTTCCCCCGCTGATAGCCAAATGGACCATATGTTCTCCTATTGCTGTGGAAGGTAAGTGATTGAATGGCGACAAATCCGGGATCGTCCATAAAGTAGCCTGATACTGAAGTCAAGAACTCATTTGGATAATCTAGTTTTACCTGCAGGCAGCAGCACAAATCTTGCATCCATCACCTTCAAGAAATGGATATTACCAAAACTAAGGATAGTGGATACTTTTGAGGACTGAAAAAGTACTTCAAGAAGAGGATATTGCATGAGCACTGAGAAAATCAATTTGTTAGTCTCACTAAACTCATTCAACTCATTCAACTCCATCTTAGCCCTGATGTTTGCATAAACAGATGGAGTTCATGACACTCTATGTTGGGAACATCGAAGCGAAATCAAAATCTTTGATAAATCTAACATCAAGACAAGTATATAAAACCAACACAACTCTTTCTTTTTCTTTTTTTACAAACATCGAGAATTTGGGAGATCATGAAGCATTGTGGACCAACCTCGTTGAATCCTTTTAAGCAATTTACCTTCGATGTAGACTCTTATTTTCTAATGACCGAACAGTACCTCATATTTTGATGTGGAGCACAGCATTAGTGGAAATAAATATTTATATATAGGCAAAGGTCCACCATGTCTTGGCAAAAATATTTACAAATATATGCCATAGCATACCATAACGGTGGACTCACCGTGCATATTCTGCCTTCTGTAGGTCCACCATGTCTTGGCGAGCGGACCAAACACCCATCCTGATCATACTCAATAGAAAAGGACACAATCCCTGACATTACGACTACAGTTATTTTTCTAACATCAGTGTACGTTTTATCATCATAAGGACTCCCACCGGGACCTCCAATTGGCCCCACTGATTGAAAGGGAAGAACAGAGGAGAATGGTTCTAAAGGCAATCCAACTGAGTCAAGATGAGGGTCTCTCACCAACTTCTCCAATATCTCATGCCACTGATTTTCTCTCTTCTTAGAAAGGAAGGAACCAAATCTTTTCAGAGCTATTGGAAGTCCACCCGTGTAGTGGACAAGCCTCTTTGACAACTCTTCGTAGCCTTCTTTAGGGTGGTCTTTGCGGAAGGCATGGTGACTCAAGAGTTCGAGCGATTGTTTATGAGTCAATCCTGGAAGCATGTGCTTGTTATCTACTTGGATATCTTCCAGCAACTGCTCATCTCTTGTAGTTATCAAAATTCTGCTCCCATGTTGGAACCAATCTCGATCTCCAGCTCCGAAATACTCAATTTGGTCCTTCTTTGTGATGTTATCGAGGACTAGAAGGATCCTTTTATGGCAGAGCTTAGTTTTTATCTCGTTGATGTTGCTGTGAAGATCAAACGTTTCTAGACCTTGTACCTTCAGAACATCGTGGAGAAGTTTCTTCTGAAGAAGTAAAGCCTTATCTTGGTTGGCATCTCCGACATTTTCAAGTAAGCTAACACCTTCGAATTCCCTAATAACACGATTGCAGACGACTTTGGCCACCGTTGTCTTGCCAATTCCTTTCATTCCCCATATTCCAATCACACGGACATCATCCTCTGACCAAATTTCCAGCGACGATATCACATCCTCTACAAAGGAATCTACCCCGATAACATTTTTGACCAAATAGGGGGAGATTGCTCTAGGACTGACCGTGAGGAGATGTCCTACGATTTGCTCGATGAAGTTTGATTGAACCCTGTAGTTACATGGGAAGAACAAGTCCAACATGAGTAACTATAGCATAGAAAGGCTATCAGCAGATGAGCGGTGAACCCATGAACTAGAATCGATCAACAGCATATTTCAAATCGACCACTAATATGAGCTTTTTCAGGAGTGAACTTATTAAATGCTTTACCCATTAGCATCATTATTCAAGTGCCATCCTGACAAATTCCCAGCTTCTTTAAGCGCATCCCTCCACTTCTGCACAAGCAAATCGTCAGTGTGGGCGGCCAAATTTTCAAAACCATCCCCGAATTGCCCGCTCTGTTTCCGAACGTCCCCTGGCTCGACATCAAAGAAAATGGGCAGAACCACGTGACCCTGATGATCTCTGAACCTCCTGTTGCACTCCAGGATCTCCAGCAGCTCGTTCAAGCACCACCGCGAGTCGGCGTAATTGGTGGTGAACACGACGAGGGCAACGCTAGAATTGCGAATCGCGTCAACCAGCTTGGGCTCGATGAAAATCCCTGTCTCCACTTTGTCATTGTCCCAGAAAAAGTAGATACCCGCCTGCCTCAGCGCACGCAAGAAGTGGGACGCGAAGTTCTTCCTTATGTCGTCACCCCTGAAGCTCACGAACACGTCATACTTCCATTGATGGATTGAAGCAGAAGATGAAATGCGTCGCTCGATCTCTTCGGTTCCCATGGGGAAAGTGCGTGATTGAGTGAGAGAATGGGAAATAGGCTGCAAACTTTTCTCGCAGGTAAAGATATGCGTGAGAGAGAGAGAGAGAGAGCGAGAGAGAGAGAGAGAGAGAGAGGACAAGATCTACACGGCTGCATGTACATATTTAATGTTTTTTTTTAATTTCATCTACTAACTTCTCTTTGTGATTCGTTGCCCTTTTCTCAATGGAGAAAACGATGAGAGTTGAGATAGTTGTCGAAAAATAACGAGTCTCCCGTCGCCCATCGTGCTCAAGTGTGACAGCATGTAACGTCACGCCACACGCAGGCAAAGTTGAGCTTTAGGGAAGGCCTCCAGCAGTGAGAGCTTGGGAATAGGAAGTCACCAAGTGCAACGGTGAGCTTCAAGAGAGAGGCATCGCAGCCTCAGTAACTCTATGTGAGCAAATTATCCCTTCGTGAAGATAAAATAGCTGAGTGTGTGATTGTATCAGTTGTTTTGAGTGTGAGTATTTTGATAGCTGCGTGAGAATTTATTTAGAGTGTTATACTTGTACCGTAGTTTAGTGTAACAAGTGTGTTTTTTAGTTGTCTATTACAATTTTCTCATGTTACCACAACAACGCTTTTGCATACCCATAATTGGTATCAGAGCAAAGCTGCGCACTCTGCAAATGGTATCAGAGTGTAAAGGGTCGCATACCATACAATTGGTATCAGAGCCAGTTGCTTAGGGAACATATTAGAGCCAGCAGGCCAAAGACCATATCAGAGCTAGCAGTCTAAGGACCTTATCAAACTGAGAGCAAGCCAGGGATCAAAGTGTCAGAGCAAGCTAGGGATCAGAGCATCAGGGATCAAATTAGAGCCAACAGTCAGGGACCCCGAACTTGAGCAAGGTGTCGAGATCATGAACTCAGCCAGCGACTGGGGACTATATCAAAGGAGCACTCAAGAAGGGGGAGCTTCTTGAGATCGCGTTGATGAAATCCAACCTTCGCAAAGACTAGTCGAAAGTCGCAGCTGCAAAGGCAACTAAAGAAGACGAATACCAGATGTCATAGGAGAAGAGTATTAGGTGTTGAGGGGGAGTGTTGGAGTCAAACATAATAGAAGATGCAAGAATAACAATGATCTATAAAAATTACTTCTCGCATGAAAGGCACGCATCTCCCTTTCTCTATTTCCCTTAGAAGGCGCATGTTGCTGGAGAAGAAAAGTCAACATTGGTGTGCAACTCTTGTCCATATTCAACAAGTCAAAAGAAGAAAGAAAGCTCCAGGATCATCTTCTGGAGGAGCTTTGATTTTACCATTGATGTGGCCAAGTTTCGCACAACCACCGAGAGCTATGGTTACAGCTCATGACCAAGGAAGGAAATTCCTTTCGTTCAGAAGCGTGTTGATGAGACTTTGGTCGTGAGATTCTTAGGGTCCCGTTCATTTCGCGAAAAATATCATGTTTCAGGAAAACATTTTCCGAAAGTCATTTTCCAGAAAATGACCATATTTTCCGGTGTTCGGCCAAAATCTAAAATTTGAGTGGAAAATATTTTCCATCGTTCGTTAGCTCATTTAATTGTTTGGGAAAAATTATCAAAAATTGAATTTTAATATTTTTAATTGACCAAAAAATTAATTTTATTTTTATATTTTTTAAAAAAATCGAAATTTTTATTTTATTTTTATTTTTTTTCTTTTTTTTTTTTTTCTTTTCCTTCCTTCCTCCTCCTTCCTCCTCCGCCGCTCCTCCTTCCTCCTCCTTCTCCCTCCCCTCCTTCCGCCGCCGCCTCCTTCCCCGCCCGACGATGGTGCTGCCTGGCGGCCCGACCAAGACCCGGTGGCCAAATCCGGCGAGCTCGAGGCTCGGCCGATCTCGCCCAAGCTCGCCGTGAGCTTCGCCGGGCTCGGGCGAGCCGCGAGCTCGGGTCTGGCGGCGGAGCTCGAGCTCGCCCGGATCGGGAGCCCGAGCTCCGCCGCAGATCCGGCGAGCTCTCGACTCGCCGAGCCCGGGCGGCTCGCGCGGCGAGCTCGGGCGAGGCCCGAGCCCCGCCCGCCCGCCGGATCCGGCGAGTCGCGAGCTCCGCCTGTGGCCGACGAGAGCTCCGCCTCGCCGGACGGGCGAGGCCCGATCTAGGCGAAGCCTTGCCGGCTGGGGCGGGCCGGCGAGGTCACCGGCCGCTAGCTTGCAGCCGGTCGCCGGACGCCGCCGTGGCCGATCGGGCCAAAGAAGAAGATGAATAGGAAAGAAAGAAAAGAAAAAAAGAAAAGAAAAGAAATTAAAAACTCGATTTAAAAAAAAAAAAAAGAAAAAAAGCATAAAAATAAAATGAAAATGTATTAATAAAAAAAAAGTAAGAGGAAAGAAGTCATGGAAAACGTGGAAAACGTTTTCCTCACTTTAAAGGTTGTTTTTTCCAATGATGGAAAAACATTTTCCTTGACTAGTTCATTTTCCGTGAAACGAACACCGGAAAATCCGGAAAACATTTTCGGGAAGTCATTTTCCGCGAAATGAACGGACCCAAGGCCTTTGGTTGAAGGAGTTGTAGTCGGCAGCATCTTGTTCTTCCACAGTGACAACACAGCAACAAGGTAACTAGTAAATTGGCCAAAACAAACAATAACAGGTTAGGCTTGAACCCGCTCGATACCATGATAAATTTAGAGACAAAGAATGCAAGTGCAATTTAACGAGGTTCGGCTAAGTAAGACTACATCCTCGAGAATCCTCTCTCAAAGTTTTGTTATGAATTCTTTGAGAGAGGGATTGTCTTTTATTGATAGATGTTCATAATTATTTGCTGAATTATAAGGAATGTACAAGGTAACAATTGAACAAGGAAAGAACACCAAATCAGGAGAATATCCTATAATCTTCTCCTACCAAGATAGGAGGATCCTCTCGATTTGGTCAACAGAAACACTGCAAGCTGTCACATTGGTATATATATTTTATATTTTCGCATAACGCCTACAATCAAAGTATCCCAACACAAGTATTATATGGATTTGCCATTTTCTAATCTACCTTGTTTGATGCTCTTCTCATTCCGACATTGGAAGGATTATCAGTGACATGAAATGTCGCAGATTTAAATGTCCTCTTAATTCTACATGCATATACAAGCACGGATGAGCTATCTTTATCATTTCTTTGGTTATATATTTGTGCCATTATACTGCAAATCATCTTAAGAATATTTTCCGGTGCGTTTTAGTGTCTAAATGGTTAAATTTACGTTGCTGATTTTTTAGGTCCCGGTTGCTCCTCCCTCGCCTATGGAGCAATGCAAGAACTCGGACCATTCTGAGTCCACAGCGGCGGGAAGACTCTTTACAAAATAAATTTGCATGGAATAATGGTGAAGTATATAAAAAATATAGTGTAGTCTTTTCAAAAGTATTTCACCTTTTCTTGTAGCTGACAAAGCGGAGTAATTATTTGTTTTGCGAGGCTAGCAGCGAACGTGCTCCTCCTAGAGTCTCCGGCTGGCGTCGGTTTTTCTTTTTTTATTCTACCATGACGGCGGACTATAGCTCGAGCGGAGAACAGCAAAACAGCCGCGGACAATTATGTATTCTTGCTAATTTGGCTGGAGAGGTTTCCCGAGTACAAGGACCGTGATTTTTACATTTCAGGCGAGAGCTACGCGGGTCATTACGTGCCTCAGCTCGCTCGCAACATCCTATCCAACAACAAGAAGGCAAACAAAACCCTTATCAACTTCAAAGTGATTATAGTAAGTTGTTTTCATAGATGGCATGGACTTTATCTATATTGAATATTGAACGATGCGTGTTTGACCATTGGAAACACCTAACGCCTATACATTCACGCTGGGAGTGGACTAACCACGCGTGCAATGCAACATAGAAGGACATTGAGAAATAAAATAAAATAAAAAAGGAGAGAGAACGAGAAAGTGACAATTTTTTTTTTAGTTCCACTTCTTTTCCTCACGAGGAAAAAAAAAAGAAGAAGAAAGAAAGACGATGGGTCACCGATCATAAAAGTTTACGTGCCTTGCATTAAAAATCTTATGAGAATCATATGCTACATCTTCCCGTTAGCTTGATCAATACGCAATTCTTATTTTATCTCACAAACTCCAACCTATACGGAGTTGCCATTTCATTATTCTGAATTTGACTTAATACTTACTAAAGGATCACGATAAATAAAGGGACTAAATTCATAGTGCGAGTATAGGGGCATTTCGCTTATTGTGTGTATTCAAACATGCGAGACTTTTTATAAGGAAAGGAAAATGTCGGACGCCACAAATATGCACGCGATGAATTGACATAATATTCCTTTTTTTGTCCTTTTTTTTTTTTTTTTTGGTTTATGGCTTTTGCTCATGCATGCGAGGCAAAAATAAAGTATTATTTATTGACTTGACAGCTGTCATCATCAAAATTTTTAGGAAAATTGTCAAAAAAAAAGTCTCCAACTTTTTGTATTTGTGCCAATTTAATTATAAACATTTTATTGGTACTAATTTAATCATAAACCTTTTGATTTTATGCTAATTTAGTTTTTCTAGCTAAGGGTCCGTTCGTTTCGCGGAAAATGAGCCATTTCCGGAAAATATTTTCCAGAAGTCATTTTCCAGGAAAATGACAATATTTTCTGGTGTTCGGCTAAAACCTGAAAATGTTTCGGAAAATATTTTCCGGTGTTCGGTGAGGAAAATACTTTCCACTCACCAGATTGGTGAGCGTGAGCGTCAAGCTCGAGACTCGCGCATTGACAAGCGTGAGCTTGAGATCGACGAGCTTGAGGTTCACTTGGTGACGACCGATGACTAGCCAAGAAATAAGAAGATAAGAAACAAAGAAAAGAAAAAGAAAAAAAGAAAAGAAAAAGAAAAGGAAAGGAAAAGGAAAAGGAAATTAAAAATAATTCGAATAAAAAAAAGAAAAATACAATTTAAAAAATAATTCGAATAAAAAAGAAAAAAGAAGAAGAAGAAAGGGGAGGAGAAAGTGATGATTTGTAGAAGTGTGAGATAAGAGAGATCAAGTGAGGAAAATGTTTTCCATTTTTCAAAAGTGGAAAACATTTTCCCCCAATTTAGAAGACATTTTCCCTTTCATGGAAAACATTTTCCCCTAGGAATTCATTTTCCGTGAAACGAACACCGGAAAATCCGGAAAACATTTTCCCGGAAAATATTTTCCGCGAAACGAACTGAGCCTAATTTTGGCCGAGGTTTTACTAACATTGACACTAATCGGCTAACGTGACATGGCTAATGCCGATTTGGATAACTTTTAATAATATTTAATATTTTTTCAAATCTTTTATTTTGTATATCATTTATATTTTCTTTTTTTTTTTCTTTTTCTTTTTTCCTTCTTCTCCTCCTTCCTCCAACCGATTGTGGGACCTCGGCAACCGGCCAAAGGTTATGATTAATGAGGTCAAAGTCAACCTCACTAGAGGCCACAAGGTCATGTCGCGAGGGCTCAAGAGGGCCGAGCAAGGGCAAGCCTCACCAACCCAGCGTGAAGATGCCCTCATGGCTTGGGTGGCCTCAAGCTAGCCTCGCCAGAGGTTGGGCAAGTCTCAACCTCGCTAGATTTGGCGAGGTTGGGCCTTGCCAATAGCCGGCGAGGCTTGACCCTTGCCGCCCAGTGCAAGGCCACCCTTGCGACCTAGGGGAGGCTCGACCTCGTGGGATTGGACAAGGTCGGGCCTTTCCCATGGCTAGTGAGGCTGCCCTCACGGCCTGGACGGCCTCGAGCCAACCTCACCAGAGGCTAGTTGAGACTTTTCCTAGCCGAATCTGTGTTGCGACTTAATTGCCATCTTCTCTTTCATCTGATCTTCTATATATACAGTTAATTCAAATCCAATTCAATTAAGCTCTCTCTCTCTCTCGTGGCTCAAAGAGGAAGAAGCTAAGAGCAAAGAGAATGGAGAGAAACTCTAAAACCCACTCTTCTCTCCTTCTTTTCTCTTTATGTATTCTGTCATCCCTAGTTCAAATCCAGGGAAGGAAGCTAGGAGATGTTCTTGATTCTCTATACATATCGAAGTCGGAGAAGTCAGGATTGGTACGAGCCTTTTTCAGGCAAGCGATCACCATGGAATTCTCAACTCTAGAATTTATCTTCAAGAAGGACTGAGGAGAAAGACGGGATCAAAAGGTTGCCTGGACAACCGCTGGTCAAATTCGATCGCTATGGTGGATATGTCACTGTAGATGAATCGGCCGATCGAGCATTTTATGATTATTTTGCTGAAGGAGTGAGAAATGAGGAGTCGATGCCACTTCTTTTATGGCTCAACGGAGGTGTGTGCCTTAGTTTTCCCAATTTCGGTTGATC
This sequence comes from Eucalyptus marginata, assembly GCA_014182565.1. NCBI lineage: Eukaryota > Viridiplantae > Streptophyta > Magnoliopsida > Myrtales > Myrtaceae > Eucalyptus > Eucalyptus marginata. Next base: position 35,324,752 of record CM024593.1, read on the forward strand.
TCCAGCGTCTTTTTCTGATTTGGAAAGCAATGTAAAGTTTTCTTCTCTTTCAATGCAAGTACAGTGTTCTCTTTACTTAAGAATTCATCACGGGTTTTATAGTCAACGTCGTAGTTTCACGGTCATTTCAGACTGAAATGAAACTTGGTCATTTGATGTACGTACTTTGTCACGAAAGCTAAGCATGTCTCTATTTGTTGTGATTGGCTATTTATCCCTTTGGAAACACTGCAAGCTGTCACATTGGTACATACGTTTTATATTTTCACGTACCGCGTACAGTCTAGGTATACTAATAGAAGTTATTATCAGGATTTGCCATATTCTAATCTCCCTTGTTCGATGCTCCTGTCATTCCGAATTGGAAGGATTATCAGTGATATGAAATGTCGCAGATTTAAATGTCCTCTTATTTCTACATGCATATACAAGAAAAGATGAGCCATCTATATCATTTCTTTGGTTATGTATGTATGTCATTGTACTGTAAATCATCTTAAGAATATTTTCCGGTACGTTTTAGTGAGTAAATGGTTAAATTGACGGTGCTGATTGTTTAGGTCCCAGTTGCTCCTCCCTCGCCTATAAAGCGATGCAGGAACTCGGACCATTCCGAGTCCACAGTGACGGGAAGACTCTTTACAAAAATAAATTTGCATGGAATAATGGTAAAGTATTTAAAAAAATACAGTGTAGTCTTTGCAAAAGCATTGCAACTTTTCTCGTGGCTGACAAAGCGGAGTAATTGTTTGTTTTATGAGGGCAGTTGCAAACGTGTTGTTCCTAGGGTCTTCAGCTGGTATCGGTTTTTCTTATTCCGACACGACAACATAATAGAGCAAGAACGGAGACAGCACAACAGCTGCGGACAATTACGAGTGCGTTTGGTTCAAAGATTTTCAAAACTCATTGAAAAAATGTAAAGCAGTTTAGTCTAAAGGACTTTAGACAAATGTAAAGACCGTTTGCCAAATTATGCTTTGAGAAGCAATTTTTAAAAAATGCCGCTCAGTAAAAAACACATTTGAAAAACTCTTTGAGTAATTAATATTAGTTTTTTTTTTTTAATTTTATTTGTTTAAAATTGAAAAAAAAAAAAATGTATGGAACTTTTTAAATATAATTTTTGCCAATAATACTAAAAAAAATAATATGCATATATATATAATTTTTGTTAAAAAAAGACCAAATCCTTCGTTGAAACTTTTAAATTTTTATTTTTTAAAATTGAAAAAAATAATGTATACAACTTTTTAAATATATATATAATTTTTTTAAAAGGACCAAACCCATCATCAGATTTTTTTAATTTTTATTTATTTAAAATTGAAAAAAATAATGTATGCAACTTTTTAAATATAAATTTGAAAATAATGGTAAAAAATCAAATACACACACACACACACACACACACACACACACATATATATATATATATATATATATATATATATAATTTTTTAAAAGGACCAAACCCATCATTGGATTTTTTTTTTTTTTAATTTTTATTTATTTAAAATTGAAAAAAAAAAATAATCTATGCAACTTTTTAATATAAGTTTTGACAATAATGCTAAAAAAATCAAATACATATATATAATTTTTTTTTTAAAAAGACCAAATCCTTCGTTGAAATTTTTTAAATTTTTTTAAATTGAAAAAATATTGTATGCAACCTTTTAAATATAAATTTGAAAATAATGCTAAAAAATCAAATACATATATATAATTTTTTTAAAAAGACCAAACCCATCATTGGAATTTTTTAATTTTTATTTGTTTAAAATTGAAAAAATAATATATGCAACTTTTTTAATATAAATTTTGACAATAATGCTAAAAAATTAAATATATATAATCTTTTTTAAATAAAAGACCAGATCCTTCGATGGAATTTTTTTAATTTTTATTTGTTTAAAATTCAAAAAAAAAAAAAAAAAATAATGCATGCAACTTTTTAAATATAAATTTTGACAAGTACTACTAAAAAAATCAAATATATATGCTACAAAAATAAAATATACAAATAATTTCTTTTTTTTTTTTAAAAGACCAAAATATATTTAATTTTTTTTAGCATTATTTTGACATTTAAAAAAAAAAAATAAGGAGGGCAAAATCAAAAATTTGAAAAATGGGTGAGGATAGTTTTGGAAAAAAAAAGTTTCAACATTTGGCTAAATGTTGAAAGCTCAAAATTAGTCCTTACTAACATTGAGCTTTCAGCCTTCCTTATGCTAATTTTTACTTGAAAGCTACTTCAAAATAGTTGCCAAACGATCCATTATTTCCCCAATGGGCTTTGGAGGTTGAAAGTCCATTGGGAATGCTGAACCAAATGCACCATATGTATTCTTGGAGAGGTTTCCCGAATACAAGAAGCAGGATTTTCACATTTCAGGCAAGAGCTAGCGGGTCATTATGTCACACCCCCTTTCCACCTCTGGCACGAGAGCATGACCCAGTGGGTTAACATCGACGCCCTAGGCAACATCGAACGTCTCGAAAGTCTTTTATCTTTAGTTAAGCATATGCAGAAGCTATCATAAATAATCCCTGTACAAACAAACATGGAAGCCGGGCAAGACATATACAAGTCAAGCAAATAAAATCAATATATATTCATATACATATTCACATATCAAAAGTAGGGGTGTGCATGGTCGGGCGGGCGGTTCCCGACCTAGAACCGGAACCGCCGCTAAGGACCGGTTCGAAAATTGGAACCGGGATCCACCCGTTAGTTGCATGGATCCACCGGGAACCGGACCGCCGGTCCGGTCCGGTTCCCGGGTGGATCCATGGAACCGATCTTGACGCGAAAAATTTTTGTTTTCAACAAAGAACGGTCGCAACAATGAATTCTTTTATGTCAAAATTCTGCCCAAATCATCTTAGAAATTCGATGACAATGTTAGGGACAACAAAGCTTCTATGTTTTACACACAATCTATGAAAAAGTCACAATGGACCAAAGAACCACCAAAATTGCAGCTTTGGATTGGGCTTCATATACATAATTGCTGCCTCAAACAACAAGCAAAAAAAAACTTCAGCTACAAGATCCATCAACTCCAGAAGAAGCCCCACCGCAAAAGCCCGCAATCCCCAACTTTTGGTTAGCAACTTGTCGGTACTAGCCAATGAGAAATGGGTACAATCTGAAAATAAATGTTCATCGAAGTACGACAAGATTCAGCATACTTCACCACTTATTTATATAGTTTTGTACCATGTTGGAATTCTATGGAGTTGGTGAAACAGAATAGAGAAACATGCAAAGTTTGAGGTAGTAAGGTGAAACGGAATAGAGAAACATTCAAAGTTTGAGGTAGTCAAATTATTCTAGTTGATTAAAATTCCTGTCATGGAAGCTAAGAAGTATTCTTACATATCCTTTGTGGTAGTTGCAATTTGGTAGTTGCTAACCATTACCTTGCTTCCCTGCATTTCTCAGCAAGATCCTTTAGTGTTTATTCCTTCTAACTAGAATCTTTTTAACTAATTTGTTCTGATTTTCTTCCAGGCATTTCGTTTTACAGCGACAAGGAGTTATTAAGAGAACCGCAAGTTGTCGAGTTGGGCTTATTCGAACTCTATAGCTTGTGTCACAACCGCTCCCTTTCTAGAACGAAGATGGCTATCCATGAGAATGTAAAACCAATGATAGATGCTTTGCAAGTGCTTCAAGAGTGAACATATTTCCCACGACCATGAGCTAATAGATTTCATAATAACTACTTATAACAACAACTGAATCCAAATTCGAAGAGGGCCATCGAAATGAAAAAAAAAAAGCATCTTCCGAAAATAGTTGAACGTAGCTAATACTTAATAGCCTTCTGAGGTGAAATGGTGACTTCCCATTTCTCTGCCAACAGCCAAAAATATTTCCCACGACCATGAGCATAGAATTTACTACGATCAAACATACAAAAAATCAAAAAACACAGCACCAAGATGAACAGCAATCAATTCCCAAACAAAGACTCGAACTTCACCTATTGGGTAATCGAACCGAAGTTCGAGTTCGCAAGCGGAAGATGAATCGGAAGATGAAGCCGATAATCGTACCTTGTTGAGTGACGAGAAAAGGGGCTCGGTCGAGATGGACAGAGGTGGAGGAACAACGGCGGCGGTGGGTGGCGACCAGCGCAAGGGGGCGGACAGCGGCGGCGCCGACGCTCGGGGAGGAATCAAAGACGAAGGGACCGAGCGTCAGCGAGGGGGCGCAAGGGGGCGAACAGCAGCAAGGGGGCAGACAGCAGAGGCGGAGGAGCAGCGGCTGTGGTGGGTGGTGACCGGCGTGAGGGGGCGGACAGCAGTGGCGGAGGAGCGGCGATGGCGGCGTTGACGCTCGGGGAGGAATCAAAGACGAAGGGACCGAGTGAGGGGGAATAGGTGCGAGGGGGCGATTAACAAAGCAAAGGCGGAGGAGCGGCGGCTGTGGCGGGTGGCGACCGGCGCGAGGGGGCGGACAGCGATGGAGGAGGAGCAGCGGCGGCAACGGCAGGGGCGTCGACGCTCAAGGAGGAATTGAAGATGAAGAGATTGAGCGAAGGGGCAGACAGCAGCGAGGGGGCGGACAACAGAGGCGGAGGAGCAGCGGCTGTGGTGAGCAGCGACCGGCGCGAGGGGGCGGACAACGGCGGAGGAGGAGCGGCGGCGGCGGCGTCGACGACAATGAAATCGGAAGAAGAGATCGGAAGAAGAGATGAGATTGAGGAAGAAACGAGAGAGAGAACCGAAGAGTCGAAGACAATGAAATCGGAAGAAGAGATGAGACGCGAATTAGGGTTTCGTTTATTTTTTTTTTTTTTTTTATATTATAAAAGTGCCGGTCCGGTCCGGGGTGGGCGGGCGGGCGGTTCCACCAACGGAACCGGGAACCGGACCGGTTCCCACCGGTTCCCAACAATTGGAACCAGGGAACCGGACCGGTTCCCTCAAGAACCGCCGGTTCGGGCGGTTCCGGTCCGGTTCCCGGCGGTCCGGGCGGTTCCCGGGTATTTTGCACACCCCTAATCAAAAGCTGTTTTGATTACATACCCATCCTAGTCCTAGGCTACTTATTTTTGTTTATATGCATAGTCAATCAAAAGGCTGGGGTAGCCTAGCTCCTCTACCGAGTTGCTCCCAAAAGCGGTCCCCCATGCTAGGTTCATTCCCTTCTTGGACCTTGGCTCACCCATCACGCACTTGAAATGGTGAGAACAACAAGAGTGAGTCAATGACTTAGTAAGTAGAAATCCATAATTCTCCTATAAGAGGACATCTCGCTATCAATCGTCGGATACAAGGTCACCGCCCATTTGTCGATGGCAAATCATTGCAAGGTCCGTGCCTTACCTTGCTTATGTATATGAAAGGCTCTAAACCATCTATGTGTTTTTAAGAATCAAAGACAATGAGTTTGTGCATATGAACAAACTTTCCAAGGATCCATGGCTTATGATCATTTCGGTCATAAAAAGGGATGCTCACATCTCATGAAACTCATTCAAGCACTAAGTGACACAATTCAAATATATGCTCAAATTGATGTAAGGACTTAACAATACATATCAAACAAACCCAGCTATTGCAAGCATCACACATGTATCAATCATGGACTACACGTGAACTTTCATTTTTCTTTTTCAGTATCATATTAGTCGAAATTAATTGACTCTTCCGGTAACAACTAGGCATCGGTCGCCTCTTTGACAACCGGCATCATCCCGATCTCATTATCAGGACAGCATCTAGGGCAACCCCCAAGCATTGGCCTTACCTGGGCCAGCATCGTTCACAATCTCAATATCGGGACAGCATCCGGGACTTTACCCCAGACAACGACTCGGCATCCCCCAGCGTCGGCATATACGTCCATCGTGTGTCCATACATTTCAAGCATCAACCATTCATGTTATGTTTAACTTTTAGCCGAATGAAATGCCCGAAGGCGTGCCATGCAAGGTGAACTAATGAACAACTCTTGTGTTTTATTAAATCAAAGTCATGTTGAATGCGATTCGAGCTCGTGACCTTGACTTGGAATCATTCACTTAAACTTTAGCATTGTCCATAGTCATCGAGACCTCTCCTCGACATCCAGGTGTACTCGACACTCATGCAGGATCATGAACTTAGTTAATGCAACAACAAGCATAACAATACAAAGCCAACACAAGCAAATGATGACATGATCCTAAAATCGATAAGCGTAGCACATTGCCCTATCGAAGAGTTATGAAAATCTATTTACTACTTTTCTGGACCTAGCTCCAAGATGTTTCTTTGGTGGTCAGTCGCCGTCTAGGGTGGCTTGAAAGAGAATGGCGTGAAAGAGAAGGGAGGAAGGGAGATGAAAGGAGAGAAATGCCAAGCCTTAATGTGACATTCTAAAAATTCAATTCTATTTTCAATTGAATGAATCAGGCCTTTCATCGACGCGCCTATAATGTTATTCTCTGAGCTGATCACTTCTAAGATAACTAGACTATCTAGGAAAGCCATTAAGGGATTTTAACACAACAAGCTTGAGAATTCGACTAGGAATCGACTGCTCGACCGTGCTAATCTGTAATGGTCATTACGACACAGTCGAAAATCTATAAGAGACCAGAGATAGGTCGATTCCACTGAGATAGATGATTAGAGTGTGGGTGATTCCACCAAATTGCAAAATTCTCGTCGATCGACACTAGACCGATTTATTTGTCGTTTTGGTGCCTTGTGCACGTATATGAAACATTGAGATTTTCACGACAAGAGACGCTAATAAGTCGAAAATGTACATTGTGACTCGAGATAAATCGATCACGGGTCAATTGCACTAAAAATTCCTAAAAGCTACCCGGTAGGTTAGGTCACGCTAAAATCACGTCAAATTGAAATTAACCGCGAATTTGAACCCGATTTCAGAAATTGAAAGTTTTGTCATGTCACGATTTATTTTAGGAACGTTGACTCATCCTTCGAAAATTTTTTGGAGAGCTTGGGATTTTTATGGAAAATCGATACGAACATTTCGGGAAAGAACGGAAATTCGAATTGGCTAAATTGAGGGGAGTTTTGACTTCCAAGTCGAGCTATTTGGCGATGGGCACTTGCAGAAATTGTGTAGGCTTCCTCCGTAGCAAAATTGGTCCTCAAATTGGGAAATTTGATGAAGAAATGGAAGCCCAAAATTGATGAAATTTGAATGCTAATATGGAGGCTAGAATTTTGGCTTCAAATTGGTTATTGGTGGGATTTAATTTGCAAGAAAGTAATAGGGGGGACTAAAGGATAAATCTAGTAGCTTTTGGGGAACCAAACATTAATGAGTATATTTGTTTTGTTGACTTTACCCCCCCCCCATCGGCAGCTTTTCGTGCATGATTTCTCTCCTTCTTCGTCTTCGCAGACGTCCCCGCACCGAAGTCCTCTGCTTCGATTTCCTTTTCCCTTGCAACTGAAATCTCTCCCTCATGCTGCCATCTCCACCAAGCTTTCCCCTTCAAGTGCCACCCGTCCACATAGCCTCCACACACGGTCAACCATTCGCCAACGGTAGCCTTGAAGTTGACCCTAAAATTCTACCAAAGCCAGCGTCCGATTCCCCAACCTGCCACTCCACTTCCGCCTGTCCCCCACCGCACCATCTCTCTCCAATTCTCTCTCTCGCTTCCTCACTGCCTCACGCCCTCAGCCCATGCGTCCCTTCATCCGTGACATTCAACAGCAGCATTGTTTGAAGCAGCCCAGCCCACTCCACCATTTTGTTCTCTACCTAACCAGCGAAGACGCCAACCCGCACGTCCACCATCCACGAGCCTAAATAGCCGCGTCTCTCCAAGCTTCAGCTGTGTGCAGCCGCAGCTCAACCCAATCCTTAGCCAAGCTCGCGACTAGCCTTGAGCATATTCGATTTTTAGCTCGAGCAAGGAGTTGCGGACTGTTTTCGGCCCGGTCCAAGCCTCCTTTGGTGTCGCCGCTTTGGGGTTTTCTGCCACCGTTGCGCCGCCGTCGCCATGGACTCACCGACCCGCAAATCCGATGAGTTTACCCACTAAACTCTGCTTATGGAGTTAATTATGCTTATGGGGTAATTAGTTTAAGTTTAAGGTTTATGTGGTTAGTTAGATTAGATTAGTAATTTAATTAGTCAATTTTGCATGTTAGGTTGTTAAATTAGATTAATTAGAAATTAGATATGTTGTATTAATTATCTAAATTGGTTCGGAAATTTTCCAAGCCCGTTTCGCTATTTCATTTAGCATTTCTAGCCTAGGTTTGTATTTTTGGCATTTATTGGTATTTAATTAATTATTATTTTTCAGAAATTAGATCGGGATAGCCGATGACCGGAATTTTGTGCCGATTGCAATGGTATGCGTGGTTGATTTAATTGAATGCTATTTTGTGGAAATTGAGTGAGATTTGTAATTTTGGGTAATTATCCCAAAATTGTATAATTTCAGTAATTAATTATAAATTACCGGGCGCCGGTTTACAACGCCAAAAATGTTTTCAGACACTCTATAAATAGTGGGATTTTCTAAAATAAAGATATTATATTTTTGCTCAAGCCGACCGTGTACCCACACACGATTATTTTTATTGGGTACATTTTAACACGATGAACTTAGGCCAAGTTGAGTATTTAATTGAGGAGTTGATGTGCAAAGCACAAGATCCTTGGCCAGGAGTAATTTATCGTAGTTCAGCTAGCAGCTTCGGTGAGCACTATAGTTATCTAGCAGCTTCGGTGAGCAATAATATTATAGCAGCTTCGGCGAGCAATTTTGACATCAACTTTGGTGAGCAATGATATATGGATATACCTATCAACTTCGGTGAGCTAGACCATCTATTTCAGTTTAGGTGAGCAGTGTTCGAATTGATAGAGTTTATGGATGGCATCGATGGTATGGAGTCGAATGAGTTAATTGATTGATGGTTGAATGGATTGATCGAGAGATGGTCTTGATGGTATGGAGTCGATCGGATCGATTGATTGATGACTCAATTTGATTTGATTAAATTGAAATGATTGGATGATTATATGAATCATACTGACTTGTAGGAAGGATCTGAGGCAAAGGTAAATCTTCTAACTCGTGCTTGTGCTTAGGTAGCCCTTGGAGCGTATTTCCTTCTTAGTCGGAGTTTAGGGGGTGAACTTGCCGAGACATTGTCTCACCCCGTCGTGAGCTCAACATTTTCAGGTCTTTAGATGGCAGTCGTGGAGGACCCGAAGCCCAAGAGCCTGGGGAGGTGGAGACTGAAGGATCGGCGAACGTGTCTAACTAGTTGGTCATAGGACAGTTCCTTTTTTTGTTGAGCCGGTCTGTTGTAGACAACTTATTATTATATATAAACATTGTGTGTTTATAAAAGGCTTGTTTTGGATGTGATTGGTTTCTTGCTTTCCTATCACAAGCTTTTGGTTGTCAAGGGACTTGTTTCGCTTTCGCATGCGCATTGAAATTTAATGGGTCGGTGACGCGTCTTGGAACGCTGCAATTTAATCGACCACCGAGGGATGGGCACACGCTCGGAGGATTGGGGCGTGACACTTAAAATGTGAGGATGGCTCATCCTATTTATAGGCCTCTTCCTCTTAGATTTTTATTACAAACTCATAACGATGCCTAAATGACGAGTTGGCCTACCTATTTTCTCAAGTTGGCGCCTAGGTCCTTTGGTGTTGGCTTATGATTGGTCCACCTATTTGCTTTTCCTCCGAGGCTCATTATTGCCTATGGCGCCTAAGGAACACATAAGCCCCTTTAATGCCTAATATATTCTTCTAATTGGTTGGTTTTTACCTTGTTCATGAATGTTATAATCTAGGGTTGTTATAATCTAGGGCCATCATACCCTAAGATTTATCCAAGATTTGGTCATCAAGAAACTTAGACTTTGGACAACTTGTTTTCCAAGTTAAACACATGAGCATGTGACTCATTAAGCTCATTAATTAGCTAGCTTCCAAAAGCATTTAATACATTCTTATCTTCAACTAAAGAAGACTCTAGATTGGCTTCTTCCTTTAGTTAGGCATGCAGCTTCATTCCCCTCCAAGTTGGGTGTGTGGTTCTCCCATTCTAAGGCAAAAATAGTTTTGGTAACTTTCGAAACTAGTACCATTATCTTATCAAACGGGCTCTAAAAATTATATAATTTTAATGTTGTAAAGAAGACCTTAAAAAAATATCATGAAGGAATCCAAGATAAATTTGTTTTGTGGTAAGAGTAGCAATTCATTGAACACAACCCAAAAATTCATCTATCGAGCAGATTCAATGATCAGAGAGAGAGACTCATTTCGAAATCAAAATCTTCACAAAACTATTTAAAATTTTAATATTTTGTAAATACAGATGTCATTCAAAAATTTTGTGAAGGAAGTATGTCCAAATTCGAAAGGGAGGATTTTATGAAAATTCGAGAAAGCAATTTGGTTAGTGTTTTCATTATACTGGGCAAGTTCTATACGGTAATTAATTGAGCCTTCGTTCTAACCATTTATCCTCAGAAAAATATGAAATTTAAGCATATTATAGATCAAGATGTTTTGAACAACTTTCATGAAGAAAGCTTCTCCAAATTCATACCATAAAAAGCTCTGTAAAATTGGCAAACAACAAAGGTCCAAGAATTTCGAAAATTAAATGAGGTAAATTTTAGTTGAAAAGAGGAGTGTTCCCACTTGGCCTTGAATCAAGGGTCATCCATGACTATACAATCTTATCTCCCAAGATCCTAAGTAGGCTCTATACTAGCTTGGACACTTGACACGGTTATTTATTGGCTAATATCCAAAAGAGATAAGGTAAACTTGTCTTGGTCCAAAGTTGCACTTGTCTTGGCCTTCTCCTCTCTCTCTCTCTCTCTCTCTCTCTGCATGTCGCCTCTCATTTGGAGGTTCCAAAGTCTACCATTCACACTTAGATCCTAGGATATTAATGGGCTAAGGCTATAGGGATATCTTTTTCCCCACTTTATTTAATACGTTCACATTTGTTCACACTTGTTTTTTTTTTTTTTTTTTTTGGTACCTAGGGAACCCTGTATAGCTGGCAGCCGACGGGTAAACCCTAAAGCGACGCTAACGGAGGACCCACCACCCCGACGTCGCGCTTAAGATCCCGTGCGTCCAGCGGGATTCGAACTCCTCCGTCCTCGGTAAACTTCACGGGAGCGCTTATCCAACTGAGCCATCGCAGGCGGTGGTTTTGTTCACACTTGTTTTTTCAAGAAATTTTGATTATCCAAGGCTGAGGCGTTCCCTTCATTAATGGCTTTAAACTCAAATCTAATCTTATCTTCTAATGTAAGTCCCAACATGCCAAGTGTCTGTGCTTCTTAATTTATTACATGACGAAGGTATTAAATGCAACTTGGAAAATATCTAAGTTCTTAAGGCCTTATCATCCTGGACTAATCAAATTTGACCACAATCGACTATCTTCTTTGGCTTAGGGTTTATACCTAAGACATGATCGGAGGAAGCAGACACAACTGGGCTTATCTGGTGAAACCAAGTTCGGACTTCTCTTTTACCATGTATAGGGTTCGAACTCGCTCACAACATCCTATCCAACAACAAGAAGGCAAATAGGACCCTTATCGACCTCAAAGGGATTATGGTAAGTTATTTTCACAAATTATCTATATTGACTATTGAACGATGCGTGTTTGACCATTGGAAACACCTAACACCTATACATTCACGCCGGGGGTGGAATAACCACGCGTGCAATGCAACAAACAAGGACGTTGAGAATATATATATAATCCACAAAAGGTCAGGAGTAGGTCGTAGATGAGACCGCGCAGGGAGCTAGAATGTCTCTCTTGGTTAGGCCGTGATAGCCTTTCTTTCCTATCTAGTTTTGCTGCCCTAACCTCAAAGTGAGGGGACCAGTCAGCTCGAAGTAGGTCCGTCTAATCCAACCCTCCTTGTGGTCCCCTATCCATATCAATCGGATGAAGAAATCAGGGGCGATTAATATATATAAAGGAGAGAGAACTAGAAAGGGATAGTTTTTTTTTTTAGTTCCCACTTCTTTTCCTCTTGAGAAAAAAAAGAAAGATGAGAAGGGGCCACCGATCATAAAAGTTTCGGTGCCTTGCATTAAAAATCTTATGAGAATCATATGGTACATCTTCCCGTTAGCTTCATTAATACCACAATTCTTATTTTATCTCGCAAACTCCAACCTATATGGAGTTGCCCTCCTGTTATTCTGAATTTGACTTAATACTTACTAAAGGATCATATAAATAAAGGGATTAAATTCGTAGTGCAAGTATATTGGCATTGCACTTATTGTGTGTATTCAAACATGTGAGACTTTATATAAGGAAAGGAAAACGTCAGGCGGCACAAATATGCATGCGATGAATTCACGTAATAGCAACGTATTGCAAGTATGCTCTTCCTTTTCTTGCCTTTTTTTTTTTTTAGTTTGTGGCTTTTGCTCATGCATGTAAGGCAAAAATAAAGTATGATTTATTGACTTGATGGTTGTCATCATCATTATTTTTCTATGAAAAATATCAAAAAGTCATAAACCTTCTAACTAATTTTGGCCAAATGTTGCTAATATGGAAACCGATCAATTAATGTGGCACGACCGATGCTGATTTGGACAACTTTTAATAATATTTTAATATATTTCAAATATTTTCTTTTCTTTTCTTTTCTTTTTCCTTTTTATCTTCTTCTCCTCCTCCTTCCTCTAGCTGGTCATCAGAACTCGACGACTGGCCAGAGGCGACAGCCGGCGAGGTTATACCTACGAGCCCTCGAGAGGGCCAGCCAAGGGCAAGCCTCACCAACCTAGTGCGAGGCTACCCTCGCGGCCTAGGCGGCCTCCAACTAGCCTTGCCAAAAATTAGGCAAGGCTCGACGTCGCTTGATCGAACTCACCAGATCTGGCAAGGTCAGGCCTTACCTATGGTTAATGAGGCTTGACCCTTGCTAGATCTGGCAAGGATGAGCCTCATCGTCTAGCACGAGGCCACCCTCACGGCCTGGGTGAGGCTTGACCTCATTGGATCTAGTGTGGTCGGGCCTTGCCCATGGTCGATGAGGTTGTCGTTGCGGCTTGGACCTCCTTCAGCCAACCTCACTAGAGATTGGTTGAGGCTTGACCCTCGTCAACCATCACCTCCAGCTAGTCATTGAGGTCCGGTGACTGGCTGGAGGAAGGAGGAGGAGGAGGAGAAAAGGGAAAGAAAAAGCAAAGGAAAAAGAAAAAAAAAATTCGATAAAATATTAAAATATAATTAAAAGTTGTCCATGTCGGGCCTGGCCCCTGTCACATCGGTTGATCGATGTCCAATAAGCAAAATCCAGCCAAAATTAGCTGGAAATGACTGAATTAGTATCAAGTTAATGTTTAAAACTCAATTGACACTAAGTGAAAAAAAAAAAAAAAGGTTTATAACTGCATTGGCATCAATAAAATGTTTATGAATTTTTTGACACATTTGCAAATTTTCTTCTCTATATATATATATATATAGATATGTCAATATATTTTAAAGATCGTATTGACATTTCAATGCCGTGTCGTAGCTCTCTTTTGGCCTCTCTACATTAATTGAGCGTGCAGTCATGTTGCGAATGCGCCTCTTGGAGAAAGCAAATGGTAGGATACCAAGCTCGCACACTTGACATGATACTTGGCCATTAATCTATTTTCCACATTTAACATCATCGACACGTAGAAAAATCTCTTTAGCCGTCATAATGAGGAGAACAAGTGTCTTTGTTGGTTGTTTTCATCATTGGAGTTGCTAGTTCTTCAATTGTTCTATTCGCTATAGTGGATTTCAACTAACAACTAAGCATGTGCTTATTATCGTAGTCAACTCGAGGAATATTCGATACCAATGCCGCATCTTTTAATAAAAAAAATAATGTGGATGCTGCATCGTCATTGCTGCAGTAGGTTTTGGACTGTAAACTAATAGCGCCATAAAACGCACCTCATGTGATGCTTTTTGTCTTTCCTTTTGTCTTTCCAGCGTATCATAATTTAGAATTTGGGTTCATTGAATCTGGTGCTTCTAAAAATTTATCTCTGTTACTCCATCATGATTGATCATTCTATGGCCAAATGGGCCCTTGGGCCTAGAGAATGTATATGGATTAATCGAACATGTGTGCAGATTGGAAATGCAGTAATCAACAATGAGACGGACTAACGCGAGATGTTCAAGTACTTTGCTACGCGTGCATTGATATCGAACAAAATAAGTGTCGCGACCTCTTTTTTCAACGTCCCTCTATGGGGCACCCACGGAGGCTAATGGCTTGACTAAGTCTATTAAGTTTAGCCCGGACTCTCCCAAGTCCACCAATTCACGATTTATGGTTCAAGTTTTTAACCTATGAGTAGATTTTAAAGAAGAGTCGCCACTAATCAATTTGGGGTGGGTCGATTGAAAACTCAAGTGAAATATTGGGAGGAATATTTCACTCCTACACAATCAAAGAAACTAGAATTTGAGACTTGATTACACTAGTTAATCACTAATGCCTTTCCGGTATCTAATCTTGTTTAAACCCTAAGGTTTTTGGATTTTCAAGAGATTTACCATGCATTTGTGGAGGAAAAACATTTTTTGGTCTTTTTTTCTATTATTTTTTAACATAAAAGGCATTTTTTTGGATTTTCGATCTTTTTTGAAAATATTAATCATTTTTGGCTTTTCCTTTTTTTTTTTGGCTTTTTTTGGGAAAACAAGGGATATTTTTTATTTTTCTGATTTTCTGAAAAATAAATTATTATTTTTATTATTTGTATTTCTTATTATAATATTTAAAAAAAAAAAAAAAAGACTCAGGTCGATCCCCGGGTTAGGACCGACCCGGATCGCCGGCGGTTGGCCCAAATGGGCCCGAAGCACGGGCGCGGCCTGGATCCCCTTTTCTCCTTTTTTTGATAGTCCAAGCCCACAAAACAAAACAGGCCCACTTATGCGCAAGATCAGCCCACGCATGACCGGGCCCAATTGACCCGAATCAGTGAAGACCCGGCCTGAATAGCGACCCAAGCCTGACCCAGTTCTAGCCAAACCCTACCCGAACGGCGACCCACGCTCGACCTGATTCGCCTCCGTCTCTATTCTCCTCACCGCGAACCCTAGCAGGGTTGGCCGCGACGAGGGGCATATGCGGCCACACGTGGCAGATCGGTCGTAGTTCGCATTGGCGGACGCGAGCAATCTCTTCTCCTGCACGGAGCTTCCTCATTGTCTTTGATGACCTTGAGAGCGGCATCTAAAAGGCCATCATAGAGAAAATCAGGGTACCCCTTGTGCGGATCCGATCCCCTCAAGCTTGAGAAAACCTCAATCATATCCTGGTATAGCAGAGACGCACAAATTGTTATTTACTAGGACAGGCATTACAGACAAGTCACTATTGACTTGTGGCGCATCCAATTTGGCGTTTTCACGAATGGATTGTGCCCTTCTTCTCTTGCAGAAGTCATTTGAGAAATTGACGGAGAAGATGACTGAAATTACCGTCGCAGCCCAGGGAATCCACACTGACCAAGAAAGCAAGAGGTCGCCACCGAAGTACATAGCTTTGAAGTCAATTTGCAATCGGTTGTAGGCCGCACGGCCCAAATGGCGAATTACAGAGTGAAAGTACAACCGACGATGGCACAGTTAAGTAAAGTGGAGATCTTTGCCTGGTTCCATTATAGCTTTAGTGCGATGTTAGCTCCACTTCCACAACAGCCAAACTGGGGATTCCTCCTCTGAGCACCTTTCTGGTCGTTCCCACAAATCTTCCTCAAGTTGATTGAGTTGTCGGGTCGATGATCCAAGACATGACAGGAAGCAGAGGTCAAATGCTTCACTTATTAGCCGCTCAAATCAAATCTCCCAGGGGCCAGGGGGATCATTAAATATCTGAATCGTTTTCACTGATTCATTTTGCTTCATATTCAATACCCATCAAACACTATAGGCATAGAACCCAATCAAAAAACAAAATTTATTGTCGAATCTAATTATGGTTCGTTTTACCGATGACCATTGCCAATCAACTGAATTCGACGAACAAAACTCCATCTTTTAAAGAGGGTCGGGGAAAAGGAAGGGAAAGCGAGAGCAAAGCCGAGAAAACACAAATCAACCGAAATCAAGTTGCCATGATAGTTTCTGCATAAACATGTACAATCAATTGATCAAACGGACGTCGTGCACTACAGTAACCACTCACTACTCTGCTCTTCCCATCCGAGAAAAGAAGGAAGAAATTGCAAAGCGAATAGGCACTTACCACCAACAAAACTATAACCCCAAGACGCATTCACTTGCTCTCACCCAAGCCCATCAACCTCTTCAAACTAGGAAAAAACGCCGAATCGTCCGAGAGAGACGGCTTCTTTTCTCGCCGCAGGTGCTCCTCGACCATCTCCTCGACGGACCTCGCGGACAGGGGATGGAAATCGGCGCTCCAATTCGAAACGAACTCCGCCGCCATATCCCTCCGCTCGCCGTCCTCCATCCTCTCCCACCTCCTCCTCAGCTCGTCCTCCCTCAGGGAGAAGTAGCCGCAGAGCTCGGCGAACAGGAGGGCCCGGCCCTTCCTCAGGGCCTCGTCCTTCTGCTTCTTCTGGGCGTGCACCCTCGCGACCTCCTCCGCCAAGGCGGACGCGATCTCGGCGTCGTCGGCGGGCCCCTTGGCCCTGCACGACACGGAGGCGGGGAGCGGCCTGCGGGGGTCGAAACGGAGGGGGCGGAGGCGGGATTTCGGGGTCGGGGCAGGGCGTGCAGGGGAAGGGCGTGGATTCTCAGCGCCATTGGAGGGTCGGACTGGTTCGGAGAGGACGAGGATTCCAATGGAGGACGGCGGTCGGGAAGGAGGATTTGGGGAGGGGAAAATCGACTGAGTGCCGCTCTAAGGGGTTCTTAAAAAATAATTTGTAGATTTCTAATGAAATTAACTTCACATTCGCGTATAATTTTCATATTCCGACCAAAAAAAGAAAAAATGGCTTTCGTATGATGTGCAAGATTGTTTCTGTGTTGTATGAAAGTCTACTACTGATCATCATGTGAATGAATTCTGTTTCGTATGAGAGAGAGAGAGAGAGAGAGAGAGAGAGAGAGAAGTTCGTCACCCAACGGAACTCTATTCCCCATTTTTATTTATTTCCGTCTGATATTTTTCTTTTTTCTTTTTGGGTGAAAATGATAATTTTCGTTTGTATTGGAGGGAAAATTTTGTGAATTCCTCCATTTTTTGAGGCCACCAAAATTTTATTCCCGTCCCTCTCTTGGGAATTAGGAAAATATTTTTTGATTTTTAGTTTCTTAAATTTACGAAAACATATATAATAATGCCCCCTTTGGAGTTAGAAAAATATTTTCCAACTTTTTAATTTCCTAAATTTACAAAAACTTGTATAATGAAGATGGAAATTTAAATTTTGTTTCATTGTGTCTTCGCAATCCTCTTGATACTCAGATTGTTTCACAAAAATAAATTGATTTTCTTTTTTATGATTGACTAGATTTTTATCAGTGGAATGAAAAATATGATAAGTGTTATCAATTTAGCAAAGAGATATAGCAAAGGGAATATCGAAAGTAAAGTCGGCCCATGAGGATATCTTAGACTAATATGCATATACTCACAAACCCCTCACTAGGCTCACAGTGATATTGAGCATCCAACATCATCCCCCAATTCATAAACAATCTCAAATATCATAGTACATTTCACAAATCAATCACGAAAAGCTTTCGCAACTCAATCTCCAATAATCCACAACCAAATCCAAAAATCATTTCAAATATCCAATGAGTTTCCCAAACTAATTCAGAATCCATTTCATAAACCAATTCACAACTTAGGCATTCAATATATAGATATCAAAGCGCCTTTCAAAACCACATTCATAAATCTTAAACTTTTCAAATTTCTTTTATGAAAGGTTTCACAAACCATTTGTAGGCAATCATTTAAGTTGAAGTCAAACGATAACTTCCTCTTTCAAACAACAAAACAGCAGTAACAGCTCGATCATGTTTTATACAATAAAATATTCTATTATTAAGTCATAGTATGCTTAATCCATAATGTTTTTCAAAACATGAGTTCAAAACACAGAGATTAAATAGTATCACTCACCTAGAAAAAACCGAAAACCAACTTACAATAGTTCCTTGAGTCGATGCACTCGCATTCCTACCAACTTGTCAAAAAACAATACTAAACTAGATACTACACAACTCTAACGAACAATTCAACTAAGCCACATTCAACTGTCAACATAATGACTCCTAAGCACTATGAAGAAACTCGTTTATGGTGTGTGTTTGTCTTTAGCTATTACGCATAACCCGCATGCAAAATTTCAGAATTTCGTTATGAACAAGCCATACTTTGAAATCGGGTTTCGTCAAACCCCAAAACTCCATAACGTCTTAGACTATCATTTCCACAAAGTTGCAGCTCAAAACCTCCTCATTCAATGGTCATATTTCAAGATCTACATAGCTCAAAGTTTGTGCCCTAATTCCCAAAATTACTTTAATTAGACGAAATATCGGCTCGAATGCTTACCAGGCATTGCGAAACATAGTTGATTCGGCTAGTCGAGTTGTCTGGATCAAGAACGCGTGGAAAATCTCTCTCTTCCCCCTTTCTCCTCCTCACGGACGAGCCCCCTCTCCTCTTCATTTCTTATTTTTGTCCGTTGCTGCCTCATGTGAAATACCTAGAGAAGAGAAGAAAGAAGATGGGCTTGGGCCTAAGAGAGAGATGGGCTGGGTTTAATGGGCTATTATTACAGTTCTTCTCTTGTAGTTAGCAAAATTCTACTCCCATGTTGAAACCAATCTCGATCTCCAGCACCAAAATACTCAATCTGGTCCTTCTTAGTGATGTCATCAAGAACCAGAAGGATCTTTTTTCGACGGAGTTTTTTTATTTATTTATCACATTGATGTTGCTATTAAGATCATACATTTCTAGACTTTGTAGCTGCAGAACATCATGGAGAAGTCCCTTCTGAAGAAGTAAAAGAGTACCTCGGTTTGTATCTCCAACATTTTCAAGTAAGGTAAGACCTTCAAATTCCCTGAGAATGCGATCACAAACGGCTTTGGCCACAGTTATCTTACCAATTTCTTCCATTTCCCATATTCCAATGACACGGACATCATCCTCTGACCCGATCTCCAGCGATGATATCACATCGTCTACAAAGGAATCCACTCCAATGGCGCAGGGGCAGCTAGCTCTGGGAATAATCTTGAAGAGATGTCCTACAGTTTGCTCGATGGAGTCCGCTTGATCCCTGTAGTTGCATGGGAAGAACAAGTTCAAACGTGACTAACTATAGCGTAGGGAGGCGATCAGCATATAAGCAAGAAGCGCATGAGCTAAATTAAATCAGCAGTGGAGTTCTGTTAAATTGATGATCCATTTCCTAGAGTTTCTAAGATATTTTTTCTATACTCGGACAATCTAAAAGATCCCAGAACTCTGGTAGTTAAGATTAGTGGCTAATAAATTTTCCATGGTTGAAGGATGCAAATAAAAGACACAATTAAACCAAATAACTCTCACAAGCAGAGATAACTTTCACATCAAAATCTATTCCAAATACTTACACCATAATCAAACAGATTCTAACAAGTTCAAATCAAGCACCGATATGATCTTTTGTGGTGATTGAGCAAATCAATCAAGAGCACCGATATGAGGTTTTGCATTACCCATTAGCATCATTATTCAAATGCCACCCCGATAAATTCCCGGCTTCTCTAAGCGCATCCCTCCACTTCTGTACCAGCAAATCAACCATACGGGTGGCCAATTACCTTAAAAAACTATCCCCAAATCGCCCGCTCTGTTTCTGAACATCGCTTGGCTCAATATCATAGAAAATGGGCACAACCACATGACCCTGATGATCTCTGAACGTCCTGTTGCACTCCATGATTTTCACCAGCTCGTTCAAGCACCACCGTGAGTCTGCGTAGTTGGTGGTGAACACGACAAGAGAGACCCTGGAATGGTGAATCGCACTGAGCAGCTTGGGCTCGATGAAAATTCCGGTCTCTGCTTTGTCATTGTCCTTGAAATAGTGGATCCCGCCTGCTTCAGCGCATGGAAGAGGTGGGCTGCGAAGGTTTTCCTTGTGTACTCGCCTTTGAAGCTCACGAACACATCGTACTTCCATTGGTGGATTGAAGCAGAAGACGAAATGCGTCGCTTGATCTCTTCGCTTCCCATCAGCACAATACGTGATTGAGTGAGAGACTGCAAAAAGGGTCGCAACTCTTCCGCCGGTAAGGTGTATTTGTAAACAAAAGACGCAAGTTGCGAATGAGAAAAGGGGATGAATGAAAGCTCCGCCATCAGGACAAGACTGCTTATTCAAGTGAATGTTCAGACAAGTTGCGGAGTGGAGTTGTTTTGGTTCCAAGAACTGAAGAAGCAACTTGCGCGCTTGAGGACAATTTGGTTTGAATTCGTCAAGTCAAGCTAAAGAGCTTTGTTTCACGTGGCAGAGACATGGCTGAAGACGCAGACGTGGATTTGAAGCTTCATAGCACATGCGTTGGTAGAAGAAGATGCTTCGAAACAGTTAATCTGTGGAGACGCAAGTGGAATCGTTGTCCGTGGCTGCATTCAAATATTAATATTTTTTATTTCATCGAGAACTTCTGCTCGCGTGTTCTTTTTTTTTTCTCGGGAAAGCGAAGACACGAGAGGCAGAAACAAAATTAGATCGTCAATGTTGAAAAGAAAAAAAGAGAGAGGAAAGAGTGGTCTGTCCGGTCTTTTTGTAAAACCTATTTGATATCAAACTTGTTTTCGATTAAGAAAAGTCATGATTGGTGAAGAAGACTATTCACGCACGTCTTTACAAAGTGCAAGTCACGATCGATCAAATATTTTATTAATAATAACACAAATGAAGCTTGCTATTGACTTGGGCATATGTTATGATTTTGGTGGAATATTACAAGTCACGGGACTAGAGATTTTACGGCCTCTCAAGATAATTTACGATATAGCAATTACATAGGCTAATGGAAACTTACGATCCATCAAATAATATACTAAAAATAGAAAAAGAAGCATACCATACACTTAGGCAATTTACTATTTTTTTATGGAATTTTAATAAATCACAGGACTTATAGAACTTGCAAGATAAAAGGGAAACTTGCGTCTTGTGAAGAAATATTACGAAATGTTATAAAATGATTAAATAACTTTTAGTGAGGAAAATTACGAACCATGAAATTTAAACAAGCGAAAAATATAATATGCGAAATCAATAAGTATCATTTATAATACGATCAAATGTTGTAGGTTCAATTGTCTCATTTATAAATTCATTGTACTTATCAAATATCCTATATGTCCTATTTTACTAACATGAATTTATCATGCCCTAGTTTTCTTTTTAATTTGACACCACTATCCTGTCATTTATGAGCAATCATCATTCTTTACTCAAGTAAAATTAACTCTTAACATTGTATTTTACTACATTTTGTATATGCTTGAACCAAAGTAATTCTGTGTTATAATATTGATTCATGCTGATAAATAAATTTTCTCACATAACATAATGTGTATAGTATAATCAATTATACAATAATCAATTATTTTTCCTATATTTGACATATCGTTTCACATAGCGTCGGTTTTGCTTTGCACAAATTCCATTACAATCCCAAAATCAATTTTCCTCTAACTTAAATATATATTTTTTACCACATAAATGCGGTGCCTAATTCGTATTTATTTTCTTTCTAACACATAAAATGTCGTGCCTAATAAGTCAATTTTACTTATGTTTACAAGGCTCAAGTATAATTATTTTCTCATTCTCATGAAGCTTCCTTTTACGACTTATTACTATATATATATGATACTTATGATTTAATATCTATAGAATATTTTTTCTCTTGAAGTTTTCTTGAGAGAAAAGAAAAGATTTCTCCCTATCAAATTATTGTATTACATATTTTTTACTATGTATATAAAATATCATGAGATTTCTCCCTATCATATGATTTGAGACTTGATTACACTTTTTAAAGACTCTAGAACTAGATTGCACTTTGCAACAAGTTTTAGAATTACTAATGCACTTACATAAGAAAAATTAAGGAAGGAAATTTAAATAATCAAATAGACAACTTCAATCGTTCAGTACATTTAAATGGCTTTGATTTCCCAATTCTACATTATGTATACGGGTAAACTCAACATTGACCGTATGGCGCATATAAAGGCGGAGCTTAACATGTCAAGGCTCAAAATGTGCTCCAAGTGAATCAACCCAACATCCAGACCGCCCATGAAACCCGACGATCTTTTTACCGATTGATGGAAAATAAAAGTAGTTCCCGATCTCCTGACCAACTGGCCCATAAGTTCTTTCATTGCTCTGAAATGTGAGGGAGCGAAGAACAATATGCCCCGCATAAGATTCAAAGTGACCAGAAAATGATGTCAAGTACTCTCCAGGATAATCAAGTTTAATCTGCAAAATTAGAAAGACAAGCATAATTAACCCAACCCCCAACCACAGAATCTTGAAAATCGGTAAAAACAGAAAACTCCGGTTGATAAGTTGTATCTATTTAAACAAACAATGCAATAGCTAACTAAATAATTCCGCTGCATCTAGAGCGTAAACCTAATTTGGTCCGCCGCAATTAGGCAATTGCTTAAAAAATGCTTTGGCAACTCTTTGAGAACAGCTACTAAAATTTGGGAAAATTGTTCTCAGACTTAAAAGTCATAAAATAAAAATAGCTTTCGATATTCTTTTTTCCCCCTTTTTCGGAGGCGGTACTTTTCTGAATGTATTGAGTGCTTTCATCGTAAATGGAACCGAGGAAGGTTGGAAAACCAAACAGAAGTCCCTGTTCAATAATGATATAACATCATGCCCCAACAATGACTTTCTCATTCGAGATCATTTGTCAAACTCAAAATCCAGATTGTTCTCATCATCTTACTTTTACCTCCACGCTCTGTTTAGAATACTTTGCTCATCTGCATAAACGTGACCTCTAGACCACTTAAAACTAAAACCTTAGCAACAACCCATAAGCTGCACGTTCATAAGATTAAGCAAACGTCTAAAGGGCCATACCTCGAGCGTTAGATGTCCCCCACCTCCACCATGTCTAGGGCCCTGAACCACAGACCCGTTCTTGTCGTACTCAACAGTAATGGAGTCAATAACTAATCCAGCTTTTACCATTATTTTTCTCACACCCGTGCTATCTCCATCGTCCCATGGACCGCCACCTTGTCCTCCAAATGGCCCAATGGATTTCAAGAGACGAAGATCATAAATTGGTTCAAAGTAGACTCCTAGCGCATCAAGCTGGATACCAGACCTTCCGTGAAAGCCAATTATCTTGTTGCATGTCAATGCACAGCGAAAGAAGTTCCCTTCTTCCTTACCAAAGGGTCCAAGCCTTCTTTTGTTGCTTTCGAACGTGAGTGATTGAATAACAGAACAGTCATGTCTGATATATCCTGATACCGAGATCAAGAACTCATGAGGGTAATTCAAGTTAACCTGCAGAATTGAAAAGTACTTATTGCATTTAACTGTTGTATTGATCCATATCAAAGATGATAGATAGATTATAGTGGCCGAAGAAAACACTGGATCCACGTGCAACCTAGACCCGAGAATTTTTAAAGACTAATATTCTTACATCAAACTTCTAGGGTCAACAATAAGATGATAGATCATTAGGGTTCACTGGTGCCCTTTGCTGATTTGCTTCATTTAGCATAAAGAAAAAAAACTTATCATACCAGGTTATTCACATGGAATCCATCCTGCATAAAGCATATTAATTGACCAGAAGCTTATGGTACCGGGTTGCTCTCATGGAATCCATCTCGCATAAATCATATTATTGACCTTCGTGTAATTTATAAAATAAAAAGGGACAACTATATTAGTAGTTCTAAAACTTGTTAAGAAAATATAATTGAGTCCTAAAGTTTTCAAAATATACAATAAAATTCTAAAACTTATTGAGCTACTGCAATCAAGTTCTGAAATTTGAGCTTGTGACCCTGGCCTTTCAATCTTCATCGAGCTTGGCCTTGGCCACTCGAGCTTGTTTAAGCTGCCCAAGTTTCATTGAATTCGGCCGTGGCAGCTCCAGCTTCTAGGCTTCTTCAATCTCATGCCCAAGGCTAATTGAGCTTCAAATAGCTCAGCCATGACCGCTTGAGCTTCTTCGAGCTCGCACCCATGACCGCTTGAGCTACGTCGAGTTTGGCCATGGCTGCTTGAACCTCGTCGAGCTCGGAAACCAAATTCCAGTATTATGAAATTTGGCAGATCTTCTGCATTGTGCTAGGGATCATGTTGTCTTTTGCTTATGTCTCTATCATAACTATGGGAAGTGTTCAGTATTTTATGGCAACAAATTCATTGGATCGTTTCCTATTAACAGGCATTTATATGCTTAGGTTATTTCAATGGATATTTATATGTTTTTCGATTATAAATTGGGTAATTTTCAGCTTTGTCCTTCAAAGTGCGATTGCTTTTGGCTGACTGTGAATTTGATAAAAAGATAGTTCCAAAGGAATCTCTGATCCTCTTTTTTTTTTTGTTTTTTTGTTTTTTTTTATATCTTTTGATTTGATTTGATTTTTTTTTTTAATTTTCAAGTTTCTTTCTAATGTGGTACTTTGTGGGTGCCCCATGTCTTAAGAAGGTAATAATAAAAAAAGGGGTCAGCATATGGCCATAGCCTAATTGGACGAAACTATTGAAATTACACCAATTTAATAAAATTTAAACTTGATTGCACTTTTTAAAAACTTTATAACTCGATTGCATTTAGCAATAAGTTTTAATTTGATACACTTATCCAAAAAGAAAGAAAGAAAGAAATTTATATAATAAAAAAAACAGCTTTGATTTCAATAGAGATAGAGAGAGAGAGAGAGAGAGAGAGAGAGAGTATGCGGGTGACAATCATTCATAACTTGAGAGAGAGAGAGAGAGATGGAGAGAGAGATGCTGTATGCGGGTGACAATCATTCATAACTTGTGAGAGAGAGAGAGAGAGAGAGAGAGAGAGAAAGAGTATGCGGGTGACAATCATTCATAACTTGAGAGAGAGAGAGAGATGGAGAGAGAGATGCTGTATGCGGGTGACAATCATTCATAACTTGAGAGAGAGAGAGAGAGAGAGAGAGAGAGAGAATGAACTGACCATATGGATACTGCTTCCGTTTTCGTTACCATGTGCAGAGGACCAAATAGATTCACCATTATCATCATACTCAAACGAGATGCAGTTGACATCATCTTCTAACATCATCTTTATTTTCTTTACTCCATTGAATTTTCCATCATCCCAAGAGTGTCCACCTTGGCCCCCAATGGTCCAACACACTTGATCGGGTATAGATGAGAGATTGGTTCCAAATATGCTCCTAGAGATTCAAGATGGGAACCGGAACTCCCATAGAATCCAATAATCTTTCCACCAGTTGCTGGAAATGAAAACTTCCTTCCGGTTTCAATGCCGAATGGTCCATATGTCCTTTTATTGCTTTGGAATGTGAGTGAATGGATGACAGTAGAACCAAAATCATTCACAATATATCCCGAAACCGAAATAATAACTTCAGTTAGCCAGTCCAGATTTATCTGTACCAAACACATAAACGGTAAAGAAATGTCAATGCAACAACTTGAGAAGCAAAAGCATGGTAGATGACAACGACTAGTGTGTGATGCTCTTGATGATCGAGATGATAATTTATGATCCGGAAAATAGTAGATTATCTTGCCTACTTCAATATCATGTTAACTATAATAGATGTAATAAGGAAGACAACAACCAGGGTGCATTTATTTTGCTAAAAAACAAGGATTTGGAAAACACTTTCCTAGAATTGATTGAGTGTATCACTTACAAAAATGAATTAACAAACGAATTTTCATCATTAAAGAAAATGTTAGGAATAAATTCTTATTGGTGATACATATTAATTAATGTTTTTATGTGATACAAACAATTATTTTCGGAAAAATATTTTTCAATTCATTGATTTTCCATGAAACAAATGCACTATTATTGCAAACATCATCTCTTCAGTGCTCTTTGTCAGGAAAAAAACTCATCTTTCGAACAACCATGCCTAGAGAGAATAACTAGATGTTATCCTACCAACCAAAATCTATATGCAGAAGGTCCATAGATATCCCTTATCGACTGTTTTAAAATACAAAAATTTTAAAAATGTGTTCAATTTTATGACGAATTGTTTTAACAAATCTTTTTCCAATAGAAACTTGCTTCCTGTTGATGGTGTCATACCTAAGTTCCAAAGTTAACAGTCTATCACTTTCACCCAGACGCCATCTTCAGCAATGGCAAGATAAGAATCATTGAAAATAAGGGGTAATGTTTATCAAACATCGAGTTCCTACTAGAGTAGTGTACCGTATTTCTTTTGCCACCATGAGTTGTACCGTGTCTGAAAGGAGGACCCTCCTCATAGGTAAAACTAACAGATTCAATTGCAGAACCAGAGACTACAACAATTTGTCTGATATCTGCATGCTTGCCATCATCCCATCGGTTTTCCCATTTCCAAATGGCCCTACGACTTCGAAGGGATATAGATAAAAGACAGGGCCAAAATGAGCTCCAATAGAATCCAGAAAAATGCCACACCTTCCATGAAAACCAATGATCTTTCCATTAACTTGTGCAAAACTGAAAAACTTCCCTTTCTCCTCGCCAATTGGCCCATGTGCCCTCTTATTGCTGTGGAAGGTAAGAGAGTTGATGACATTACAAGAATCTTCTCTAGTGTAGCCTGACACCGAAGTCAAGTATTCAGTTGGATAATCTAAATGTACCTGTAACAATTGCAGAAGAGCAAAGTGAGTATCGATCACCTTTGAAGGGGGGAAAATTCTATGCTCTCCAGATGCATTATTTAGGTTAACTTTTCCCAAAACAAAAGATATCTAATTATTGGGACGACTGGATTTTTTCTCTTATTTTGTAGCACGGTTTGCCTTGTTCACTAGTCTTGTGCCATAACGATTGAACTCCATCTAGATTCCCAATGCTTTGCTCCATAATTAAATGGCATTCTTGATGCTCTATATTGACAATGACAAGCACTGGAGTAATCTCTGATTAACTGTAACATCAGAGTAGGCAGATGACGCTAGGGTAATTTTTTTCTTTTTGGCGCCCTAAAAAATTATAATAATAATCTTAGTAAGGTACAACAAAGCCATCAACATATTGAGAGATGATCAAGCATCGAAGAAGTACCCAATTGAAATTTATCAGGCAAGTTTGTCTTTTATGACTTTGTGACACCACTTTTTCTCAACCCCCATTCCACAAAGGAACGGTAACTGACAATTTCATAGATAATAACATAATTAGACATAAATATTGCAAATTAATAAAGCGAATCGTAATGATGGACTCACATCATATGTGTGCTCTCCCAAAGATCCACCATGTCTTGGCGAGCGCACAAAACACCCATTCTGAACATAGTCAATAGTAATGGAGCCGATCACTATTCCAAAGACAACCACTATATTTCTTATACCATCGTATGTTTGATCATCAAAAGAATCTCCACCATGGCCTCCGAATGGCCCTACAGACTGACGAAGAGAGGAGAATGGATCTATAGGTAATCCAATTGAATCAAGATGAGGATCCCTTACCAACTTCTCCAATATCTCATGCCACTGATTTTCCCTACTAGAAAGAAAGGAACCAAATCTCTTAAGAAACACTGGCAGACCACCTGCGTAGTGGACAAGACTCTTGAACAACTCCTCATATCCTTCTTTAGGTTGGTCCTTGCCAAAGGCGTGGAGACTCATGAGTTGGAGCGATTCTTCAGAACCCAGTCCAGGGAGCTTGTAGTTATCATCCACTTTGAGATCTTTCAGAAGCCATTCTTCTCTTGTAGTTATCAAGATTCTACTCCCATATTTGAACCATTCTCGATCTCCAGCGCCAAAATACTCAATTTGGTTCTTCTTAGTGATGTTATCAAGAACTAGAAGGATCCTTTGCCGACAGAGCTTAGCTTTTATCTCGTTGATGTTGCTGTTAAGATCATAAATTTCTAGATCTTGTACCTTCAGAACATCGTGGAGAAGTCTCTTCTGAAGAAGTAAAAGCGTATCTTGGTTTGCAACTCCAACATTTTCAAGAAAGCTAACCTCGTCAAATTCCCTAGAAACGCGATGGCAGACGGCTTGGGCCACCATTGTCTTACCTATTCCTTTCATTCCCCATAGTCCGACCACACGGACATCATCCTCTGACCCAATCTTCAGCAACGATATCACATCATCTACAAAGGAATCTACCCCAATAGCATCGGGGTCATCTACAAAGGAATCTACCCCAATAGCATCGGGGAGCTTGTTCTGGGAATAATCTTTAAGAGACGTCCTACAAATTTTTTTTTTTTTTTAGAGAGGAGACGTCCTACAATTTTTTTTTTTTTTTTTTTTAGAGAGGAGACGTCCTACAATTTGCTCGATGAAATACGCTTGATCCCTGTAGTTGTATGGGAAGAACAAATTCAAATATGACTAACTACAGCCTGAAGAGACCATCAGCATATAAGCAAGAAACACATTAACTAAATTCAATCAACAGTAGAGTCCAAATCAAGCACCAATATGAGCTTTTGCGGTGAGTGAATTAATCCATCAAGTGCAACTGGGAATGCAACTAACGAAAACATAATTTTCTTGGGGAAGATGGTGCATTACCCATTAGCATCATTATTCAAATGCCATCTTGACAAATTCTGTTGAAGTAGTTAACCTTCAGTTTTTACGTGTCTTCAATAATGTAATAGTGGAGTCCTAGTCAATAGGAAGTGGCTTGTTTTTAGGAGTTAGTTTCTGCACATGTTCTGGTTAGTGGGGTATGTTAGTGGGTCTTTGTTGTTGTTGTTCTGTAGCTATTTTCTTGCAAAGTGGTTTGGATGTTCTGTCTATTTAATAGGCTTATGTTCTGTTGAATATTGTGACGAGAGTTACAGCAACAACTCTCGTGTGTTTTTCTTCTCTGAGTCTATTCAAGTAAATTTCAACAATTCCCAGCTCCTTTAAGCGAATCCCTCCACTTCTACACCAGCAAATCGTCCTTGTGGGTGGCCAAACACCTTTCAAAACCATCCCCGAATTGCCCACTCTGTTTCCAAACGTTGTGTGGCTCGACATTGTAGAAAATGGGCAGAACCACATGACCCTGATGATCTCTAAACCTCTTGTTGCACTCCAGGATCTCCACCAGCTTGTTCAAGCACCACCGCGAGTCAGCGTAGTTGGCAGTGAACACTGTTAGAATATTTAAATAATAAACCACGCCTTCATCTAACAGCTTAAGCTTTTAGAACAGTTGGCAGTGGTCCCACAAAATCTTACATGGTATTAGAGCCAGAAGGTCCCGAGTTCGAATCTTCCAGGCCCCTATTTGCCTCCCCAATTAAATTTCCACGCCTAGTACTAGGCTAAAGATTAGATGAGGGGGAGTGTTAGAATATTGAAATAATAAACCACACCTTCATCTAACAGCTTAAGCTTTTAGAACAGTTGGCAGTGGTCCTACAAAATCTAACAAACACGACGAGAGAAACCCTTGAATGGCAAATCGCATTGAGCAACTTGCCCTCAATGAGAATGTCCCCGAAGTAGTAGATCCCCGCCTGCTTCAACGCGCGGAAGAGGTGAGCCGCGAAATTCTTCCTTATGTCCCCGCCCCTGAAGCTCACGAACACATCGTACTTCCACCTATGAAAAGAAGCGGAAGAAGATGGAACGAGTCCCCCGATTTCTTCGATTTCCATGAGGACAATCCGGGATCGAGCGAGAGACCGCGAAAAAGCTCGAAACTTTTCCCCGCAGGCGAAGGCGTACGAATGAGAGAGAGAGAGAGAGAAGGCGCAAGTGGCGAATGAGAAGAAGGGACGAAAGTTCAAAGCTTCGCCACCGGTACGCGCTCTGCTTCTTCAATGGAGCGTCAAGACCAGCTGGCGAGGGAGACGGCTTATGGGTTCAACGAACCGAAGAGGGACTTTCTCACTCGCGGGCATGAATCGTCAAAACCAGACCATGGACCATCACTCACCGCTCAGCCCCTCCCCTTACGGCGTTGCCAACGCCCGGTGTGCCACCGCTACCCGCCACCAACGACCACCCTAGCTGAGCCGTGACCTGTCAAGCTTAACAGCAATCGTGGTCGAGAAGAGGGAGACACTTAGAACATAATGAGAGAGAGAGATGTGCAGAGGGCTCAGCATGGGTCAGTGGCGGTGTGATGTTGGTTGGCGTCGGTGGTGTGAGCCCACAGCTGAAAGAGCATTGGAATTATCCTTATTTTACATATAAAATCTTGAAACTTTTCATTCTTTTCATAATTTGTCAAAATGGCAATGAATTTTTTTAGGAATGTCGAAAGAGGCTTATTGTTCCGCTCCCTCAACCAATTCTGTCGATTGCACACAAATTCCATCTAGAAAGCAGACTAAACAAAGAAATAACAATAAAAAAGAACAAATCACAGATTGCGATTCTAAACTTCGACATGGAGTAAGAACCACAAGTACGTACCCATTGGCGTGGTTCTGCAAATCGAAACCCGAAATGCTCTTAGCCTCTGCTAAGGCATGCTTCCATTTTGGAATCTTTTCCTTGTCTCTCGCATTCCTACACAAACTCTTGAAACCCTGCCCAAATTTTGTTCTGCTAGTCAACTTCGAAAGTTCAGCTGCGTCCACGCCAAAAAATACAGGAATAACCACGTGGCCCTGTTTCTTGAGCTTCCTTCTGCACTTGAGGATCTGGACCAGCTCGTCCAGGCACCACTTGGATGCGGCATAGTTCTCGGAGAACAAGACGATGGCGAACCTCGAGTAGCGGATCGCTCTGAAGAGCTTGACCCTGATCTTTTTCCCAATGTCTTTGATGTCATTGTCCCTGAAGTAGCGAAGCCCAGCCCGTCGCAGCTCCCGGAAGAGGTGCGATAGGAACTTGTTCCTCACGTCGCAGCCTCTGAAACACACGAATACGTCGTATTTCCATTTATGAGAAGAAGAAGAAGGCATGGTTTTTGTCTTGTCGATATGTGGTGTGTTGAAGAGATCACTGCCTTTAATTCATCCTTCCGCACTATTGAAGAGGCAGCCCCTGGACGTGCCTCTTGCCTCTGTAGCACTGGATGTCCTTCAATCTCCTTATGGCGAGCGCATTGAACTGCCTCTGCATCACCAAAACACGAAAAAGGACGCTAAGAAGGACGGTGGAGGTGGATATGAGATCGGGATCCGGCAGCTACGACCGGCGGTGGACGGTGGAGGAGGATCTGAGCTTGGGATGCGACCGGCATGGCCTCTTAGGGGAGAGAGAGAGAGAGAGAGTGGCTCCTAGAGGCAACGTGGCGAGGAATCGGATTTGAGCTCGGGATGCGATCGGCAGGGCTCTTGCGAGCGACAGAGAGGGAGTGGCTCCTGAAGGCGACGGCGGATGCGGAGGCAACGTGCCGGAGGCGGCAGATCTAAGCTTGGGAGGCCACCAGCTACACTCTTGAGAGTGAGATGGAGGGATAGTATTTTGGAAAAAAAGAGGAGAGAAAGCGTCGCATAATTGAAGAGAAAGAAGGGGGCTTAGGAGCAAGGAAGATTCAGAAGAGAGGAGAAAGAGCGTCCCGCAATTGGCGAATGAGAAGAAGGGACGAACCACTGGGGGTTCGCCCACGTGGCCACCCTTCCATCTTGGAAGGGGAGGTTGGGGTTCAAATCCCCACCGGGGGGATTAGGGTGGGGGCATATTTCATTTCGAAGTGGGTTTGCTCCCACGCCCGCAGCGAGGCAAAAAAGTCTCGAGAGTGAGTGTTAGAGTAGGATTAGCGTGGGACTAACCAAAAAAAAAAAAAAAAAAGAAGAAGAAGGGACGAAAGTTCAATGCTTCGCCGCCGGTACGCGCTCTGCTTCTTTAATGGAGCGTCGAGACCAGCTGGTGAGGGGGACGACTTATGGGTTCAAAGAACCGAAGAGGGCTTGAATCGTCAAAACCAAAGCATGGACCGATGGCTACGTGACAGGGACATGTCTGAAATCGCGCTCGTGGTTAGTTTAATATCAATTTAGGGTCCTAATTCAATGTGTTTCTCGCATGTAACTTTTCAACTAATGCTTGGGCACATTTTCGTCCAAGAGCATCTTTCTTTCTTTTTCATTTTTTGGTTCATCTTCTTCATCTCAAGAATAAGACTGCGGAATTCCCATTCTACTACTGATTATGGACGAGGCCATGGGCATCAGTGAATTTGTCTGGGAAAGGGCGTGACCCAAGCAAAGTGATGGCTCTTTTCACCGTCTCTTCCTTGTCTTTGGCCTCCCTCTCCGCTTCCGCTCTTCTTCTTCTTTGGTCAATTCCCCAGCTTCAGGAATCCCCAAACCCCAACAACAAAACAAAACAGATTTGCCCTTTTGTTTAACGGCGTTATATGACTTATGTTTGGCGGTTTTGGGCGTTGGATTGCCGCAGGGTATATATGATTCTTTGTCAATTGTTCTGTTTTCTGGGGAGACCAACAGGGGATATGCCAGATTTGGGTATTAAGGTTTTGGACTTTTGTCTTTAGATTCCGAGACTTACATTTCATGAGGTTCAGGCCACCACCTTTTTGCTCTAAGTTATTTTTCCCAGCTCACACAAGGTGTATTTTTTTCTTAGTTTCAAAACAATCAAGAAGAAGATGCGATAGAAAAGAAGGGAAAAGAAAAAGAAAAAGAAAATAAAAAAGTGCTTGGATGAAAATGTCCCCAATCATAGCTTGAAAAGTAAAATGCGAGATGCATATAGAAGCTTAGGCCATTATTTGAGACAAACCTTTATTCGAGACAAAATCTACTTTGAACCTTTTAAAAAAAAAAAAAGTCTTACTTTAGATTTTTATTTAAAATTTATCCTAAATTATATAGAGTTTAGTAAGTTGCAATGGAGTAAATTTCCCACATCGATTAGTAACTTTCTCTTTGATAGAATTGAATTTCCTCTACATTGACCCATGATTTTCAAATATAAGTTCAAACTTAAAGTTTGGAACTCTATAATTATCAGAAGATAGTAACTCAAATATTGTTGTTTACTTTAGATCAAGTCTAAATATATTTTAGAAAGTTAAACTTTAATGTTAATAAATTATATTTGTTACAGAAAAGGAAGATGATAATAACTTTTCCTAGGGCGAGTATGGGCCCCGAGTAGAACCAAAAATCGGACCGAACAAACCCTAGAAATTGGTTCGATTCCCAATTCCTAGACTCCTCAATCTAATTCTTGGATCCATAATTTTTGGAACTTATACTATGCAATTAGGTTCCTAAGTAGAAGCTGGATTGGGAACAGTAGAACCAAAGAATCAGATGGGGAAGTGAAGAATCAAATTGAATCGAGATAACCCTAGAATTAATAGTATCTATGGACCTTTACCAATCTTCATATTAGTAATATTGAATTTTCGGAATTCGGAACATCATTTCATTACAAATGTTATTCAACATGTTCTTCCATTGCTAGGGTTAGTGTTAAACTTGCTCTGGTGTGGGTGGAAGATATGTACCCATTAAAATCCCTCCGCAACTACACTCATTACAGGAGAAACCAATATCTTATGCACTTTAGAAACCTTAAATTAACTAATCATTAATCTTTAACAAATGTTTCTAATTTACTCTTGAATCAACCCCATTCATTTACTTTTCATGACAACATAATACAACTTCTTATGTGGTTTGACAGATTATCTTATTCTCACATTTGCATCTAACATTCGGTGCCACTTACGAAATTGTCTTTTTTTTATTCCTTGCAATTTTGTCCCTTCTACCGTCACAAATTCACTCACATCAAAAACTCCCTTACCCAAAATCCTAACACGTCCATCACTCACCGCTCAGCCCCTCCCCTTACGGCGTTGCCAACGCCCGGTGTGCCACCGCTACCTGCCACCAACGACCACCCTAGCTTAGCCGTGACCTGTCAAGCTTAATAGCAATCGTGGTCGAGAAGAGGGAGACACATAGAACATAATGAGAGAGAGAGATGTGCAGAGGGCTCAGCATGGGTCAGTGGCGGTGTGATGTTGGTTGGCGTCGGTGGTGTGAGCCCACAGCTGAAAGAGCATTGGAATTATCCTTATTTTACATATAAAATCTTGAAACTTTTCATTCTTTTCATAATTTTTTCAAAATGGCAATGAATTTTTTTAGGAATGTCGAAAGAGGCTTATTGTCCCGCTCCCTCAACCAATTCTGTCGATTGCACACAAATTCCATCTAGAAAGCAAACAAAACAAAGTATTGCGATGAGGCAAGCGATCGAACAATAATATAGACAAAAGAAGAAAATAAATCGAACACCGGATTTACGTGGTTCGGTCGTAAAAACCTACGTCCACAGGAAAAGTAGCAGCGAATTTCATTATAGATCAAGCGATACAAGGAGATTACATATTCAAGTCACTCAAATACTCTCTCGGTGTTTCCCAAGCCCCAATTACACACAATAACACACTTAGTGTCTAGCCCCGAAATTCCTCACAAAATAATCTCTCAATAATCTTACCACAATATTTAATTGGCTACAAACACTAATCTTTCTTTGATGTAATTCACGAACAAGAACGACAAAGAAAATCCCTCCGAAGCATTCGACGACTAGACGGCGCTTCAAGAACACTTCTTCATGATCAACACTCTTCCATCCACAGCCACAAGTCTATATATATGAGATATTTATTCTTTTGCTAACTTCTCATAGGATTTTGTTTCCTATCTTGCCCGATTTTATCCAAAACATATCTCTGTATATTTTAAACAAAATCCAAGTCCAAGTCCAAGTTGAACTTTCCTATTTCAGCGGCCAAATTCTCCAACGCATATTCGAACTTTGGAAATTGATATTCGGATCTTGTTTGCTCAATTTCGAACGTTCGCAACATATCAAATTCAGAATATTCGAATTTCACATTTGACTCAAACTCAATACATATTTTAACACAAAAAAATAACGATAAAAAAAGAACAAATCACAGATTGCGATTCTAAGCTTCGACATGGAGTAAGAACCACAAGTACGTACCCATTGGCGTGGTTCTGCAAATTGAAACCCGAAATGCTCTTAGCCTCTGCTAGGGCATGCTTCCATTTTGGAATCTGCTTTGTCATTGTCCTTGAAATAGTGGATCCCGCCTGCTTCAGCGCATGGAAGAGGTGGGCTGCGAAGGTTTTCCTTATGTCCTCGCCTTTGAAGCTCACAAATACATCGTACTTCCATTGGTGGATTGAAGCAGAAGACGAAATGCGTCGCTTGATCTCTTCGCTTCCCATTATCACAATACGTGATTGAGTGAGAGACTGCAAAAAGGGTCGCAACTCTTCCGCCGGTAAGGTGTATTTGTAAACAGGAGACGCAAATTGCGAATGAGAAAAGGGGATGAATGAAAGATCCGCCATCAGGACAAGACTGCTTATTCAAGTGAATGTTCAGACAAGTTGCGGAGTGGAGTTGTTTTGGTTCCAAGAACTGAAGAAGCAACTTGCGCGCTTGAGGACAATTTGGTTTGAATTCGTCAAGTCAAGCTAAAAGAGCTTTGCTTCACGTGGCAGAGACATGGCTGAAGACGCAGACGTGGATTTGAAGCTTCATAGCACATGCGTTGGTAGAAGAAGATGCTTCGAAACAGTTAATCTGTGGAGACGCAAGTGGAATCGTTGTCCATGGCTGCATTCAAATATTAATATTTTTTATTTCATCGAGAACTTCTGCTCGCGTGTTCTTTTTTTTCTCTGGAAAGCGAAGACATGACAGGCAGAAACAAAATTAGATCGTCATTGTTGAAAAGAAAAAAAGAGAGAGGAAAGAGTGGTCTGTCCGGTCTTCTTTGTAAAACCTATTTGATGTCAAACTTGTCTTCGATTAAGAAAAGTCATGATTGGTGAAGAAGACTATTAACGCACGTCTTTACGAAGTGCAAGTCACTATCGATTAAATATTTTACTAATAATAACACAAATGAAGTTTGCTATTGACTTGGGCATATGTTATGATTTTAGTGGAATATTAGAATCACGGGAGTAAAGATTTTACGGCCTCTCAAAATAATTTATGAAATGGCAATTACATAGGCCAATGGAAACTTATGATTGATCAGATAATATATGAACAATAGAAAAAGAAACATACCATGCACTTAGGCAATTTACTATTTTTTATGGAATTTAACAAATCATAGGATTTATAGAACTTATGACGATAAAAGGGAAACTTGTGTCTTGTAAAGAAACATTACGAAATTATATATAACGATTAAATAACTCTTAGTGAGGAAAATTACGAACCATGAAATTTTAAAAAGTGAAAAATATATTATGCGAAATCAACATGTATCATTTATATTACGATCAAATGTTGTAGGTTTGAATTTCTCATTTATAAATTCGTTTTACTCTTATCAAATATCTTATACGTCCAATTTTACTAACATGAATTTATCATGCCCTTTTTTTTTTTTTTTTAATTTGACACCACTATGTTGTCATTTATGAGCAATCATCATCCTTTACTCAAGAAAAATTATCTCTAACATTGTATTTTACTACATTTTGTATATGCTTGAACCAAAGTAAATTTTGTGTTATATTATTGACTCATGCTGATAACTAAATTTTCTCACATAACATAATGTGTATAGTATAATCAATTATACCATAATCAATTCTTTTTCCTATACTTGATATATCGTTTTACATAGCGTCCATTTTGTTTTGCTACAAATTCCATTACAATCCCAAAATCAATTTTTCTCTAACTTAAATATATTTTTTTACTACATAAAATGCCGTGCCTAATTCGTATTTATTTTCTTTCTACCACATAAAATGTCATGCCAAGTAAGTCAATTGTACATATGTTACAAGGCTCAAGCAAATTATTTTCTCATTCCCATGGAGCTTCCTTTTACAACTTATTACCATATATAAATGATATTTATAATTTAATATTTCTAGAATAGTTTTTTCTCTTAAAGTTTTCTTGAGAGAAAATAAAAGATTTCTCCCTCTCACATGATTGTAGTACATATTTTTTACTACATATATAAAATATCATGAGATTTCTCCCTATCACATGATTTGAGACTTGATCATACTAATTTGGTAAAATTTAGACTTGATTGCACTTTTTACAGACTCTAGAACTCAATTACACTTTGCAACAAGTTTTAGGATTACCAATGCACTTATAAAAGAAAAAATTAGAGAAGGAAATTTAAATAATAAAA
This sequence comes from Eucalyptus marginata, assembly GCA_014182565.1. NCBI lineage: Eukaryota > Viridiplantae > Streptophyta > Magnoliopsida > Myrtales > Myrtaceae > Eucalyptus > Eucalyptus marginata. Next base: position 35,362,141 of record CM024593.1, read on the forward strand.
AAGACAACTTCAATCATTTAGTACATATGAATGGCTTCGATTTCCAAATTATACATTATGTATATGAGTAACCTCAAACATCGACCGTATGACGCACATAAAGGTGGAGCTTAGCATGTCAAGGCTCAAAATGTGCTCCAAGTGAATCAAGCCATAATCCAGACCACCCGTGAAACCCGACAATCTTTTTACCGATTGATGGAAAATAAAAGTAGTTCCCGATCTCCTGACCAATTGGCCCATAAGTTCTGTCATTGCTCTGAAATGTGAGGGAGCGAACAACAATAAGCCCGCAAAAAGATTCAAAGTGACCAGAAAATGAAGTCAAGTACTCTCGAGGATAATCGAGTTTAATCTGCAAAGTTAGAAAGACAAGCATAATTAATCCCAAACCCCCAACCGTAGAATTTGGAAAATCAGCATAAACAGAACACTCCGGTTGATAAGTTGTATCTATTTAAACAAACAATGTAATAGCTAAATAAATAATTCCACTGCATCTAGAGCGTAAACCTATTTTGGTCCGCCACAATTATCGAATCATTCATTAGTAATACCAAAAGGCAATTGCTTAAAAAAGGCTTTGGCAACACTTTGAGAACAACTATTAAAATTTAGGAAATTTGTTCTGGCTTAAAAGTCATAAAGTAAAAATAGCTTTCGATATTCTTTTTCCCCCTTTTTCGGAGGCAGTACTTTTATGAATATATTGAGTGCTTTCATCGTAAATGGAACCGAGGAAGGTTGGAAAACCAAAGACAAGCCCCTGTTCTATAATGATTTAACATCATGCCCCAACAATGACTTTCTCATTCATTGATCACTTGTCAAACTCAAAATCCATAGACTGTTCTCATCATCATACTTTTACCTCTACGCTCTGTTTAGAATACTTTGCTCATGTGCATAACCTCTAGACCACTTAAAACCAAAACCTTAGCAACAACACATAAGCTGCACGTTCATAAGATTAAGCAAATGTCTAAAGGGCCATACCTCGAGTGTTAGATGTCCTCCATCTCCACCATGTCTAGGGCCTTGAACCACAGACCCATTCTTGTCATACTCAACAGTAATGGAGTCAATAACCGATCCGCCTCTTACAATTATTTTTCTCACACCCGTGCTATCTCCATCGTCCCATGGACCACTACCTCGTCCTCCAAATGGCCCAATGGATTTTAAGAGACGAAGATCAGAAATTGGTTCAAAGTAGACTCCTAGCGCATCAAGCTGGACACCAGACCTTCCGTGAAAGCCAATTATCTTGTTGCATGTCAATGCACAGCGAAAGAAGTTCCCTTCTTCCTTACCAAAGGGTCCAAGCCTTCTTATATTGCTTTCGAACATGAGTGATTGAATAACGGAACAGTTATGTCCGATATATCCTGATACCGAGGTCAAGAACTCATGAGGGTAATTCAAGTTAACCTACAGAATTGAAAAGTACTTATTGCATTTAACTGTTATATTGATCCATATCAAAGATGATAGATAGATTATAGTGGCCTAAGAAAACACTGGATCCACGTGCAACCTAGACCCGAGAATTTCTAAAGACTAATATTCTTACATCAAACTTCTAGGGTCAACAATAAGATGATAGATCATTAGGGTTCACTGGCGCCCTTTGCTAATTTGCTTCACTTAGCATAAAAGAAAAAAACTTATCATACCAGGTTATTCACATGGAATCCATCCTGCATAAAGCATATTAATTGACCAAAAGCTTATGGTACCGGGTTGCTCTCATGGAATCCATCTCACATAAATCATATTATCGATCTTCGTGTAATGTATAAAATAAAAAAGGATGACTATATCATAAGTTCTAAAACTTGTTAAGAAAATATAATTGAGTCCTAAGGTTTTCAAAATATACAATCAAATTCTAAAACTTATTGAGCTACTGCAATCAAGTTCTAAAATTCAAGCTTGTGACCCTGGCCTTTCGATCTTCATCAAGCTTGGCCCTGGCCACTCGAGCTTCTTTAAGCTGCCCAAGTTTCATTGAATTCGGCCGTGGCAGCTCCAGCTTGGCTTCTTCAAACTCATGCCCAGGGCTAATTGAGCTTCAAATAGCTCAGCCATGACCGCTTGAGCTTCTTTGAGCTCACAGCCATGACGACTTGAGCTACGTCGAGTTTGGCCATGGCTGCTTGAACCTCGTCGAGCTCAGAAACCAAATTCCAGTATTATGAAATTTTTTGCGTGTTTTTCTATTGAAACTTGGCAGATCTTCTGCATTGTGCTAGGGATCATGTTGTCTTTTGCTTATGTCTCTATCATAACTATGGGAAGTGTTCAGTATTTTATGGCAACAAATTCATTGGATCGTTTCCTATTAACAGGCATTTATATGCTTAGGTTATTTCAATGGATATTTATATGTTTTTCGATTATAAATTGGGCAATTTTCAGCTTTGTCCTTCAAAGTGCGATTGCTTTTGGCTGACTGTGAATTTGATAAAAAGATAGTTCCAAAGGAATCTCTGATCCTCTTTTCTTTTTCTTTTTTTGATTTCTTATATCTTTTGATTTTTTAAAAAAAATTTCAAGTTTCTTTCTAATGTGGTACTTTGTGGGTGGCCCATGTCTTAAGAAAGGGGAAAAGTGTTAAAAAAAGTCCTAAACATTTTGTATTTGTGCCAATTTAGTCTTAAACCTTTTTTTTGTGCCAATTTAGTCCTAAACTTTTTTACTTAGTGCCGATTCACTCCTTTCCGGCCAATTTTGGCAGGATTTTCTTGGATTGGACACCAGTGGTGACATGGCTTTGAACGGTGTTAACGTGGACAACTTTTAATAATATTTTAATAATTTTGAATTTTTTTATTGTTCTTTTTATTACCGGCTGGAGGAGGGGAAGGGAAAAAGAAAAAAAAAAAAAAAAAAAATATTAAAATATTATTAAAAGTTGTCCATGTCAAGACCGATCAGCCATGCTTAGCGGCCGGCGTCCAGTTAGTAAAATCCGGCCAAAATTGGCTGGAAAGGACTAAATCGGCATTAAGTAAAAAGGTTTAGGACTAAATTGGCACCAAAAAAAGGTTTGAGACTAAATTGGCACAAATACAAAAAGTTTAGGACTTTTTTAACACTTTTTCCCTTAAGAAAGTAATAATAATAAATAAATAAAAAGAGGTCAGCATTTGGCCATAGCCTAATTGGACGAAACTATTGAAATTACACCAATTTAATAAAATTTAGACTTGATTGCACTTTTTAAAAAATTTATAACTCGATTGCATTTAGCAATAGGTTTTAATATTTTTGATACACTTATCCAAAAAGAAAAATAGAAATTTATATAATCAAAAAGACAACTTCAATTTTTCATTACATTTGAACAGCTTTGATTTCCCTCTAGGATGCTTTCCACACCCCATACATTATCAGTGTGCATGGTGTATACGGGTGACAATCACTCATAACTTACTTTGATAAAAAATTTCAAGTAATTTTGAAAAACTAAAACTTGGTATAGTAGTTGCACAAAAATGGGCGTGTGCGCGAGTGTGCGCACGAGAGAGAGAGATGCATGGTGTATACGGGTGACAATCACTCATAACTTACTTTGATAAAAGTTTTCAAGTAATTTTGAAAAACTAAAACTTGATATAGTAGTTGCACAAAAATGGGCGTGTGCGCGAGTGCGAGAGAGAGAGGATCAAAGGTAGTATGAATGGAGAATATTCAATGAACTGACCATATGGATACTTCCGTTTTCGTTACCATGTGCAGAGGACCAAATAGATTCACCATTATCGTCGTACTCAAATGAGATGCAATTGACATCATCTTCTAACATCATCTTTATTTTCTTTACTCCATTGAATTTTCCATCATCCCAAGAGTGTCCACCTTGGCCCCCCAATGGTCCAACACACTTGATCGGGTGTAGATGAGAGATTGGTTCCAAATATGCTCCTAGAGATTCAAGATGGGAACCAGAACTCCCATAGAATCCAATAATCTTTCCACCAGTTGCTGGAAATGAAAACTTCCTTCCGGTTTCAGTGCCGAATGGTCCATATGTCCTTTTATTGCTTTGGAATGTGAGTGAATGGATGACAGTAGAATTGAAATCATTCACAATATATCCCGAAATCGAAATAAGAACTTCAGTTAGCCAGTCCAGATTTATCTATACCAAACACATAAACGGTAAAGAAATGTCAATGCAACAAGTTGAGAAGCAAAAGCATGGTAGATGACAACGATTAGTGTGTGATGCTCTTGATGGTCGAGATGATAATTTATGATCTAGAAAATAGTAGATTATCTTGCCTACTTCAATATCGTGTTAACAATAATAGATGTAATAAGGAAGACAACAACCAGAGTGCATTTATTTTGCAAAAAAACAAGGATTTGGAAAACACTTTCCTAGAATCAATTGAGTGTATCACTTACACAAATGAATTAACAAACGAATTTTCATCATTAAAGAAAATGTTAGGAATAAATTGTTGTTGGTGATACATATTAATTAATGTTTTTATGTGATACAAACAATTATTTTCGAAAAATATTTTTCAATTCATTAATTTTCCATGAAACAAATACATCATTAGTGCAAACATTATCTCTTCAGTGCTCTTTGTCAGGAAAAAAAAAAACTCATCTTTCGAACAACCATGCCTAGAGAGAATAACTAGATGTTATCCTACCAACCAAAATCTATATGCAGAAGGTCCATAGATATCCCTTATCGACTGTTTTAAAATACAAAAATTTAAAAAAAAAATGTTCAGTTTTATGACGAATTGTTTTAACAAATCTTTTTCCAATAGAAACTTGCTTCCTGTTGATGGTGTCATACCTAAGTTCCAAAGTTAACAGTCTTATCACTTTCACCCAGACGCCATCTTCAGCAATGGCAAGATAAGAATCATTGAAAATAAGGGGTAATGTTTATCAAACATCGAGTTCCTACTAGAGTAGTCTACCGTATTTCTTTTGCCACCATGTGTTGTACCGTGTCTGAAAGGAGGACCCTGCTCATAGGTAAAACTAACAGATTCAATTGCAGAACCAGAGACTACAACAATTTGTCTGATATCTGCATGCTTGCCATCATCCCATCGGTTTTTCCCATTTCCAAATGGCCCTACGACTTCGAAGGGATATGGATAAAAGACAGGGCCAAAATGAGCTCCAATAGAATCCAGAAAATAACCACACCTTCCATGAAAACCAATGATCTTTCCATTAACTTGTGGAAAACTGAAAAACTTCCCTTTCTCCTCGCCAATTGGCCCATGTGCCCTCTTATTGCTGTGGAAGGTAAGAGAGTTGATGACATGACAAGAATCTTCTCTAGTGTAGCCTGACACCGAAGTCAAGTATTCAGTTGGATAATCTAAATGTACCTGTAACAATTGCAGAAGAGCAAAGTGAGTATCGATCACCTCTGAAGGGGGGAAAATTCTATGCTCTCCAGATGCATTATTTAGGTTAATTTTTCCCAAAACAAAAGATATCTAATTATTGGGACGACTGGATTCCTTCTCTTATTTTGTAGCACAGTTTGCCTTGTTCACTAGTCTTGTGCCATAACGATTGAACTCCATCTAGATTCCCAATGCTTTGCTCGATAATTAAATGGCATTCTTGATGCTCTATATTGACAATGACAAGCACTAGAGTAATCTATGATTAACTGTAACATCAGAGTAGGTAGATGACGCTAGTGTAATTCTTTTCTTTTTGGCGCCCTAAAAAAATAATAATAATCTTAGCAAGGTACAACAAAGCCATCAACATATTGAGAGACGATCAAACATCGTGGAAGTATCCAGTTGAAATTTTTTAAGCAAGTCCGTCTTTTATGACTTTGTGACACCACTTTTTCTCAACCCCCATTCCACAAACAAACGGTAACTGATAATTTCATAGAGAATAACATAATTAGACGTAAATATTGCAAATTAACAAAGCAAACTGTAATGATGGACTCACATCATATGTGTGGCCTCCCAAAGATCCACCATGTCTTGGCGTGCGCACAAAACACCCATTATGAACATAGTCAATAGTAATGGACTCGATCACTGTTCCAAAGACAACCGCTATGTTTCTTATGCCATTGTATGTTTGATCATCAAAAGAATCTCCACCATGGCCTCCGAATGGCCCTACAGACAGACGAAGAGAGGAGAATGGATCTAAAGGTAATCCAATTGAATCAAGATGAGGATCCCTTACCAACTTCTCCAATATGTCATGCCACTGATTTTTCCTACTAGAAAGAAAGGAACCAAATTTCTTAAGAAACACTGGCAGGCCACCTACATAGTGGACAAGACTCTTGAACAACTCCTCATACCCTTCTTTAGGTCGTTCTTTGCCAAAGGCATGGAGACTCATGAGTTGGAGCGATTCTTTAGAACCCAGTCCGGGGAGCATGTACCTATCATCCACTTTGAGATCTTTCAGAAGCCATTCTTCTCTTGTAGTTATCAAGATTCTACTCCCAAATTTGAACCATTCTCGATCTCCAGCGCCAAAATACTGAACTTGGTGCTTCTCAGTAATGTTATCAAGAACTAGAAGGATCCTTTCCCGACAGAGCTTAGTTTTTATCTCGTTGATGTTGCTGTCAAGATCATACATTTCTAGACCTTGTACCTTCAGAACATCATGGAGAAGTCTCTTCTGAAGACGTAGAAGAGTATCGTGGTTCGCAACTCCAACATTTTCGAGAAAGCTAACCCTGTCAAATTCCCTAGAAACACGATGGCAGATGGCTTTGGCCACCGTTGTCTTACCAATTCCTTTCATTCCCCATATCCCAACCACACGGACATCATCCTCTGACCCAATCTCCAGCAACGATATCACATCATCTACAAAGGAATCTACCCCAATAGCATAGGGGGAGCTTGTTCTCGGAATAATCTTCAAGAGACGTCCTACAATTTGCTCGATGAAATCCGCTTGATCCCTGCAGTTGTATGGGAAGACCAAGTTCAAATATCAATAACTATAGCCTGGAGAGGCCATCAACACATAAGCATGAAACCCATGAACTAGATTCAATCAGCAGAAGAGATCAAATCGAGCACCAATATGAGCTTTTGTGGTGAGCGAACTAATCAATCAAGCACAACTGATACGCCTAAAATGAACATAAGTTTCTTGTGGAAGACGGTACATTACCCGTTAGCATCATTATTCAAATGCCATCCCGATAAATTCCCGGCTTCTTTAAGCGCATCCGTCCACTTCTGCATCAGCAAATCGTCCGTGTGGGTGGCCAAACACCTTTGAAAACCATCCCCAAATCGCCCGCTCTGTTTCCGAACGTCGCTTGGCTCAACATCATAGAAAATGGGCACAACCACGTGACCCTGATGATCTCTGAACGTCCTGTAGCACTCCACGATTTTCACCAGCTCGTTCAAGCACCACCGCGATTCTGCGTAGTTGGTGGTGAACACGATGAGAGAGACCCTGGAATGGTAAATCACATTGAGCAGCTTTGGCTCGATGAAAATTCCAGTCTCTGCTTTGTCGTTGTCCTTGAAGTAGTAGATCCCTGCCTGCTTCAGCGCGCGGAATAGGTGGGCCGCGAAAGTCTTCCTTATGTCCTTACCTCTGAAGCTTACGAACACGTCATACTTCCATCGATGAACCGAAGAGGAAGAAGATGGAATGCGTCCCTCGAAATCTTCGCTTCCCATAAGGACGATGCGTGAATGAATGAGAGACTGCGAAAAAGCTCAGAACTTTTCCTCGCAGGTGAATTGTACATATGAGAGAGAGGAGGCGCAACTCGGGAACGAGAAGAAACACAAATAAAAGCTTCGCCATCGGACACGTCCTGCTTCTTCATTGGACCGTTTGAACAAGCTGACGAGGGGATGGGTGGCTCGGGGTTTGAATTCAATCAATGTGTTAAAGGATTAATAAAATTGATTGATGTATTGACAAATTCTCTGACAAAAAGAAATCAATGGACGTGATTTATGGCGGACCTTCTCTATGCGAAGACCTCATTTAGCAGGCGCATGAAAAAGAAAGATGGCAAAGACCTAAGCATGAAGATAAAGAATGTTAACAAAGGTCATTGAAGAGCTCTCCACTGATTGCTATGCTTGCCTTCATGTGCATTTATTGTATTTATGTGCTTTTGTTAACTTTGTGGACTTTCTCGTTGCTTCATGGCTATTGGCTCATTTGATGTGTGTTTTTGTGTCGACATTTTGTCCTTAGGATAATAAGCTTGTGAGATAATAAGATGGAGGTTCTGCACGCATGTGTTAACTGGTAGAAGAAGATTTTTTGAATTAACTGATGTTTCTTGACGTAATGAGAGATTCATGGCCGCGCGTGACTTTAGAAAACCTTTATAAAATATCCACTACATGTATCCTGACATCTTGTCGACTTTATGATATTATACATAGGTGCAAGTTTATCAAATTTTTCTCAGTTATTACTTAGGTTTTAGGTTTAAACGTGATTAGTAACATATGTAAAGTTTAGTAATTTGCAAGGAAGTAACTTTTCAATATCAATAGTGATTTTGCCATGTGTTCTCTAATGAATCGGTAGTGAGTTTGGATATTTAAAAATTATCAGAAGTTAGTAACTCTTAATATAGTCGATGACCTTTCGTACAAATGAAAAAGACTAAGTCTCGATATGTTTTATAAAGTTGAACTTTGCACATTGACTAGTCATTTTATTCTCGATAAAGGAAGAATGATAGCAATTTTTGAATGTGATTAAGGACATCTTTTTAAAAAAGTTGGTCATTTCAACCAATTGGTAAGTTCCACAAATAAATATTAGTAAGCTACTGAAACAATTAGTACTTTTGAAACAATCTAATCAATGTTGGTACATAAACTCAAAATTTGGCAATTTCATATTATATTTGGTGACTTTAACACGTTGGTAAGCTATGCAAATAAATATTGGTTTATTGCAAAAATTTGTAATTTAAACAATTAAATAAACATCAATAACTAGCTTAAATATAGTTGGTAGTTTCATATAAGAGTTGGTAAATTAAGTTCCACAAATAGAATTGGTATATTGGAATAGTTGGTAATTTTGAAAACAGATGATAAATTTTATACAAGTTGGAAATTTTTAATCCATTGTTAAGCTCAAATAAATGTAGGTAAAATTATTTGAACAATTGGTACTAAACTATGAAATAAACATTTGTAAGTGGACTCAAATAGGAGTTGATATTTTCGTATTAGAGTACTAGTTTTGTAAGTTGGTAAACGACACAAGCAATTTTATATAAATTATTGGAACAATTGGTAATTTGGACATGACCACCGGTAACTACCCAAACTACAGTTGGTAATTTTATAAAAAAATTGATCACTTAAGCTCTGCTTTCAATGTTGGTAATTTAATGGAATAGTCAGTGATTTTTCTTAGTAATTTCGTGTTGAAGTTGGTCATTTATACGTTGGATTGCTATGAAATAATTGTTGGTAATTTATTGAACAGTTTGTACTTTTGAAACAATCAAACAAAAGTTAGTAAGTGGACTAAAAAAGAGCTGGTAATTTCATATAATATTTGATTCTTTGATTAAGTTGTACAAATAAATATTGGTAGATTATTGGAATAGTTAGCAATTTCGAAACAATCAAATAAACATAGATAACTAGCTACTGTGAACGTTTCCAAAGACCTTTGACATATGTTATATGAGACCGCTTCAGTGAGAATAATACAGTTTTCCCACACCAAAGGATGGGAATAAAAGCCTTTTTCGAGAGTCGATGCGAAAGACCTTTTGATTATCTTATTTCCAATTTGGCATTGGTTTAACCCTTGGATGGTTAAATAAATGTCAATTTGTTAAAATTCTCTCTTAGGGGATTTGACAATTGGTGTCATTTACCAAAACATGTTTAAATAATTCCGTTTGATCGGCCCTCGAGCGATTTCGGAGTTCTTTTTCATGATATGTGCCCCCAGTGGATAGGTTCCTAGTCATCCTGAAACTTTGTCCTTAGATAAGCTATTCAAATAATATTTGTTAAGTTAAAATAGTTGTAACCTATGATGTTTTTTTTTTCACACTAAATATATGATTTGAAAAAAAAAATCTTGAAAATGATCACTAATATTGATTGCAAAGTTAAAAGAATGAAAAATATTTTTATCATCCATGATGATAAAAATATTTAAGCATAATTTATTGTTGATAATAAACAAAAATCTTTTTCCAATTATTCTAAGTGATAACCAATCTTTTCAAGGAAAACAATTTTTAAATCATTCATTTCAAAGCACCATGGGAGAAAAATTGACAAATCAGTCAAATTAAAGTTGATAATTTCGTACGATAGTTAATAAGCTCCACAAATATCTTTTGATAGATTGCTAAAACAGTTCATAATTTTTTAAGTATAAATAAATGTCATACTTTCCAAAAACAATATGCGGGTAAAACAAGTTGCTATTTAGTTAGCAACGCATTTGAGAAGATACCAACTTCTCTTTATCAGCACGGAACGATATCCCCTTTTTTTCCCTCCCGAAACACGATCTGTTCAAAAATGTGGAGCACTAACTTAAGTTTCTCATCTTCAGAAACTGCCTGCACTAAGGAGTCCCTCAGATTGCTGATATCATGCCAGCAAGCGACGTGCTCCTACTGAAGGAGATAATGGCTTCACTCAACATGACATATGACTCAGTGCGATGTCTGAAGCCAAAATTCAGGAGATCGTCGCCTGCAGCAGATGGACAGCGATGGTATATCCTCCTTGCCAACGGAAGCATGCATGGAAATGGCATATTTAACTGGGGTGGGTATTTGTTTTGTCAGCCTGCATGAGGACAAAAAGGTAAGGAAAGTACACTTCTCAAAGGTTTGACATAAATTTAAGAACTAATATAGGGTGGTTAGTATGACAGCTATTTTGCTAATTCAACATGCAGGGAAATATCAGGGTGTCATCTGTTGAAGTTATTGATTTGACAATGATGTTTTCAGATGTTGGGAAAGAAATTCATCAGGATTAAGCAATTTTTCCGATGATTATGCAGACAGAAACATGAAATTGGACAGAACAAAACCAAGCAATCAGGGTAAATATCCATCGAAAGTTGCGCAGAATGGCTGTCGCATCAAACTTCTTGCGAAAGGTGTTTTGCAACATTCGGCAGATTAATAACCCCCATCTTTACTAAATAACTGCATTTAATGCTTAATTGTAACATTCGGCAGATCAGGTGCATTTCCAAGCACTGTACAAGTGTACATCCTGTCATGAGACTTAAGTACCTCAAGACCCTGAATCTTTCTTTCTCACGGGCTCGCATTTCTAGATATCACAACCTCTGCAGTTTTGAAAGGTTTGGAAGTTTTTCAATGTCTTTGCACCAAGAAATGTTCCGGAACTCCAATGATTCCATCTCTTCAAACCTTCAATCTCACGGAGACTTCTGCAACTTTCAAGATGCCTCCAGCTTTTTATAACGAAGAGTGAGAACTCTATCATTCTCCAATATCTGCTCAAGCTCTTCGATGCCCCCATCGACACTTGCAAATCAGAAAGATCACCATTTAGGATGTTAAAGACCAGTGAACTCTGCAAATATTCTAAGACCCTAGTGTTACAGCGATGGCTCTCAGATGTCTCTGACAAAGACATGGCATGCAAATGGTTCAAGAAGTTGGTTGTAACATGGCCTTGGCAACATTAGTCTTACCTGATTGGTGGTGGTTGTAGAGGCAATAGCAGTACAGCACGCTAAATTGGCTAGCTAGTGGTGGTGGTTAAAGCAGTGATAAACCATCGATGATGCGCTGTGTAAATGTCTTATTCATACTTTATAATAGTGATATGTAAAATGCAGATCAACGTTCCTATATTGCTTAAGAGTTTAATGGGATGAGATTCTATACTTTATTATTACTTGATTACTAATTTACGATGACAAGGATCTCTTTCCTGAATACATTCAAGCAAACCAAGCATGCATTCAGAAGGCCAAAAAATAGAAATCCACAACATCATTAGTCACCCAAATTCATGAGTTAACAAATTACCCGCCAACCATGCTCTTCGGTTCTCACCTTTCAGTGATCCGACCACATCGAGATCATTTCTCCATCCTTAAATGGTCTCACAGTCATAGCGCTTCTCGTGCTGTGAGAAGGCTTTTGCATAAGGTCCAGATCAGCGCTGAACTCATGGAGTGTAATAGAAGATTGCAAAGATCATATGTTTCTTTTCTTCCCTACATTCAACCATTAAACATTTGAACCGTTTCCAGTTGATTCATTCTGCTTCATATTCAATACCCATCAAACGCTATTGGCATAGAACCCGATCAAAAAACAAAATTTATTGCCGAATCTAATTATGGTTCGTTTTACCGATGACCATTGCCAATCAACAGAATTCAACGAACAAAACTCCATTTTTTTAAGAGGGTCAGAGAAAAAAAAAAGGAAAGCGAGAGCAATGCAGAGAAAACACAAATCAACCGAACTCGGGTTGCCATGATAATTTCTGCATAAACATGTACAATCAATTGATCAAACGGACGTCGTGCACTATAGTAACCACTCACTACTCTGCTCTTCCCATCCGAGAAAAGAAGGAAGAAATTGCAAAGCGAATAGGCACTTACCACCAACAAAACTATAACCCCAAGACACATTCACTTGTTCTCACCCAAGCCCATCAACCTCTTCAAACTAGGAAAAAACGCCGAATCGTCCGAGAGAGACGGCTTCTTTTCTCGCCGCAGGTGCTCCTCGACCATCTCCACGACGGACCTCGCGGACAGGGGATGGAAATCGGCGCTCCAATTCGACACGAACTCCGCCGCCATATCCCTCCGCTCGCCGTCCTCCATCCTCTCCCACCTCCTCCTCAGCTCGTCCTCCCCAAGGGAGAAGTAGCCGCAGAGCTCGGCGAACAGGAGGGCCCGGCCCTTCCTCAGGGCCTCGTCCTTCTGCTTCTTCTGGGCGTGCACCCTCGCGACCTCCTCGGCCAAGGCGGACGCGATCTCGGCGTCGCCGGCGGGCCCCTTGGCCCTGCACGACACGGAGGCGGGGAGCGGCCTGCGGGGGTCGAAACGGAGGGGGCGGAGGCGGGATTTCGGGGGTCGGGGCAGGGCGTGCAGGGGAAGGGCGTGGATTCTCAGCGCCATTGGAGGGTCGGACTGGTTCGGAGAGGACGAGGATTCGAATGGAGGACGACGGTCGGGAAGGAGGATTTGGGGAAGGGGAAAATCGACTGAGTGCGGCTCTAAGAGCGGTTCTTAAAAAATAATTTGTAGATTTATAATGAAATTAACTTCAAATTCGCGTATGATTTTCATATTCCGAGCAAAAAAATAAATAAATGGCTTTCGTATGATATGCAAGATTGTTTCTGTGTTGTGTGAAAGTCTACTACTGATCATCATGTGAATGAATTCTGATCATATTAAAAATCTGAATTTTTCTTCATTGAGAAATGAGAATGTTTAGGCTATGAAACTACTACTTTTAAACATTTGGTAACTTTTAGAGAGTATGTACGAACGAACACTTGTTGCTGTTAATTATTTAGACGTGATTAGTGAATTTTGATGAAAGGAATAACGTTCCACCATTAATATTTGTAATGATATATACAATAATTGAGGTTCTAACAAGAAAAATTAAGAGTCTTTTTCATCGTGGCTAATATCATGAGGCTTTATAATAAGTATAGACCTATATTTGTCTACTTTTTTCAAAATAGAAAGTAACTTTTAACAATTTAGTCACGCTTGACTTATTAGCTAGTTTTAATTCTTCACAACTTATATAAAACAAAGTGTTGGTTAAATTTCCAAAAATTGAAATAATTTTGAGGGGCGGTGTATTAATTTGGGAAACATTTCAAAATGTTATGATTTAAATACCAACGAAAATGTTGATTGTGTGAAAAGTCAAAAATTAAAGTAGAAAACCCGTAATCATAATGTGTCCTCTTATAGTGTTTAAGTTACATCGCTTAACGACGGGTCCTAAATACTTTATATATTCATATGGTCTCCCTCCACTTATTAATTTAAGCTCTTGGATTGAACTTTGTTATATAATATCAGAGTCAATACTATTCCTTTTGCGAATATGCATAATCAAAATTCCATCATTGGGCGTGCACGTGATTAGGGTTGTTGAAGTATTGTCTTATCACATACTATTGTCTCACATTGTTATGAGCATGCATGTGAGTGGTGTTGTTGAAGTAATGTCTCACATCGCTTGACAACAGTGAGTATAATGGAGTTATTGAAGTAATGTCTTACATCACTTGACAATGTGAAGTATTGTCTCACATTGCTAAGAGCGTGCACATCAATGGGATTGTTGAAGTATTATCTCGTGTTGCTTGAGAACGGATCGTAAATGCTCTATTGTTAAAGTATTGGCGTGAACTCCACGGATCGTAAATGCTCTATTGTTAAAGTATTGGCGTGCACGAGAGTTCGATCTTCAAAGTATTATCCCACATTGCTTGACAACTGATCCTAAAAGCTCTATTTATTCATATGATCTCTCTCCACTTGTTAACTTATCATTTTGGGTTAGACTTTCTAACAAATAAAAATTCAAATGGATCAAGGCCATCAGAACCATTGACAATATATATAACACACGAATCTAATTGCTACAATCGCATAGGGCCTCCAACCGGGGTCCAAAATTCCAAATAGATCGACCCCTGTGATGGGTGTGTACTAACATACAAGACAGTATCATATCAATCTACCCAAGAACCTTTCACATCGGATCAAAACATCTCACCATGCATGAACATTGAACGAAAGAATACACTATGCTCATTTATTTCTTAATTCAAATGTCGTCTTTACACAATGGTCGTGTCGGAGACCAACCCGGATATGTCCCCTTTTTTTCACCCATCTCCCCACCAAAACAAGAAAGAGAATAGCTCATCTACAAGGAAGAACAAACTTGAGATCTATGAGCCATAAGCTTTAAAAAATGACCGCCATGGTTAAGGCAAGCACACCGGCAACAATGGAGACCCTTGGGTTCGGGTTCCTAACATGTTGTGATTGAAGTATCTCGATGGTTGACTGGTAAAGCTTGTCGCTAGCTATGAAGCAGACACTTCACTTTAAAATCGTCAGTTCCAAGTTTGTCGCAAGTCATGGAGCAGCTGCAAGTCTACCAGCAAATAATTTGAGAATTTCAAAGATAGTTTCACATAATTAGGTGTGAAACCCTTCTCAAAATTCAACCATCTAGCTTCATCACCATCTTCAACAGTCACCATCGCATGATGCTTCCTAGTTTGTCACTGTCTCTCCAAGCCATGACGGATTAGTTGGGACAAAATATCGACCCATGTATCGGGCACACCTGGTAAGCACCAGTGCATGCAATCTTGGCCCCAAACAGCTACTGCGTCCTTCTTTCCCAACCAAATTGCTGGGTGGGCATCAGCTCTGTATTCACTCAAATGTGTCAAATCCAGCAACTGAATATCTGATCCTCGCAGCGTGCCTTCAATCAGATCATTCAGCAGTCTTGCTTCTTTATTCACCCCATTGTTGCTAGGATCAAACCACATATCAAGCTGTCTAGTTGTTAGTTCCCGACCCCGAGTAAGAACTGATGTTATTATTGTGATATATAGAGAAGTCTCAAAGTAGCTCAATAAAGAGAAACATCCAGAGGCAGAGCAAGCACAAATTTATGGAAAGTATTTACTTAAATGTGTTATTTGACATGCAAGATATCTTTAAGTATGGTACTTGATCAGCTAACATGCTGGAACAGAAGCATGAGAGAGCAGTATGGCGCAAATAGGGCAAAATTCTATTTTCGTACCTGAGAATCCAGAAGTGGCTCATTGAACAGGCAACTGCCATTCTGATTCCAGTCTCCACCGTGAAAATGCCTTGGCGACTGTAACCGCCAGAACTTGAGGGTCTTATTGGGGATTTTCCTTTGTATATGCAAAACCATATTCTCAAGAACAACTCTGAGTCCATCCAACATCTTGAGTGGTGGGAAGATGGGGCGTCCAGCCTGATAAAAGACTAGAGGTGTCTCTTCCGGGAACTTATCAGAACCCCACCTATCAAAGGAAAAAGGGTTCTATATAAGAAATGTTCAGGGAAAGGCTTATACAGGCAAGAACAAGTGACTTATATTAACAGTTCTTAAAGAGGCTATTAGTGAAATGGCGGCAATTCAGATTCATGAGAACCACAGTGTAAAGATTGGTGGACACTTTTGACTATTTTCCAACCTATATTATCTCAGTTTGCTTCTTCAAAAAACCACCAATGTGAATATAATGCTGAGTTTAACTTTTCTCCTAAGACTTCTCTTATTTCTTTCCTTTACTCTTGTCTTCTTCAGGTACCATACTCACTAATCTCAGCACTGATCCAACCTGACAATAAAGCTCCTTAAACCACCCATTTAAGTACTCACAGAGTTCAATTTAGTTCATAAAACTAAAAATAAATATGGCATAACTGGAATACACCAGTTGATCCAACCTGACAAAGTTAAAGATAGCATAAATAGTTGCCCCACACATCAGGACAAACAAGAAATGACATGAACTAGCTTAGAAATGAGGAGATGAAGGCAAACAAAATCCTAAAACTAAGCAGAGTAATCATGTATCACCTACACAGCCTAAATGTTTTAGATATTTAAAGGGCAAAGCCCACACATTTCATTAGAGAATGCAGGGAAAGAAATGAAAGCATTAAGACACCAAGGATGCAAAAGCATCAAAGAGATTGATCTTAGTGAACAAAACTAAGCAACAGAGGGAAATTACCAGTGACCAGTATTGAAAACAAGGACATCATAGAAGTCATTGATGTGGGCCCAATCATCAGCAGGTATGTCCACATCTACTCGATAAAAACCTTTTGATCCTTGTCCTTCAGCCAGAGTGGGCTCTTTCAGCTGCCACCTTCAATTAATCAGTTATAAGCATGTGAGGTTGCAAGTACAATGCAGATTGATTTAAAAGAAAATAAGCGACATTGATATTTTATACACTAGGTGATCAATTAAAATTAACACTTCCAGTTCCAGCTATCGAAAAGCAAGAGATCTTTATAGCTTAATTGATACTTGAGTTAGACTCAGCACCAATTAGCAACTCTTCCAGATTACGGCATTGCAATGTGCTGGTTTATGCTGGTCCATCGATCACATACCCCTCGGGCTTTTCTAGCACGTTCTCACAACAATGTTGACAACTACCTCTAAGAAAAAGTCAGAAGCTCTCTCTCGAAATCTTTACACTTGTTAAACAGCAGTTTCTACAAACAAAGTATGTATATAGGAATAAGGTGCAGAGGCACCACGTGGTAACCATATTCCATTCCAGAAAATTGATAAAAGTTCTGATGGAGAAGAAGCTTGTCTGATGAAAACAAAAGCAACTGGGGATGAGTATACTTGGGAGCTTTGTTAATTAATTAAATATGCAACAGACATGAACATTCATCAATAACGGTCTATTACTTGTAAACATCCATCCCATAGAATATCAAAACAATAGCCACATCAATCACTCAAGATCATCTCTTCAACAATGCAACGAGATGAACAGAAAAAAAAAAAACAAAACCACTGATCAATAAATGGTCTTACTCGTATTTAGCCAACAGTACCGCTCTGTGGTAAGCAACCGTGACATTAAACTTGGGAAAATGAGCCCCTCTCCACGCCCCTTTCCTCTTCCACTTCTTGGCGCCCCCATCGGCCGCCCTCAGTATACAAAGGAACGAAACCAAGAAGTTCTCATTCAAAGAGTCCCCCACCAACCCAATGTTCTTGTTCCTCATCAGACCCAGGAACCGAACCGGGTCGATCCGGTCCAAGCTGCAACCTTTGGGGACCCATCTCCAAGAATTGATCGTGACCATGTTCTCTCGCTGGTTCCTCAAGCAGTTCCAGGCGTTCCGGTGGAACGGGCATGTCTCGTCGTACATGGGTTTCCAGGTTTCCGATTCGCGGACCCATCGGCCGTCGAAGAGGTTGCAGGATCGGGAGACCTTCTCTTTGGGAGGGGGAGGAGGAGGGGAGGCAGGGGAAGTGAGGAAAGTGGAGGAGAGGAAGAGGATGATTAGGGTTAGGAAGACGGCGTACGGGAAGAGCGAGGAAGGCGACTTGAGAGAAGGCGCTTCCCTTTTCTTAGCAGCATCGGGAGAAGGCATGTCAGATCTCTCCCTGAATTCCCCTCAGATCATTCAGAGAGAGAGAGATATGGAATAGCAAGTAGGAGAAGATCCAATTACGAGGACTTTCATATAACAGTTATGTGACAGTTATATCATATGGTTTGGTTTTGAAAAATGTCATCCTTTTGATCAATTTCCATTTTTTTACCCCTTTTTCTTCCAAAAAACCCTTGATATATTTGCGAAAAGTCACCATGCCCATCCTCTTACCGATTTCTTAAAGGGTGTGTTTGAACAATACCCCGTTCGAAAAACAAATTTCGACAAAGAAATGATTATTTTCAGACATGCTCCTGTGAACCGATTTTGAAGTAAAAAGTTAACGTTTGGTTAGAATCGTCCAAAATTTATGATTCGGAATAGAATCGTTTGAGCATCGCTTCATTGATTATGTTCCAAATCAATTTCTTTTAATTTTTGAATAAATTTTTACTTTTTTTTTCCTTTTTTTTTCTTTTCTTTTCTTCCTTTTTCTCCTATTCTTCTTCTTCTTCTTGTGGCCGGTCGCACGGGCCGCCGACCTCACCGAAGTGTCGCCGACCCTCGGCGAGGCGGCAGCCCTCGTCGGCCGAGCCTCATCGGCGGTTGGGCAAGGCTCGTTGAGCCTCGCCGATGGCCAAGCCGGGCGTCTCCGATGGCCAGGTGAGCCTCGTCGGTCTTGGGCAAGGCCCGCCCGGCCACCGGCGGGGTTGGGCGTCGCGAGGCTTGCCTAGCCTAGCGGTGGCCAAGCGGGCCTCGCCGGGCCGGGCGAGCCTCGCCGGTGGCCGGGCTTGTCTCCCGCGAGCTCGCCGAACCTCGCCCTAGCCTAGCGAGCCTCTGGCGAGCTCGCTGGACCGGCGGATGGCGACCGGCGGCGGACAGCGGTGGGCGGTGGTGGACGGCGGTCGCGGGATAGCAGAAGGGAAGAAAAAGACTTCTAGGTTTTGATTCTCAAACCGAGAATCATATTTTTTTTTTTTATTCTCAATTCTTGTCCAAAACCGATTCTGGGAATAAATTTGTTCTCGAGAACAAAAAATTTACCAAACGCGATTATGTTCCCAAACTGATTTTGGGAACAAAAAATCAGAATCGGACACTGTTTGAATGGTTACCAAACAGTGCCTTAATTTTTCTCATCAACTTACTGTGGATGACGTGGATTAATGAAAAGAAGAATTGTGACATGAAGGCTTATATAATTTAATAAGTTGAAAAGAGAATTGAAATAGATCAACACAAATCAAAAGATTTCATAAAAAGACTGACAAAATGGAAAAATTAAGAACAAATCAAGTCCTAGAACTGTTGACACAAATGACATTGCTCATTGCCTCGAGCTTGAGCATTCATGGGCATAATAATCTCGAAGCTCAAGCAAGCAGCCATGCCTACCTACCTTGAGCTTCAAGCTTGAGCTAAGCATCCAAGGTGGCTGCAAGATTCCGGATTGAGTATTCATGGCCGTGAGACCGGTCCTGAAAACCACTAGATCATCCTCCCCATTAGGACATTGTAATCATATTGTCATTATCATATTTATCAGGCAATAGTGGCATGAAATGCTTGCCTTTTTTCCCCTTACACTCTTTACCTCTTAATCTTTCCGTATATGTTAGTTTGTCCCCAGAAGGTGGGTAGATATCAACACGGTTAGTATAAGAGTTCATGTGCGAATGGATTCTATCATCCATTGGACCATAGACATTATAAGAGGTCAAGTTAGCCACAAAGCCACAGAGCATCACAAGCCAAAACAACAACAATAATCACTCAAAGCATCGCCACCATCATTGCGACAGGCTACCAGTCTACCATCAGCCAACGTTGGCTACAAGACATCGTCACAAGTCGACACCCCTGCCAACATCTTCGGTTAGCTGTCAGCACTGATGCCCCTGCTCCTTTCATCACCGCCTACTGTTGCCGCTGCAAAATAGCTGTGTTTTCGGTTTACATATCAAATATCTCACAATTTGAACTGGGAAACGAGAATCATATGACCACCTTAGCAGTAACCATGCAAATAAGCAACAGTGAAAATGTGGATTAATTGAACAATTGACATCTTTGGGGAAAGTCATTGTCTATAAACGATTTATCTGATTAAAAGCGAATCTTCATATCGTAATCGAGCTTTAGAAAAGCCAAAATCTAGCTACACAAGTATACAAATAACTAAGTCCTTTCTGAATCGACATTAAAATAGAGAGGTCTCTGCTAAATCAGGAGCAATTAAGTCACTGCAAAGATCTCCCCACGTGCTTGAGAACCCATACAATCAGCAGGAGAGAAGGATCAGCAATAGGAGCTAAGCCGGATTCAGCTTGTCTTCAGAACATCATAGAATGATAGAGGCCTCTTCTTAGACCCACAGAGTTCCTGAAAGCAAGAGAAAACTAGGCAAG
Source organism: Eucalyptus marginata (assembly GCA_014182565.1). NCBI lineage: Eukaryota > Viridiplantae > Streptophyta > Magnoliopsida > Myrtales > Myrtaceae > Eucalyptus > Eucalyptus marginata. Next base: position 35,382,750 of record CM024593.1, read on the forward strand.
TGATAGCATTTGTCTCTCAAATTGCTTGAAGATTTGGCGCGTGAAATGAAAAAAATATACCACAACTACAGAGCTAGGCGCAAAATTGAAGCTTCACCCCATGGACGGCCCATTAGTTGCAAACCAATTGGAAGGCCTTGCCTATCATACCCGATCTGTAATATTCACAACAAAAGTAATGGGATGAGCTATATATAACTGTACTAAAGTTGATGAATAGAATGGCTTAATGCAGTAACAAAGGGTGCCAAGGCTAGTGCAATTTGTTCTTCAGCTGGCTCAATGAGCTATAGCTCAATTTCTCGGCATGATGTTAGCTGTCAGCAGCCTAAAGTGAATTTTTGTGCAAATGAAAAATAGAATTCTGGGCACTAAATCACATGAAATTGCATACAGAAAACCCAGTGTCACTCACCGGGACAGAAATGGTAGGAAGACCTAGAAGATTTGCAGCAGTGACGAATCACATGAGGTAACCTGAAATAAAGAGGGTGTGCATAAACTACTCAAGAATTTTCCCTTGTGAAGAGTGTCACATTGAGTATCTGAAAACTTGTTATTGCTACTAAAGCAAGCATGTGCACGAAACCTACTGTTTCAATGCAATTTGTGTGAAAAGATGGTTACTATCAAACTGGAGATTAATAATGCAACTGACAAACCTGTAACCTGCAAATCCATTTCCCCATATTTAAGGGCACTAGGAGGTATTTTAGGTGCTGTCATTCTGTAATAAACAAATTTTGTGTCAGTTGAAAATCTACGAGAAGAATTAAGCTAACATTGAAGGACAGAAAACCCAAAATTTAAGTGGTGTGATTCTGATTCAGTCTTCCAGGCCATTGAAGCAGAGATCACAAATTTAAATCCAATTATGCATACTACCAGCTTTCTCCTCATCAAACTTGGATGATTGAAAGGACAAAAACTATGCTTATATCAGGCTTGCCAAGTCCAATTACACATCATCAGGCATTGAAACTGTATCCTCGAAGGGAAACACCAAGTTGAGCTAGTCGCACTATGACATACCCAGTAGTTGGCGTCACTATGACATCAACTTTCTTGAAGATCTCCATATGATGGTACATTATTCTTCTCCTGAAATCAGATATCGGCATTACCACCATGTGTAAGAATAATTTAAGAAAGAACTGAATGAGATAGCGAATGCATTTTCAAATGACCACTTGGAAGGCGTATACCTACACAGAATAAACTAGGTTCAACGGTTGCAGCAGCTTCAGCTATCATATAGCTAATCTAAAAACTAGACATGAATAAGTATAGGTTTCAGACTTCTGCCTAGTTAAAGACAGCGGGAGGACATGAAATAGTTACATGATGGGTGCAAATATCTCATGTCGAGAATAACATGCAATTTCTCTTTTATTTTCCTTTTTTGACCCCTAAGACACTGGGCAGCAACATAATCTGATGCAGTGAATAACCGGAACAGTGCCACGCTAGTCCGCAATTCATAAGACAGCGGGAGGACATGAAATAGTTACATGATGAGTTTGTGTATTTTTTAACTTCATGTATCTCTTGAGTTCATGTAACTCTTGAGTTCATGCATCACTTTAGTTCATATATCTTTTTATACATGACTTTTCAAAACTCTATAAATTTGTTTGAACTATCTTTCATTTGAAGAAGAAGATAAACCTCGCATCTCTTCACTTCAATTTTATCTAAGTGTGCCGATTTTGAGAAGTGTTTGTCAGAGTTCTATCTACATAGTGCTAATTCAAATAGCTTTGAGGTGTCATATCTTGGGAAACATAATTCATCAAGTTGCTTAGCACCATTGGCAAGAAGTAATCACCTTAAAGAGATTCGGTTAGCTGTAGTTGACCTTCTATTTAATTTTGTTAAATTTTTATAACAATATGGCTAGCCTACATTTGGTTTACATTGGTGTACTCTTCACTTGTTGAGAAGATTTGTTCAATTTATTTGCTTATTGATATGGTCATTATTAGAGTCATTATCGCTTTATCAGAGTTATTATTTTTCTGATTACAACAAGTAGTGTCATGTATTTTCCTCTAATATGTTATATTTCCAATAGCTGAAGCTTCAGCATGTGCGCATTGGATGGAGGAAGAAGATTCTTCAAATTAGTTGACGCTTCTCGACGTAACGAGATCTTCATGGCCGCATCTGATTTTGCAATAGTTTATAAAATATCCGAAAAAGACCATCACAAGTGCCATAATTTCATGGTGCTCATTTTAGTATCATCATTTTTTTGTTATCATTTGAGTGTCCTTACTTCTAGAAACTATTCATTTAAGTGTCATAATTTTTAATTTATCACATGAGTATCATAACTTTTTAATAACATTCACCCAAGTACTGGAAATTCCATATGGCATAGAACTTGTAAGGAAAAATTACCAAAAAAGTTGTAAAAATATTATACTTTTACCTATTCAGTCATAAATATTTTAATTGTACCAATTAAAACCTAAATATTGTCACATTTTTTGTTAATTAAGATCATTTGACTAATTTTGATAGGAAATCACTGACGTAGACGTCGATTGTCTTATGTGGCACAACCAATGTTGATATGGATATTTTTTTTTTTAAAATTGAATTTGTTATTTTTGCTTTTCTTTCCTTTTTTCTGATCCTAGCCAGCAACCCTATTCGCCGAGCGGTACCGGGTTCTGTACAAATTCTAGGTTATAGGTTACAGGTTCCAAGTTCCTTAAACTAAAAATTTGGAACCTATCCATCGAAAGAAATATCTCATTTTTTGAAATCCAAAATTTACTCTGCATACCTTAAAACCTAGAACTTACAGGTTCCCACAGATCCGATTTTTAGGTTTCAGGTTCTATCCTAGAACCATGCTCACCCTTATCAGTTAAGGTTAAAGATTGGAAAGGGAAAAAAATAAAATATTTAGAAAAATTTAGACAAAAAAAATTATAAAATTTTCAACGTGAGCGAAGAAGGGTTAGGAAGACGGCATATGGGAAGAGCGAAGGATGTGACTTGAGAGCAGGCGCTTCCTTTTTCTTGGCGGCATCGGGAGAAGGCATATCAGATCTCTCCTTCAATTCCCGTCTGATCACTCAGAGAAAGAGAGAGAGAGAGAGAGAGAGGGAGAGCTGTAGAATAGCAAGATGGAGTGGATCCAATTGCCAGGACTTTCATGAACAGTTATATGACAGTCATATCATATAGTTAGGTTTTGGAAAATGTCATCCTTCTGATCATTTTATTTTTGACCTGAAATTTAAATCCATTCCTTTGTCCCTTTTCTTTTACAAAAAACCCTCCAATACATTTTTGAGAAGTCCTACTATTCGTACTCCTATTAATCTCTTAATCTTTTTTTGGACCTACTATTGCTAACGTGAATTACTAAAAGAATAATTGGTGATAGAAAAATTAAAATTGAAATAAATCAATTAGATTACAAAATTTCATGAAAACAATATGTAGAATGGAAAAGTTAAGAATAAATGAAGTCCTCAACCTACCGACGCAAATGACATTGCTTGCTACCTCAAGCTCAAGCATCCATGGCCATAAAAATCACAAAGTTCAAGCGACCATGACTACCTACCTTGAGCTTCGAGCTCAAGCTAAGTATCTAAGGTGGCGGCAAGACTCTGGATCGAGTGTTCATGGCCGCAAGACTCTGGCCCTGGGAGCCATTCGATCAACCTCCCCATTAGTACACATGAATATTGCAATCAGATCGTCATTACCTCATTAATCGTGCGATAGTGGCATGAAATGCTTGCCTTTTTTCCCCTTGCTCCCTTTACCTCTTATACTTTCCACACATGTAATTTGTCCCCGGAAGGTAGGTAGACATCAACATTTAGTGAAGTTGAGCTGTCCTTTAAACATGTGCGAATGGATGCTATCAACCATTGGAGCATAGACATTATTTGAGGTCAAGTTAGTTGCTAGAAGTTCATTTCATTTGGCAGTGGGAGGTCACTAAATTTCTGCTAATCCTCGCCAGCGCCACAGAACATCACAAGCCAAAACAACAATAACCACTCAAAACATCGCCACCATCATTGCCACAGGCTACCAGTCTACCACCAGCCGACATTGGCCACTAGACTTCATCACAAGTCGATGCCCCTGCCAACGTCTCTGGTTACCTGTGAGCGCTATTGCCCTTGCTCCTAACACCACCGCCAACTGTTGCCGCCTGGAAATAGATTTGTTTTCGGGTTTCACAATTAAAACCAGGTAACGATAATTATCCAACAACCTTAGCAGTAACCTTGTAAATAAACGACAGTGAAACAGTGGATTCATTGAATAATCAACATCTTTGTGGGGAAAGTCACTGTCTATAAATGACTTATCTGATAAAAAGCATATCTTTAGAAAAGCAAAGATCTAACCACAGAAGTAGACAGATAACTGTCCTTTCCTAATTGACATTAAAACAGAGAGCTCCCTGCTAAATCAGGAGCAACAAAGTCACTGCAAAGATCTCCCCGCATGCTAGAAAACCCATACAAGCAGCAGCAGAGAAACATCAGCAACAGGAGCTAAGCTGCATTCAGCTTGTCTTCAGAACATCGTAGCATGATACAGGCCTCTTCTTAGATCCACAGAGTTCCTGAAAGCAAGAGACAGATAGGCAAGCGATAGCATTCGTCTCTCACATTACTCAAAAGAATTAGCGCTCGAAATGAAAAAAGATATACCTCAACTACAGAAGCAAGGCGTAAAATTGAAGCTTCACCCCATGGACGACCCATCAGTTGCAAACCAATTGGGAGGCCTTGCTTATCATACCCAATCTGTAAAATTCACAACAAAAGTAAACAGATGAGCTAGAGATAACTCTACTAGAGTTGACGAATACATTGACTTAATGCAGTTGCAAAAGGTGCAGACGGAAGGCTAATGCAATTTGTTCCTTCAGCTGGCTCGATGAGCTATGACTCAATTTCTTGGCATGAGGTTAGCCAACAGCAGTCTAAATTGACAATTTTTCTGCAAATGAAAGAAAGAATTCCCGACACAAAAATGAAATTGCATAAGTAAACCCAGTGTCACTCACAGGGACAGAAATTGCAGGGAGACCAAGAAGGTTTGCTGCAATGACAAATCGCATGAGGTAACCTGAAACAAAGAGAGTGCGCATAAACTACACAAGAATTGTCCCTTGCGAAGAATGTCACATAGAGTATCTGAAAACTTGTTATTGCAATTAAAACTATGCATGAAACTTATGGTTACAATGCAATTTGTGTAAAAGATGGTTACTATCAAACCGGAGATTAATAATGCAACTCACAAACCTGTAACCTGTATATCTGTTTCACCATATTTAAGGGCACTAGGAGGTATTTTAGGTGCTGTCATTCTGTAATAAACAATTTTTGTGTCAGTTGAAAATCTATAAGAAGAATTAAGCTAACATTAAAGCACTGCAAATCCAAAATTTGAATAGAGTGTGACCCTGATTAGGTCTGCCAGGCCATTGAAGCAGAGATCACAAATTTAAATCCAATTATGCATACTACCGGCTTGCTGAGTGATTGAAAGGACAAAAACTATGCTTAGATTTTGCTTGCCAAGTCCAATTACACATCATCGAGCATTGAAACTGTATCCTCCAAGGGAAAGACCAAGTTGAACTAGTCACACTATGACCTACCCAGTAGTCGGCGTCACTATGACATCAACGTTCTTGAAGATCTCCATATGATGGTACATTAATCTTCTCCTGGAATCAGATATCAGCATCACCACCAGGTCTAAGAATATTATATAAAAGAACTGAATGAGATTGCAAATGCATGTTCAAATGACCACATGGAAGACATATACCTAAACTGAATAAACTAGGTCCAAAGGTTGCGGTAGCTTCAGCTATGATGCACTTAATCTAAAAACTAGACATGAATAAATACAGATATTCAGACTTCTGCCTAGTTGACGACGGGGAGGACATGATATATTTGATGGATACAAGTATCTCATGTCGAGAATAACATGCAATTTCTTTTCTTCTTCTTCTTCTTCTTTTTTTGGCTCACCTAAGACACTGGGCAGCAACATAATCTGATGCAGTGAATGACCGGAAAATTGCCATGCTAGTCCGCGAATCATAATTCAACTCTGTACCTTTCCTGAGAAAAGTGAGAACGGGATATTCAGTCACAAAATGAAATATCAATTACAGAGAATGAACATAACCTTCGTGTCCATTTCTAGGCAGACAGATGATGATGCTATTTCAGGTAGATTATAGCGGCAGACTTACCCATCCTCACAGTCAGGATTCAATCCATTTAACATAGCAGATCCAATTGAAACCAGATGAGCAGTGCGCATCTCATGCAGCTCAGGTATAACAATCTCTACCACCTTGTACACATATAAGTCAAATTAGGAACTCAGCAATCCATATGAACAAAAAGACAGAATTTGCCTTGTGCAGTGAAGTCAACAAGAGAACAAACTCATTAGAAGGAAAAAGAGAGTGGGAGAGAAACACGAGACAAATATGGAGAGACAAGAGTTACTTTAAGCTTTAGAGACATGCAACTCTATGGAATAATCATGTAACTTTGGAAGGCCTATTCAATTGAAGCAGAACTTACTTCACAACCATGGGTCTTGGATATCTGATTCAGAATATCCTCACATTTGTCGGAGATGTCAGTTGAATGAACATCGTTGAACCACTGCAAATATTAATTTGTTCATGTCATTGGAAAGGGGGAAGGAAAAAAAGAAAAGGAAACCTTCTAACATATAGGAATCTGCTATTACTGGAGTATATTTTCCGAGACGCAATGACCCCACGGCATTCAAACTTTCAATAGATGGAAAATTTGGCAAGCAAGGCGGTGACTGCAAGAGCTGGCATAGGTTAGTAGTATTATGACAATTATCATACAAAAGAGGTTTAGTCTGCTCACAACCTACATAAAAGAAGACTTGACAGTAAGAGATCAATCGAGTTAGTAGCATTAACATGTACTTTTTCAAAGTGCATGTCATAAATCAGGCATAGCTGCATTTTTTGCTAATGAAGATAATACACTTACAGGTTTCAAAATATTTCTGTCCATAGGATTGGATCCCAGGATTGCAGCATACCTGATGTAGCATTGCCAAGATGAGAATTATATGATAAATAAGAGAAATTAAAGAAGTAATTGAAGTTACAGAGTAAGGACATCAAGAAAACAGCCGAAAACTCAAGCCACAAACATGATATTGTTAGAGAGATCTCTGTGTGATTGTTGCTTCTACTAAGGTAGATGAGCCCCACTGTTATGCCTAAGGACTACGTCATATGGTCCTTTTGGCATTTGAGACTGCGGGAGAGCTATAAATAATGGCAAGTGTGACCTGCTAGAGGTCGCTGGATGAAATCTCATAAAGAAGCAAAAGTAACTCTGAAGAAATTCAGGTCTTCAATTGTAAGGACTTTATACGATTACATGGAACAGAAGTCACTTTAGCTTTTTAAATTCCAAAGAATCCAAATTAATCCTTTACCGTTCCTTTCTTTTACAGTTTGAACTGTTACTACAAAGTCAGAGAAATCACATGCTTCCCAAGTCAAATAATGCTCCCCATTGTTGGGATTCAAACTCAAAGGTTTCCCTGAACAAACTCATCCCCTAATAAGTAAAGACAAGCAGTAAAGAAAAAGTGCCCACACCAATAAATTGATGATCATTTCAATGCCTACAACCACAAAAATTGTTGATTTCCACATTGAGATTATAAACATTAAAACTCTGTTGAGCTGAGTGAGTAGCGCCTAACATCCAGCTAACAAGTACAGAATACTTACACTAGCGTGACATCTTCCACTGATGATGCAATTGGTCCAATAATTTCCACAGTCCCGGACTCACAGAGCGAACTGCAAAGAATGGCAGAACTCTTCTAATGAACACAATATCACCATGATTCACACTTTTGTGTACTGAACCCTAAACTAGGTCCCTAACATTCATAAAAGGAAAAAGTTCAAATCTAACCCTCTAAGATCTGTTCGCCCATATGTTGTTTTCAGTCCAACTACTCCGCAAAGGGAAGAAGGTATTCGAACTGAACCTGTCTTGTTATGTGAAGTCAGTGTCAGCAAATAAAAAAATGGTAAGCACAAGCTAAACAGTAGGACCCTAGTACAACCTCCACCATCTGTCCCGAGTGCAGCAGAACAAATTCCAGAAGCAACAATTGCTGCTGGTCCAGAGGAAGATCCACCAGTGTACCTTTCTGGATCATGAGGGTTCCTTGTAGTTCTGCAGATACATAACCAATGAATTTTACGTTAAAAGTTTGCAAATAAGAACCATATAATGCAGTGTGTACGAATTGAGAAATGGACATGGGCCAATTCGTATATATGAAAGAGGGAGGGTAACCAAATGAGATAAATCAAATTGAGTGGTGGGTATATCATTTGTTTTGATGAATAAAAGATGAGAAGGATAAGCCATTTCATGATCATTTTGCACCCAAAAAAAAAAAAAAAAAAAGAGGAGAGGAGTGCGAAGGCAGACACGTTCTCATGAGAAGAAAATTATTATAGTCCCTAGGATGAGTAGTATTATCATTGACCAATCATGTGGAACATGGAAATGAATTCTTTTTTATTCAAAAATTAGCGTATGTGACATATCCAAACAATGCAGGTATTAACTTGTAGTTACATAGACTGATAGGTGAAGTTAAAATGAAATGGCTTCAAGTATGACAAGGTCAACATAAGCAGTCTCGAAGCACTTCAGAATTCCTTCAGAAAAAGTCACCTGTAAAAGAAAGTTCCTCTGGAAGACTAACTCACATCAGACACATACATTGACAACACCTCTACATTCAATGTAGTGATCTATGTAATTAATTCTGATGAAAGATGAGGGACAATTTCTATGGAATGTCAATTTTGACAAGTTCATGATACATCAGCAACAAGCCAGCACAGCAATTGGTGAAATGAATTGGCTGATTTATAGAACATCAACTGAATGTTAAAAATCTCTTAAGACTTTCTTGCCCCATGCCTCGTACCACGTAATAAAACTCACCCATAATTAGGATTGTTTCCAGTTGTACCCATGCCCAACTCATGCATATTTGCTTTACCCACGAAGATCACACCACAGCTACGTAATCGAGAAACGCAAACTGCATCTTCATTATTCGAATTAGTTTCATCCTTCCAAGTTGTTGCACCTATCAATAGAAATTGTCATATATACACAGACTAAAGAGATGGTGAACATTTTTTGAGAAACGACAAAGACATAAACCAATTTTTACCCTTCATTATATAGGGGTAGCAACCTATGTCATCCTTTATTGCCATGAAAATACCATCCAAGATAGATAATGGCTTCCCTGCATCAGAAAGCCAATAATTTATCAAAGCCCCCCTCCACCAACTAATGTCAGTGCACTGCACACCAAGCAGGAACCATACTTTGAAGGTGCAAGAACAACCATTTCAATGTCTTAAGCTCATGTTCCAGTAGATTGACCTACCTTCCTCAAACCTCTTTGTGGAAGCAGCAGCTTGTTTCCTGACTTCCTCAGCGTCAAAAGAAACTAGTAAAGGAGCTGGAGGTTTCTTATGGCTAAACTCCTCGATGGCAGTAATAATCCGCTCTGCCACCTAATAATTGACATTAAGACTTCGTGTCTTGCTCTAGCTGATAATATAATGCTAATATAGACTCCTCATAGGTATCAATAGGGACTTACCATGGATGGGGTTACAAGTTTAGAACGATAACCATATGCATAATCCCGTATTTTCCAGTAGCGGAATTGACTGAGATCCCCATTCCAGGAGCTGGCAGGATCATAGTCCGGAAGACATTTCAATGCTAATTCTACTCGGTCTTCAGGAATTCCATCTTCATCCAATAAGATGGTACCAGGCTCCGGATCTAGACATTAATAGATTGACCATAACTCATATTTCTTATGGGAAGGATGCACTCTACTTGAATCTATTCTGAGTTGCATGTTATCTGTGAATGCCCAGTGGGCCCTCTTCTTACTCTCCCTATACATTGCATTTGCCGGCACTGAATGCACTGCAAAGCATGCATAGGCTGAAATAATAGGGGAAAGAAATGCAGGGGAGAGCAAAAAATTACTTCAGAAAATGCCTCTCTTTTAAACTTATAATGGCTTTCCGAAATAGTCAGAAAAGTGATGGGAAGAGAGAGAGACAGAGAGAGACAGAGAGAGAGAAGAATAGTAAAAGTAGAAAGCATGCCAAGAAGGAATTCCCTCTAGTTTCTCAATTAAAAAAAAAAAAATTTAGCAAACTTATGGTTTGCTCAGCAGCGAGAAACATTTCCACTAAGCTATCCCAAGTTCAGTTAAATAAATTAGTTCCCACCTGTTTTATGTCAGTACACAAGAAAACCACTAAAGCTAACTAGTTAAGGGGAAAAACCTTGGGGAGGAAATTCAGGTTTATACATTGGTGGCTCTGGTATCACAGTACTCCTAAGAAACTGCCAATCACAAGAAAAGCCCAGTCACATTCAATAATCCAGCATTAAAGAAAGAAATTTTGCTCGAAGAATGCATTGTGCAAGACGAAACAAAACCCCACCTCAATCATTCGGTTCTTTTTCTTCATGTAAGAGATGACAGCAGCGCCAATTAGTGGTGCCTCAAGTATCTTGACAAACAGTCTGAACGTCAGACCGGTCAGATGTGGAGCTGCAACTCAGCCAAAAGCACTCATCCAAGTTAGAATCTTGGCGAACTCATTTTTCAGATGACCCAAAAACTCATAATTTCGGTTTGTAGAAATTGCGAGGAAAAGCATCAACACTTAAAAGGAAAATAGTAGGATATGGGACTGACCGTCAATAACTTCAGGCTCATACTTAACCGTAGACAAGTCGAGTTCCTCGGCTGGTAACATTACACGCTTCTTGCCCATGTCGAAGTAATTCTATTAGGAGGAAAAAGGGAAAGACGGAACGACTAAAACAATGTTAGTAACCACCGGATCTTGGGGGTAGCCATAGGAAACGTAGGATCAAACATAGCTTCACACTCCGTTAATCTGTTTAATGAAAAAACAAACAAACCAAGACGTGAATTCTCGACCAGACAACCAACTTGCAAACCGGTAACCGCGGAGAAGAAGGACAAAAAATGGGGCCGACAGGGGACACAAAGTGCTCATCAGTCAAACGAGCAAATTATCAAACACCCATCACACACAAGTTCGCGATCAGTTCTCCAGCAAGACATACATCCCTCGTAGACCAAAACCACGCACGATCGCTCTACTCGCCTCACGTACCTCGAAAGAAGAAACCACTCAACGGCGCAGAGAAATCCCGGGTTACTCTGTTTCTCTCGCCAGATGTGGAAAGAGGTTGGGAAATTCCACAGGGAGCCAGGCTGGTGTAGCAATTGGACGAGGTCAGAGAGAAAGAACCAATGCCGAGTCTCGCGATGGCGATGGCGTCGGGCGTAGGCTTTCCATCGCCGTATTAAATTATCGTTTTAGGTGGGCCTTCACGTCCGAACAAACCGAACAGGGAACCGCGACTGCGAAGTCATCGTCCAATTCGAGCAGTCCCGTCCACTGCGTCCCTTCGGATCGGATCGACCGTCATTGCTCGCCGCGCTCATTGCCGCGTGATTCGAGGAACGATTCACTGGGGGAGGTGCGGGTGTGTGTGTGGAGGGACGCTGGATGATCGTCGGGCAGCAGTGATTACGCGAGTTCAAGCGTTGACTCCGGGCGCTCCGGATGGCAAACTGAGAAAAAGACGGGCTACGGCATCACCAGCTTGATGGTTTTTGACCGGAGCGTAACGTCTACGATAAAAATTAATGCCCATGTGAAATGAAATGATACGACATGCGCACATGTTTCTTGTCATGTAAACGGACCGGATGAGCCGCATGAACCATCACGCTTGTCTGTAGGGGAATCGTGTTAGGATGCATACGTGAGTGATTGAGAAATCTCACATTGCAGAATTAGTATAATCTAAAGCAATTAATATATATTTTAGTTGGCTTATAAGTTTTTGAGTGAATGTGCGTTTACTTTGATTTATTAATGAGTTCGGATTTAAGCTCCTACCATGCTCGACTTTATTGAGAGCTACTCCCATTATAGAGACCGACAGTTGGCTTTATTGTGAGTTACTCCAAGTATGAAGACCCACACTTGGCTCAACTTGATCGAGAGCTACTCCCATTTATAGAGACTGACACTTGGCTTTATCAAGGTCTACCGATTTTTTCGGGTCAAAGGACCCCTCGGTCCCACCTCTTTATTGTTACTTTGATTATCACATTAAGCAATGCTCAGCCTGTTCTTTGAGCACACGTCTAATTTAAGTTCAAGTGGTTGTCCCTGACGACCGGTTCGGGATGGTTGGCATGGTACCCGACGATGCCATTCTGCTCGTCAACCGCCGCCAACCTCAAGGAAGAAAGACTGCTCGGCAAGGATACTGAAATTGTTTTGTGACCCCTACACTGCCATGCCATATTCTTAACTGATTGTAGTTCCGGGTTAGGTGAGCAGAGGGCGGTGCTCATTAAGCCGAGGGCGTTTCCTGCAAATTCATAGCTCATCTACCGACACTCAACGAGTGCCACCTAAAGTTAGGAATCGGATGAACCAAAGCAGGACATCTAAAAGATTCAAATGGAGAGGATACTCTGAATTTTCTCGAAGTATATTCAAATGCAAATCCTATTTAAGTGACTTCCTAAATCTAGTGCCTCTGTTCTTATTTTGCTTCATTTATTAAATTCTGTGGTCTCTTCGCTTCTGACCCCCGTGTGCTTGCCTGTTTTCCATCCTGAATTGTTCAGAAGTTCTTGTTCAAGGGAAATCAGAGTGCTGGTACTGATGTTCTTGTCTTTGTCCCAGATTATTCCTCCAATTATGTCATACATGCTCTGACATATCCAGTGCAAAGTACATATAATGCTTTAATAAGTGAAGCCGCTTGATTGGTCCAAAGAGCGCGACCTAATTATTTAAAGCCTGCAATCAATGGTCACAAATGGGTATTAAATTTAGAAAGATGACATACTAATCCTATTTTTAAAACAAGTAATTTACACCAACACTCCACAATCACTTATACGCAAGAAGTTACAAAAATCTTAAAATAGTTGCCTATTGTCTAATAACACTTGTCTAAGAAAAGTTACAAATTTTAAAATATCACTACCTTGAAGATACATGTCCATGTTGATGATTTCATTATAGGTTATCATCAATAACTTATATTTTCTATTCATAAGTTCCTTGGCAGGTAGCAGTGCTTCTCAAGTCGTTGACTATTCTTTTAATCAATTACAACTGTTATTCATCACTTTCTATTATTATAAACTAAATCTGTCATGTGTCCTACCATCACCGCCTACCATTGCCGCTTGGAAATAGTTTTGTATTTGGTTTACAGATCAAATATCTCACAATCAATACCAAGAAAGAAGAATTATCTAACCATTTTAGCAATGAACACGTAAATAGAGTATAGTAAAACTGTGGATTCAATAAAGAATCAACATTTTGAGGGGAAAATCACTTTCTATAAACAATTTATTCGATAAAAGATCGAATCTTCATATCATAATGAGGCTTTAGAAAAGCAACATCTAGCCACAAAAGTAGACAGATAACTAAGTCCTTTCCGAATTGTCATTAAAACAGAGAAGTCAACAGGAGCAATAAGTCACCGCAAAGATCTCCCAGCTTGCTTGAAAACCCATACAATCAACTGCATAGAAACATCAGCAACAGAAGCTAAGCTGCAATCAGCTTGTCTTCAGAACATCGTAGAATGATACAGGCCTCTTGTTAGATCCACAGAGTTCCTGAAAGCAAGAGAGAGAAAGATAGGCAAATGATAGCATGCGTCCCTCAAATTACTTAAATAAATTAGAGCACGAAATGAAAAGTGACATACCTCAACTACAGAAGCCAGGCGTAAAATTGAAGCATCACCCCACGGACGGCCCATCAGTTGCAAACCAATTGGAAGGCCTTGCTTATCATACCCGATCTGTAAAATTCACAATAGAGCTGATGAATAATATGATTTAATGCAGTTGCAAGAGGTGAAGTTGGAAGGCTAATGCCATTTGTTCTTCAGCTGGCTCGAAGAGCTATAGCTCAATTTCTTGGCATGATGGTAGCTATCAGCAGTCTAAAATGACAGTTTTTGCGCAAATGAAGAAAAGAATTCCAGACACAAAAATCACATGAAACTGCGTACGCAGACCCAGCATCACTCACAGGGACAGAAATGGCAGGGAGACCTAGAAGATTTGCTGCAATGATAAATTGCATGAGGGAACCTGAAACAAAGAGAGTGAGCATAAACTTCATGAGAATTGTTGCCTAGGAAGACTGTCACATTGAATCTCTGAAAACTTGTTATTGCATTAAAGCAAACAATACACGAAACTTAAATCTCAATGCAATATTTGTAAAGAGATAGTTCCTATAAAACCAGAGATCAATAATGCTACCGACAAACCTGTAAGCTGCAAATCCGTTTCCCCATATTTAAGGGCACTAGGAGGTATTTTAGGTGCTGTCATTCTGTAATAAACAATTTTGTGTCAGTTGGAAATCTACGAGAAGAATTAGGCTAACATTGAAGGGCTGAAAACTCAAAATTTGAGTAGTGTGATTATGATATTAGGTCTGCCAGGCCATTGAAGCAGAGATCACAAATTTAAATCCAATTATGTGTACTACCAGCTTGCTCCTTCTCAAACTTGGATGTGATTGAAAAGCCAAAAACTATGCTTAGATTAGGCTCGCCGAGTCAAACTACAATTCATCAAGCATTGAAACTGGATCCTCAAAGGGAAACACTAAGTTGAGCTAGTCACACTATGACCTACCCAGTGGTCGGCGTCACTATGACATCAACTTTTTTGAAGATCTCCATATGATGGTACATCATTCTTCTCCTGAAATCAGATATTGGCATCACCACCATGTCTCAGAATGTTAGAAGAAAGAACTGAATGAGATTGCAAATGCATTTTAAAATTACCCCATGGAAGGCATATACCTAAACTGAATAAATTAGGTTCAAAGATTTTATTAGCTTCAGCTATGATATAGCTAATCTAAAAATTAGACATGAATAAGTACAGGTATTCAGACTTCTGCTTAGTTGAAGAAAGTGGGAGGACATGATACATTTACATGATGGGTCCAAGTATCTCACGTCAAGAATAACATGCAATTTGTCTTTTTTTTTCTTTTTTTGGCTCACCTAAGACACTGGGCAGCAACATAATCCGATGCAGTGAATGATCGGAACAGTGCCATGTTAGTCCGTGAATCATAATTCATTTCTTTACCTTTCCTGAGAGAAGAGAATGTGATATTCAGTCCCAAACTGAAATATCAATAACATAGAATGAACATCACCTTTGAATATTCCCTACTCAGCTGTGTCCATTTCTGGTCAAACTGACAATGATGCTATTTTACAGGTACATTGGAGCGGCGGACTTACCCATCCTCACAATCAGGAGTCAATGCAGTTAATATCTGGGATCCAACTGAAACTACATGAGCAGTGCGCATCTCATGCAGCTCAGGTATGACAATCTCTACCACCTTGCACACATATAAGTCAAATTAGGAACTCAGCAATTTATATGAATAAAAAGACAGAATTCATGCCTTGTGCAGTGAAATCGACAAGAGAACCAACTCATTAGTGCGAAAAAGATAGTAGGTAACACGAGACAAATATGAAGAGACTATAGTTAATTTAAGCTTTAGAGACACAACTCTATGGAAGAATTATGTAACTTTGGAAGGACTATTCAACTGAAGCAGAACTTACTTCACAGCCATAGGTCTTGGATAGCTGATTCAGAATATCCTCACATTTGTCAGAGACATCAGTTGACTGAACATCGTTGAACCACTGCAACCATTACTTTATTCATGTAATTGGAAAGGGGAAAAAGGAAAAAAAAAACAAATACGAGGAAACCTAATAATATATAAGAATCTGCTCTTACTGGAGTATATTTTCCAAGACGCAACGACCCCACGGCATTCAAACTTTCAAGAGATGGAAAATTTGGCAAGCAAGGTGGTGACTGCGATAATTGGCACAGGTTAGTAGTATTATGATAATTATCATGCAAAAGCAGTTTAGTCTGCTCCCAACCTACATAATAAGAAGACTTGACAGCAAGAGATCAATCAAATTAGTAGTATTAACATGTACTTCTTCAAAGTGCATGTCACAAATCAGGCATAGCTGCATTCTTTGGTTAATGAACTTACGGGTTTCAAAGTATATTTGTCCATAGGACAGGATCCCAGGATTGCAGCATACCTGATGTAGCATTGCCAAGATGAGAATTATTTAATATATAAGAGAAATTAAAATTGTGATTTAAGTTAAACAATAAGGTCATCAAGAAAACAGCCGGAACTCAAGCCACAAACATGATATTGTTACAGAGATCTCTATGCGATTGTTGCTTCTACTAAGGCAGAGGAGCCCTACTGTTATGCCTAAGGACTACATCATACGATCCTTTTCGTGGTTGAGACTGCGGGAGAGCCTTAAATAATGGCAAGTGTGACCTGCTGGAGGTCATCGGGTAAAGTCTCATAAAGAAGCAAAAGTAATAGTGAAGACATTCAGATCTTCGATTATGAGGACTTTATATGAATACATGAGATAGAATTCACTTCATCTTTTCAAATTCCAAAGAATCCAAATCTTCCATTAAGTTCCTTTCTTCACGGTTTGAACTGTTACTGCAATGTCAGAGAGAAATCACATGCTACCCTAGTCAAATAAGTTCTTAACATGTTTTTATTTCTGCAGCGTTATCCGAAAGTTAAAAACTAAACTTGCATGCTAACCAGTTCCGACCTATGATACAACAATCTGATTCCTACGACAATGGTTATAGGAAGAAACAATGCTCCCCAATGCTGTGATTCCAACTCATAGTTTTCCCTAAACAAGCTCATCTCCGAATAAGTCAAGACAAGCAGCAAAGAAAAAGTGCCAACACCAAAAAATTGATGATCATTCAATGCCTATAACCACAGAAATTGTTGATTTCCATATTGGGGTTATAAACATTAAACCTCTATTGAGCTGAGGGAGTAGCGCCTAACATCCAGCTAACAAGTACAGAATACTTACACTAGCGTAACATCTTCCACCGACGACGCAATTGGTCCAATAATTTCTTCAGTGCCAGACTCACATAGCGAACTGCAAAGGATGGCACAACTCTTCTAACACAATATCACCACGATTCACAATTTTGTGTACTGAACCCTATACTAGGTCCCTAACATTCATAAAAGGAAAAAGTTTAAAATCTAACCCTCTAAGATCTGTTCGCCCATATGTTGTTTTCAGTCCAACTACTCCACAAAGGGAAGAAGGAATTCGGATTGAACCTGTCTCGTTATGTAGAGTCAGTGTCAGCATATAATACATGGTAAGCACAAGCCAAACAGTAGGACACTCGTACAACCTCCACCATCTGTCCCAAGTGCAGCAGAACAAATTCCAGAAGCAACAATTGCTGCTGGTCCAGAGGAAGATCCACCAGTGTACCTTTCTGGGGCATGGGGGTTCCTTGTTGTTCTGCAGATACATAGCCAATGAATTTTCTGTTAAAAGTTTGCAAACAAAAACTATATAATGCAGTGTGTATGGATTGAGAATTCATATATATAGGAGGAGGGTAACCGAATGAGATAAGTCATATTGAGTGGTGGATATTGGTGGGATGTGGTTCATATTCTCCATTGACAGGTGCATGATGCTAATTATAGTGGAATCCTCTGCTAGATGTAGCCCTAGTTTAAGGGTAAACCAGGTTAAAACCTTGTGTCTTGATTTCTCTCTTGCTTTTACTCTCTATTTCCTTGTGATTGTGCACCTAATCCTAACAGATATAACATTTGTCTTGATGCATAGAAGACAAGAAAGACGAACCATTTCAAGATCATTTTGCACAAGAAAATAGGATAGGAGTGAGAAGGAAGACACATTCTTGCGAGAAGAAGAATACTGTAATCCCTAGGATGAGCTCACTGGCTGATTATGCAGAAGGTAGAAATACATTATTTTTCCTTCAAATTATTTAGTAAAAATAAAATGAAATGGTGTTAAGCATGACAAGGTCCACATAAGCAGTCTTGAAGCACTTCAGAATTCTGCCAGAAAATGTTACCTTTAAAAGAAAGTTCCACTGGAAGATTGATTCACATAAAGAACAAAATATTGACAACACCATTCTACATTTAATGTAGTGATCTATGTAAATGATTCAGATGAAAAATGAGGGACAGTTTCTATGGAATGTCAATTTTGACAAGTTCATGATACATCAACAACATGCCAGCACTGCAATTGGTGAAATGTATCTGCTGATCCATAGAACATCGATTGCATGTTTAGATGCTCTTTAAACTTTCTCGCTCGCATGCCTGGTACTCTAGCTTGTGAAAAGCTTGTGAATTACAAAATTTCAACGTAATAAAACTCACCCATAATTAGGATTGTTTCCAGTTGTACCAATGCCCAACTCATGCATATTTGCTTTACCCACGAAGATCACACCACAGCTACGTAATCGAGAAATGCAAACTGCATCTTCATTATTCGAATTAGTTTCATCCATCCAAGTCGTTGCACCTGTCAATGGAAATTGTCGTTTACACAGGCTAAAAAAATAGTGAAAATCTTGGAGAAACAACGAAGACTTCAACCAATTGTTTTTACCCTTCGTTATATAGGGGTGGCAACCTATGTCATCCTTAATTGCCATGAAAATCCCATCCAAGATTGATAATGGCTTCCCTGCATCAGAAATGCCATTAATTTATCAACCCTCCCCTGCACCAACTACTGGCAGTGCACCGCACACCAAGCAGGAACTGTTCTTTCAAGGTGCAAAAGCAAACATTTCAATGAGTTAAGCTCACGTTTCGGTAGATTGCCCTACCTTCCTCAAACCTCTTTGTGGAAGCAGCAGCTTGTTTCCTGACTTCCTCAGCATCAAAAGAAACTAGTAAAGGAGCCGGAGGTTTCTTATGGCTAAACTCCTCGATGACCGTAATAATCCGTTCTGCCACCTAGTAATGGACAGTAAGACGTCATGTCTTGCTCTAGCTGAAAATAAAGAGACTCCTCATAGGTACCGACATGGACTTACCATGGATGGGGTTACAAGTTTAGAACGATAACCATAGGCATAATCCCGTATTTTCCAGTAGCGAAATTGACTGAGATCCACATTCCAGGAGTTGGCAGGATCATATTCCGGAAGACATCTCAACGCTGATTCTACTCGGTCTTCAGGTTTTCCATCTTCATCCAATAAGATGGTACCAGGCTCCGGATCTAGACATTCATAGCTTCGTCATAGCATTTATTTCTTATGGGAAAGATGCACTCTACTTGAATCTATTCTAAGTTGCATGTTAATGTTAGTCACTGAAAAGCATGCATAGGCTGAATATACTAGGGGAAAGTAAAGGAGGGGAAAGCACGAAATTACTTCAGAAAATGCGTCTCTTTTAAACTTATAATGGCTTTCCGAAATAGTCATGATGGGAAGAGAGAGACAGAAAAGAATTCTCAAGGTAAAGTAGAAAGAATGCCATGAATTAGAACGAATTTGCTCTAGTTTCTTGGTTAAAGAAAAACGGGATCATTGCATTGAAAATTTTAAAACTTATCGCAAAAGAATATTTCAATCCTAAAACTTATAAAAAGTGCAACAAAATCCTAGAAGTTGTGAAATTGGTGTCATTGAATAATCCCTTAACTCTGTCCAATTTTGTTGACGGAAAATACTAACGTAATTTTTTTTTTCTCTATTCTATGTGATAACAACGTGGCTTATACAACATGTGGGCGGTGAGTCCTCTCAGTCCTTCTTTTCGTTTCCTCTCTCTTTTCGTTTTTTTTTTTTTTTTTTCTTTTAAAAAAATTAGGTTTTTTAATTTAATTTTAATAAATTTTGTATTAAACTTACGGTTTGTTCAGCAGCCAGAAACATTTTGACTGAGCTATCCCGAAAATTCAGTTTACTAGATTGGTTCCCAACTGTTTTACGTTAAAACACGAGACAGCCACTAAAGCTAACCAGTTAAGGGGAAAAACCTTGAGGAGGAAATTCAGGTTTATACATTGGTGGCTCTGGTATCACCGTACTCCTAAGAAGCTGCCAATCACAAGAAAAAGCCCAGTCACATTCAATCGTCCAGCGTCAAAGCAAGAGAATCTGCTTGAAGAATGCAGCATGCAAGACAAAAACAAAACCGCACCTCAAACATACCGTTCTTCTTCTTCAAGTAAGAGATGATAGCAGGGCCGATTAGCGGTGTCTCGAGTATCTCGACGAACAGCCGGAACGCGAGACCAGTCAGATGCGGAGCTGCAAGTCAGCCAAGAGAGCTCGCCCAAGTCAGAATCTTGGCAAGGTCGATTGGCAGAAACTGCTGGGAAAAGCATCAGAAAGGAACATGTAGGAGGATATGGGACTGACTGTCAATAACTTCAGGCTCATAGTTGACGGTAGACAAGTCGAGCTCCTCGGCCGGTAGCATCACACGCTTCTTGCCCATGTCAAAGTAATTCTACCATGAAAAAAAGGGAAAGACCGAACGACTAAAAAATGTTAGCAACCAACGGATCAATCATGGCTTCATCTCTGTTGCTCTGTTCAATGAAAGGAAAAAACCAATTAAGAAATGAATTCTCGACCGGACAACCAACTTGCGAACTGGTAACTGCGGAGAAGACTAACAAAAATGAAGCCGACAGTGGGCACAGAGTGCTCATCAGTGAAACAAGCAAATGATCAAACACCCATTACACACGAGTTCGCAATTAGCTCTCCAGCAAGATGGACATCCCTCGCGGACCAAAGTCACGCACGGTCGTCACGCTTGCCTCGCATACCTTGAAAGAAGTAATAACTCGAAGGCACAGAGAATTCCCCGGTGCTCTGTTTCTCTCGCCAGATGTGGAAAGAGCTCCAGAACGAGCGAGTCTGGTGTATGAATGGACGAGGTCAAAGAGTAAAGGGAGAAACGTTTGCGGAGTCTTGCGATAGCGATGGCGCCGGGCGTTGGCCGTCGATCACCGTATTAAATTATTGTTTACGTTGCCTTCCCGTCCAAACCAAATAGATGGGACTGCGACAGTGAAGTCATCGATGAAATGACCCGCGGAATCAGAATTCGAGCACCCCACAACGAATTGTTCCTCGAATCAGATGGCCATGAACGCAAAATTTACCAATTAAGTTCAGTGCCCAAGTGAAACGATAGGCCACGCGCACTCGTTTCCGTCGTGTAACGTGATTGGACGAGCCACATGAATCATCTTTGCTTGGGTCACAAGCCGGTTGTTCGTTAGCCACGGAATAACCCACGTGACGCCTAAGCTGTTGACTCTAGGCCAGCATTTACTGTCTATTTAGAGAATAATATGGCCAATAGCGATCGCACCACACCTAATTTAACTCGAATGTTCAATCCATCTAGCGAGCATATCACTCTAGCTTCATCAGTTGGTTTCAGCCTACCATGACCTCATCACGACAAGGACATTGGGTAAAGTTAAGTATAAGAAGAACCAAATAAGACATCTAAGATTCATTTTTTTTTTTTTCGGAGTATATTTCCTCTTCTTTTGTCATTCAAGTTCGCGAAAAATCTGTCCATTTACTTTCGATGTCATTTTTTTTCTGGAAACTGTCAGGCGCTAGGAGAATGGAGGGCATACTGCGAATTTTCTCGTGATATCGAGCCGTGCGTTAGGAGGGAGGAAGCCCTCGAAGTATATTCAAATGCAAAATCCTATTTAAATGACTTCCTATATCCAGTTCCCCTGTTCTTATTTTACCTCATTTGTTGAACTACCTGATCTTTTCGCTTCTGACCTCCGTAAGCTTGCCTATATTCCATCCTGAATTGTTCAGAAATTGTTATTCAAAGAATCCGAGCGCCGGTCCTGATTTTCTTGTCTTTGTTTACAGATTATTCCTCCAATCATGTGACCTCCGTAAGCTTGCGTATATTCCATCCTGAATTGTTCAGAAATTGTTATTCAAAGGAAATCCGAGCGCCGGTCCTGATGTTCTTGTCTTTGTTTACAGATTATTCCTCCAATCATGTTACACATGCTTTGTCATATCTCGTACAACATCCATAATGCTTTAATAAGTGAAGCCACTTGATTGGTTCAAAGAGTACAATGTGATTATTTAAACACCGCAATTGATAATCACAAATAATTATTATTTTTAAAAAGATAACATGATAATCCTATTTTAAAAATAAATAATTTCCTAATCCTATTTGTAGTTAGAAAAAGTTACACCGACGCTTATCCACAAGAAGTGCAGAAATTCTAAAATAGCAGTACTAAATATAACCATAGTTTCCTATTGTCTAATAACATTTATCTATAAGAAATTAAATATCCAAAAATATCAATAAGTTATATGTTGATGTCAATGACTTCATCTCAGGTTCCCATCAACAACTGATATTTACTATCGATAACTTCCTTAGCAAGTAGCAATTCTCTTCAACTTGTTTGCTATTTTTCTAATCAATTACGTATGTTATTCACCAAACTCTATTATTATCAACCAAGTCTTGTCCTATCATCACCGCTTACTATTGACGCCTGTTAATAGTTTTGTTTTCACTTTACAGCTCAAATATCTCACAATTAATACCAAGAAACGAGAATTATCTAACCATTTTTTGCAGTGAACATGTAAATAAACAACAACAAAACCATGGATTCAATAAAGAAACGATATTTTGAGTAGAAAGTCACTGTCTATAAATGATTTATCTAATAAAAAAATCGAATCTTCATATCGTAATTAGGCTTCAGATAAGCCAACATCTAGCACAAAGGGACACAGATAACCATGTCCTTTCCGTATTGATAATAAAACAGAGAAGTTTCTGCTAAAGCAAAAGCAATAAAGTCACTACAAAGATCTCCCAGCATGCTTGAAAACCCAACCAATGAGCGGCAGAGAAACATCAGCAACAGAAGCTAAGCTGCATTCAACTTGTCTTCAGAACATCGTAGAAAGATACAGGCTTCTTCTTAGATCCACAGAGTTCCTGAAAGCAAGAGAAAGATAGGCAAACGATAGCATTCTTCTCTCAAATTACTTGAAGTGCGCAAAATGAAAAAAGATATACCTCAACCACAGAAGCCAGGCGTAAAATTGAAGCTTCACCCCACGGACGGCCCATCAGTTGCAAACCAATTGGAAGGCCTTGCTTATCATACCCGATCTGTGAAATTCACAACAAAAGTAACGGGCTGATCTGTAATATGACTTAATGCAGTTGCAAAAGGTGAAGCTGGAAGGCTAATAAAATTTGTTCTTCAGCTGGCTCAATGAGCTATAGCTCAATTTCTTGGCATGATGTTATCTGTCGGTGGTCTAAAGTGACAGTTTCTGTGCAAATGAAGAAAAGAATTCGAGACACAAATATCACACGGAATTGCTTACGCAAACCCAGCATCACTCACAGGGACAGAAATGGCAGGGAGACCTAGAAGATTTGCTGCAACCACAAATCGCATGAGGGAACCTGAAACAGAGAGAGTGTGCACATAAACTACATGAGAATTGTCGCTCAGGAAGAACGTCACATTGAATATCTGAAAACTTGTTATAGCGATTAAAGCAAGCATGTGCACGAAACTTATGGTTTTGATGCGATTTTTGTGAAAAGATGGTTACTATAAAACCAGAGATTAATAATGCAACTGACAAACCTGTAACCTGCATATCCGTTTCACCATATTTGAGGGCACCGGGAGGTATTTTAGGTGCTGTCATTCTGTAATAAACAATTTTGTATCAGTTGAAAATCTACGAGAAGTATGAGGTAACATTGAAGGACTGAAAACTAAAATTTTGGATAGTGTGATTCTGATTAGGTCTGCCAGTCCATTGAAGCAGGGATCACAAATTTAAATCCAACCATGCGTACTACTGGTTTGCTCCTTCTCAAACTTGGATGTGATCGAAAAGACAAAAACTATGCTTAGATCAGGCTTGCAAGTCCAATTACGCATCATCAAGCATTGAAACTGTATCCTTGAAGGTAAACACCAACTTGAGCTAGTCACACTATGACCTACCCAGTAGTCGGCGTCACTATGACATCAACTTTCTTGAAGATCTCCATATGATGGTACATCATTCTTCTCCTGAAATCAGATATCGGCATGACCACCATGTCTTAGAATATTATAAAAAAGAACTGAACGAGATTGCAAATGCATTTTCAAATGACCACATGGAAGACGAATACCTAAACTGAATAAACTAGGTTCAACGGTTTTGTTGGCTTCAGCTATGATATAGCTCATCTAAAAACTATACATGAATAAGTACAGGTATTCAGACCTCTGCCTAGATGAAGACAGTGGGAGGACATTATATATTTACATGATGGGAGCAAGTATTTCATGTTGAGAATAACATGCAATTTTCTCTTCTTTTTTTGGCTCACCTAAGACACTGGGCAGCAACATAATCCGATGCAGTGAATGACCGGAACAGTGCCATGTTAGTCCACGAATCGTAATTCAACTCTGTACCTTTCCTGAGAAAAGAGAACATGATATTCAGTCCAAAATAAAATACCAATAACAGAGAATGAACATCACCTTCAAATATTCCCTACTCAGCTGTGTCCATTTCTGGTCAGATCGACGATGATACTATTTCACAGGTACATTAGAGCGGTGGACTTACCCATCCTCACAGTCAGGATTCAATGCAGTTAACATCTCGGATCCAACTGAAACTAGATGAGCAGTGCTCATCTCATGCAGCTCAGGTATAACAATCTCCACCACCTTGCACACATATAAGTCAAATTAGGAACTCAGCAATTTATATGAATAAAAAGACAGAATTCATGCCTTGTGCAGTGAACTCTACAGAAGAACCAACTCATTAGTGGGAAACGGATAGAAGGTGTGAAACACGAGACCAATAAGGAAAGATTAAAGTTACTTTAAGCTTTAGAGGCACAGTACTCTGTGGGAAAATTATGTAATGTTGGAAGGCCAATTCAACTGAAGCAGAACTTACTTCACAACCATGGATCTTGGATAGCTGATTCAGAATATCCTCACATTTGTCAGAGATATCAGTTGAATGAACATCATTGAACCACTGCAACCATTAATTTGTTTATGTAATTGGAAAGGGGAGAAAGAAAATAAAAATAAAAAGAAATACAAGGAAAGCTAAAAGCATATAGGAATCTGCTATTACTGGAGTATATTTTCCAAGACGCAATGACCCCACGGCATTCAAACTTTCAAGAGATGGAAAATTTGGCAAGCAAGGAGGTGACTGCAAGAATTAGCACATGTTAGTAGTATTATGACAATCATCATGCAAAAGCAGTTTAGTCTGCTCACAACCTGCATAAAAAGAAGGCTTGGCAACAAGAGAGCAATTGAATTGGTAGCATTAACGTGTACTTCTTCAAAGTGCATGTCATAAATCGGGCATAGCTGCAATCTTTGGTTAATGAAGGTAAGAGACTTACAGGTTTCAAAGAATTTTTGTCTATAGGACAGGATCCCAGGATTGCAGCATACCTGGTGTGACATTGCCAAGATGAGAATTATATGATATATAAGAGAAATTAAAGATGCGATTGAAGTTAAACAATAAGGACATCAAGAAAACAGCCAGAACTGAAGCCACAAACATCATATTGTTACAGAGATCTGCATGGTTGTTGATTCGACTAAGGCAGATAAGCCCTACTGTGACGCCTAAGGACTACATCATATGATCCTTTTGGTGGTCTAGACTGCGGAGAGCTTTAAATAATGGCAAGTGTGATCTGCTGGAGGTCACCAGGTGAAGTCTCATAAAGAAGCAAAAGTAACTGTGAAAGACATTCAGATCCTTGATTATGAGGACTTCATACGATCACATGAGATAGAATTCACTTCAGCTTTTTAAATTCCAAAGATCCAAATTTTCCATTACTGTTCTTTTCTTCACAGTTTGTACTGTTACCACCAAGTCAGAGAGAAATCACATGCTACCCTAGTCAAAGAAGTTCTTAATATGTCTTTGTTTTTGCAGTGTTATCTAAAAAAAAAAAACTGAACTTACATGCTAACCTGTTCCAACCATTCAAAGAAAAAAAAAAAAAAAAAAAATCTGTTCCGACCTACATGACAACAATCGAACCCTATGACAATGAATATAGGAAGAGACAATGCTCCTAATGTTGTGATTCAAACTCAAAGTTTCCCTAAACAAACTCATCTGCTAATAAGTCAAGACAAGTGGCAAAGAAAAAGTGCCAACACCAAAAAATTGACGATCATTCAATGCCTACAACCACAAAAATTGTTAATTTCCATAATGACATTATAAACATTAAACCTCTGATGAGCTAAGGGAGTAGCGCCTAACATCCAGAAAGTCCAGAATACTTACACTAGCATGACATCTTCCACCGATGATGCAATTGGTCCAATAATTTCCACAGTCCCAGACTCACATAGCGAACTGCATAGATTGGCAGAACTCTTTAACAAACAGAGTATCACCATGATTCACAACTTTGTGTATTGAAGCCTACACTAGGTCCCTAGCATTCGTAGAAGAAAAAGTTCGAAATCTAACCCTCTAAGATCAGTTCGCCCATATGTTATTTTCAGTCCAACTACTCCGCAAAGGGAAGAAGGTATTCGAATTGAACCTGTCTTTTTATGTGAAGTTAGTGTCAGCATATAATACATGGTAAGCACAAGCCAAACAGTAGAACACTAGTACAACCTCCACCATCTGTCCCAAGTGCAGCAGAGCAAATTCCAGAAGCAACAATTGCTGCCGGTCCGGAGGAAGATCCACCAGTATACCTTTCTGGGGCATGAGGGTTCCTTGTTGTTCTGCAGATACATAACCAATAAATTTTATGACAAAAGATTGCAAACAAAAACCATGTAATGGAGTGTGTGTGGATTGAGAATAGACTTGTGCCAATTCATATATATGTGAGAAGGAGGGTAACCGAATGAGATAAATCAAATTCAGTGGTTAATATAACATTCGTTGATGAATAAAAGACAAGAAAGACGAACCATTTCAAGATCATTTTGCACAAGAAAAAGGAGAGGAATGAGAAGGAAGGCACATTCTTGCTAGAAGAAAATACTGTGATCCCTAGGATGAGCAGTATTATCACTGGCTGATTATGTGGGACGTGGAAATACTTTCTTTTTCCTTCAAATTAATTAATAAAAATAAAATGAAACCACGTTAAGCATGACAAGGTCGACAATAAGCAATCTCGAAGCACTTCAGAATTCCGCCATAAAAAGTCACCTTTAAAACAAAGTTCCACTGGAAGATTGATTCACATCAAGAACAAAATATTGACAACATTACTCTACATTCAATGTAGTGATCTATGTAAATAATTCTGATGAAAGATGAGGGACAATTTCCACGGAATGTCAATTTTGACAAGTTCATGATACTTCAGCTACGTGCCAGCATAGCAATTGATGAAATGATTCTGCTGATCCATAGAAGATTTCCTAGTACTCTTTGAACTTTCTTGCTCGCATGCCTGGTACTCTAGCTTGTGAATTACAATATTTCCACATAATAAAACTCACCCATAATTAGGATTGTTTCCAGTTATACCCATGCCCAACTCATGCATATTTGCTTTACCCACCAAGATTACACCGCAGCTACGTAATCGAGAAACACAAACTGCATCTTCATTATTTGAATTAGTTTCATCCATCCAAGTCGTTGCACCTGTCAATGGAAATTATCATATACACAGACTAAAAAAATAGTGAAATCTTTTGGAGAAACAACGAAGACTTCAACCAATTTTTGTTACCCTTCATTATATAGGGGTGGCAACCTATGTCATCCTTAATTGCCATGAAAATCCCATCCAAAATTGATAATGGCTTCCCTGCATCAGAAATGCCATTAATTTATCAAGCCTCTCCTGCACCAACTACTGGCAGTGCACCGCACACCAAGCAGGAACTGTTCTTTCAAGGTGCAGAAGCAAACATTTCAATGAGTTAAGCTCACGTTTCGGTAGATTGCCCTACCTTCCTCAAACCTCTTTGTGGAAGCAGCAGCTTGTTTCCTGACTTCCTCAGCATCAAAAGAAATTAGTAAAGGAGCTGGAGGTTTCTGATGGCTAAACTCCTCGATGACCGTAATAATCCGTTCTGCCACCTAGTAATGGACAGTAAGACGTCATGTCTTGCTCTAGCTGAAAATAAAGAGACTCCTCATAGGTACCGACATGGACTTACCATGGATGGGGTTACAAGTTTAGAACGATAACCATAGGCATAATCCCGTATTTTCCAGTAGTGAAATTGACTAAGATCCCCATTCCAGGAGTTGGCAGGATCATACTCCGGAAGACATCTCAACGCTAATTCTACCCGATCTTCAGGTTTTCCATCTTCATACAATATGATGGTACCAGGCTCCGGATCTAGACATTAATAGCTTCATCATAGCATATATCTCTTATGGGAAGGGTGCACTCTACTAGAATCAATTGTATGTTGCAGGTTGATCTGCTAATGCCAAGTGTGCCCTCTTCTTACTCTCCCTATTCAGTGCATTTGATTGCCAACGAATGCACTGCAAAGCATGCATTGGCCGAAAATAATAGGGAAGAGAAAAGCAGGGGAGAGCACGAAAATTACTCAGAAAAGTGATGGGAAGAGAGAGAGAGAAGAATTTTCAAGTAAAAGTAGAAAGCATGCCATGAATTAGAACGAATTTCCCCTAGTTTTTCGAATAAAGAAAAATGGAATAAATACACTAAAACTTATCATGAAAATATAATTTAATCCTAAAATTTACGAAAAGTGTAATCAAATCCTAAAACTTGTCAAATTGGTAAAATTGAATTATTTCGCTAACTCCATCTAACTTAATTAATAGAAAATACTAATGCGGCTTTTTAAATTATTTTATCTATTCTATATGGCAATGGCGTGGCTTAAACAACTTCGTTTTGGTCTAAATTTGATTTTTAATACAAATTTTATTTAAACTAAATTAAAAAACAACCTAAATTTTTAAAAAGATTTTTTTTTTTTTTTTTGGGAGGGAAGAGGAGGAGGTTGGAGTCCTCATTGTCATCGACCTGCCATTGCCTAGAAAGGCTGGCAATGGCAGGGGATGGCCAGCGACACTTGCTAACGATAGGTGATGGTTGACAACTCTAGCTCGATCTGGAGAGGCCTGTGACCCTCATCTTGATTTTGGTGAGGGCCTGCAAGCCTCTCCTGTAGTTGGCAAGGGTTGCCAAACACTAGCCATCCCACACAATCACGGCCCCTCTTAGCAACAGTAGGGCGATAGCAGCAAGTCCTCTTTCTTTTCTTTTATTTTCTTAATTTAGTTTTTTAATTTAATTGATATAAAATTGGTATTAAAAATTAGATTTGGAACAAAGTGAGACGTTTTAGCTTTATCCTTCATGTTTTAGCTAAGTTATTGCTATGTAAAATGAATATTTAAAAAAAAAAAAAAAAACGACATTGGTTGTTAATGTTAGTCAAATTGAGTGGAGTTAATAGAAAGATTCAATTGTATTAATTTGATGAGTTTTAGGATTCGATTACACTTTCGTAATAAGTTTTAAGATTTCCAATATATTGATCTCACGAAAAATTTACAGTTTGTTCAGCCGTGAGAAACATCTTGACACAAAGCTCAGTTAAATAGGTTGGTTCCCACCGTTTTCTGTCAACACACAAGGCAGCCACCAAAGCTAACCAGTTAAGGGGAAAAACCTTGAGGAGGATATTCAGGTTTATACATTGGGGGCTCTGGTATCACCGTACTCCTAAGAAGCTGCCAATTACAAGAAAAAGCCCAGTCACATTCAATCGTCCAGCATCAAAGCAAGAAAATCTGCTCGAAGAATGCAGTATGCAAGACAAAACAAAACCGCACCTCAATCATTCCGTTCTTTTTCTTCAAGTTAGAGATGATAGCAGGGCCGATTAGTGGTGCCTCGAGTATCTTGACAAACAGCCTGAACGTGAGACCGGTCAGATGCGGAGCTGCACGTCAGCCAAGAGGGCTCCCCAAGTCAGGATTTTGGTCGAACTAGTTTTTCGCATGCGGAAACTACTAGGAAAAGCATCAGAAAGGAAAATGCAGGAGGATATAGGACTGACCGTCGATAACTTCAGGCTCATACTTGACAGTAGACAAGTCGAGCTCCTCAGCTGGTAACATTACACGCTTCTTGCCCATGTCCAAGTAATTCTACCTTGAAAAAAAGGGAAAGACCGGACGACAAAATAATGTTAGTAACCATCGGATGTTGTGGTAGTCATAGGATCAAATAGCTTCATACTCTATTAAAAGACATGAATTCTCGACCAGACAACCAACTTGCAAACTGGTAACTGCGGAGAAGACCGACAAAAATGAAGTCAACAGCGGAGACAGAGTGCTGGTCAGTCAAACAAGCGAATGATCAAACACCCATTACACGCAAGTTGGCAATTAGTTCTCCAGCAAGACAGGCATCCCTCGCAGACCAAAGTCACGCACGGTCGGAATGCTCGCTCGCCTCACGTACCTTGAAAGAAGAAATCACTCAAAGGCACAGAGAAATCCCGGGTCCTCTGTTTCTCTCGCCAGGTGTGTACAGAGTTTCCACAACGAGCGAGTCGGTGTGGAAATGGACGAGGTGAGAGAGAGAGGGAGAGAAAGGGAGAGCGAGAGAAACAATGCCGAGTCTTGCGGAAGCGATGGTCCTTGGCGCTTGGCTTTCGACCACCGTTTAAATTCTTTGTTTTGGGGGGCCTTCACGTCCAGACAAAAAGAAGGGACTGCAACTGTGAAGTCGACGTTGAAATTGCCGGCCGCGTCAAGAATTCGAGCGGTCTCGTACACTACGTCCCTTCGAATTCGACTAAAGCTTCCTTGTTCTCAATCATCGCTATTCGATTCGAGGAACAACTCACTGGGGGGTTGTGGAGTGACGGTGGACGACTGTCGGGAAGTGATTCCTTCGCAAGTTCAAGCGTGCGTGCGTTGACTTCGGGTGCTCCGGATGGCAAATTGAGAAAAGACAAGCGACAGCATCACCAACCATCGACCCCGTTGGCCTGAGGCGTAACCTCTCTCGTTAAATTCGATGCCCAAGGGAAATGATACGACAAGCGCCCTTGTTTTCGTCATATAAAATGATTCGACGAGCCACATGAATCATCATGCTTGCCTCAATCTCCATTGTCGAAGTCCCACGGTGAGCAACAGCACGAGGATCGAGCAGCTACTCTCAATGTAAAGACATACATTCGGCTTTACCGAGGTCTCCTGATTGTTTGGGGTCGAAGTACACCTCAATCCCGCCTCTTTACTGTTACTTTGCTTATCACAGTAAGCAGTGATGAGCTCGTAATCACTGAGCATATGTGTCTAATCTAAGCACCGGCGGCTGCCTACCTGGTGATGAGGATCACTCTAAGAAAGGCTTTCAACCATCTATATGCTTTCAAAAATCAAAGATAAGGAGTTAGTGCATATGAACAAGCTTTCCAAAAATCCATGACTTATGATCATTTCGGTTATAAAAAGGGATGCTCGCATCTCATGAAACTCATCCAAGCACTAAGTGACCCAATTCAGGCATATGCTCAAATTGATGCAAGGACTTAACAATGCATATCAAATAAACCCAGCTTTTGTAAGCATCACACATGTATCAGTCATTAACCACACTTGGACTTTCATTTTTTTCCTTTTACGTATCATATTAGTCGAACTTAATCGACTCTTCAGGTAACAACCGAGCATCGGTCCCCCCCTTGGCAACCGGCATCGTCCTGATCTCATTATCAGGATGGCATCCAAGGCGACCCCTAGGCATCAGCCTCACCCGGTCCGGCATCGTCCATGATCTCAATATCAGGATGGCATTCGGGGCTTTACCCTAGGCAACAACTTGGCATCCCCCAACGCCGACATATAGGTCCATCGTGTGTCCATGCATTTCAAGCATCAATCGATTCATGTCATTTTTAAACTCTTAACCCAATAAAAGGCCCGAAGGCGTGCCATGCAAGGTGAACTAATGAACAACTCTTGTGTTTTATTAAATCAAACTCATGCCGGATGCGATTCGGGCTCGTGACCTTGACTTTGAACCATTTGCTTAAGCTTTAGCATAGTCCATAGTCACCAAGACCTTTCCTCGACATCCGAGTGTGCTCAATACTCATGCGGGATCATGAACTTACTTAATGCAACAACAAGCAATAGAAACACAACAAGCATAACAATACAAAGCCAACACAAGCAAACGATGACATAATCCTAAAATCGGTAAGCGTAGTACATCGCCCTATCGAAGAGTTGGGAAAATCTACTTACTACTTTTTAGACCTAGCTCCAAGATGCTTCTTTGGTGGTCGGTCGGCATCTAGGGCGACTTGAAAGAGAAGGGCGTGAAAGAGGATGGAGGAAGGGAGAGGAAAAGAGAGAGACCAAAGCTTAAAATGTGATGATGGCTCATTTTATTTATAGGCCTCCTCCTTTTAGATTTTTATTGCAAACTCATAATGATGCCTAATTGACGAGTTGGCCTACCTATCTTCTCAAGTTGGCCCCTAGGTCCTTTGGTGTTGGCTTATGATTGGTTCACCTAATTGCTTATCCTTCAAGGCTCACTCTAGGCTCATTATTGTCTATGGCGCCTAAGGGACACATAAGCCCCTTTAATGCCTAATTCCTTTTTCTAATTGGTTGGTTTTTGCCTTGCTCATCAAGGTTATAATCTAGGGCCATCATACCCTAAGATTTATCCAAAATTTGGTCATCAAGAAACTTGGATTTTGGACAACTTGTTTTCCAAGTTAAACATGAGTATATGACTCATTAAGCTCATTAATTAGCTAGCTTCCAAAAGCATTCAATACATTCTTATTTTCAAGCCAAGAAAACTCTAGATTGGCTTCTTCCTCTAGTTAGGCGTGCAACTCCCTTCCTCGCCAAGTTGGGGTGTGGTTCTCCCATTCTAAGGCAAAAACAATTTTGAGCAACTTTCGAAATCAGTACCATTACCTTATCAAACGGACTTGAAAAATTATATAAATTTAATATGTTGTAAAGAAGACCTTAGAAACCATTTTTCATGAAGGAATCCAAGCCAAATTCATTCTGTGGAAAGAGCAGTAATTCATTCAATACAATCCAAAAATTCATATATAGAGCAGATTCCACGGTCAGAGAAAGAGACTCATTTCAAAATTCAAATCTTCACAAAACTCTTTGAAATTTTGATATTCGAGAATGCAACTTGGTTACAGTTTTCACTATATTAGACAGATTCTATACGGTAATTGATTGGGCTTTCGTCCCAACCATTTCACTTAAAAAAAATATGAAATTTAAGCATGTTATGCATTACGATGTTTTGAACAACTTTCATGAAAGAAGCTTCTCCAAATTCGTAACATAAAAAGCTCTGTAAAATTGGCAAGCAACAAAGGTCCAGAAATTTCGAAAATTAAATGAGGCAAATTCTAGTTGAAAAGAGGAGTGTTCTCACTTGGCCTTGAATGAATGGTCATCCATGGCTGTACAATCTTATCTCCCAAGATCCTAAGTAGGCTCTATACTAGTTTGGACACTTGTCTCAGTTATTTATTGGCTAAGGTAGACTTGTCTTAGCCCAAAGTTGGACTTGTCTTGGCCTTCTCCTCTCTCTCTCTCTCTCTCTCTCTCTCTATGCATATGGCTTTTTGATTTTCTTTGTAGGTTTCAAAGTCTACCATTCACACTTAGATCCTAGGATATTAATGACCTAGGCTATAGGGATATCTTTCTCCTCACTTTATTTAATACATTCACATTTGTTCACACTTGTTCACATTTGTTCACACTTATTTTCTAGGAAGGTTTGACTAACATAAGGCCTATCTAGCTTAGCCTCCTAGTTGGGACCAACAGAAATGTCGAAATCAAGAATGTTACATCTTCGCCGATGGCCAGCCGGCCATTGGCAATGCCAACAAAAGGCTGGGCAAGGGATGGCCTCACCTGGGTATGGCGACCCTCGCCCAGTGGCCATCCGCGAGGTCGGCCCATGTTGGCCTCGAGAGAGGCCAACAAGGGCTAGGCAACCTCGTCAGCCGCCCTTGCTTGGGACCGGCTAGGGCAGACCTCACATATGGCCCCTGGGCAAGGGTCGCCATGCTCAGGCGAGGCCGTCCCTCACCTATGGCGAGCGTGGTGGCCCTCACCGGTGGGGGCGACCCTCGCTTAGCCCTCTGTGGGCATCGCCGGTGGCTGGTCGACCACCAGCTAAGAGGAAGAAGAAGAAAAAAAAAAAAAAAAAAAAAAAAAAGGTGAAATGCTAAATGACAAAAATACCCTTGACCGGTCAAAAAACTTAGCCAGTCGGCGATCAACAAGGTCGGGTCCTTATTTGAAACAACCAAAGCCACTTCAGGCCCTAATTTGAAACAACTAAGGCCATTTTAGGTCCTTATTTGAAACAAAGTTCACTTCGGACCCCTATTTGAGAAAATAATGAAACTTCGAGTCTTTTTTTTGAAATTTTCCCTTGATGTTTTAATTTTCCCCCTTCCCCTTGAGCTAGTGAGGATTACCAGCCAACCCTCACCGGCCACAGGTGAGGGCCACAATGCCCTCGCTGGCTTTGGACGAGGGCCATGATGCTCTCACCGGCTAGGGCGTGGGCGCGCGGCCCCTCACCCAGATCTGGCAAAGGGGTTTGGGCAAGGGCGCAACGGCCCCGACCAATCTGGTCAAGCAAGGGCAGATCGGGTGAGGGTGTTGCGGCCCTCACCCAAAGCAAGCAAGGGTGTCCTAAGGGAAGGGGAAGGGGAATGAGGAAAAAAATTAAAGAAAACAAAAAAGAAAAAAAAATATTTAAATATTGTTTTAAAAATGCTATATCAACATCAGCAGTGTCACGTCTAAAATTGGTCAGATGACTTAATTGGCACAAATGCAAAAAATTTAGGATTGAATTAGCACAATTATAATAAGTTCAGGATTTTTTTGGTAATTCTTCTCGAAAATATCCTCTTATCTTGTATAACACAACTCCACAAGGGAAGATGTATTTTATGTCCATTCTTGGATATGCTATTTAGGTTTAAATATGTACCATTTCTTATGTCGCCTCTATGTCTCATTACATTAATCTCCCCAAAAAAAATTCGAGCCGTGATAGGGGAGTTAACATGGAGACTGGTAACAAACTAATACTAACTCTTGTACGCAATATGTACCAGTATTTGTATCCGCGATTTGCGTGGGTTTTCTTTACAAAGAGATGATTAAGTGAATTTCGATGCATATTTTTACTAAAAATATATCAAAGTTAGACTGATTAAGTATGCGAATTTCGATATCCAATTTCATTTAGTGCCAACATTCTTGGCATGAGTTGCGCAAAAATATATCTTGCCAAGAAAACTAATTCTTTTCATTCGATCGGTTTGTTTTTTCAGGTGCGGCCGGATAAGAGTTAAATTATTACTTAAGAGTTAAATCATCATGCAATGAACTTTCCACAATACGTCAAATTGTCAAAGGTCAAGGCATAATCTAGTTTCCGGTATCTAGGGCAATTTCTTGGTAAGATGGTTGACTACTAAAGAAAAGCACCACTCTCTATGGAGATATGGATCTCATTGCATTCAATCGGAAAACCCACAACATCTCTAATAAGAGCTATTCTATTTACAAAATCGATTCTCGTAAAACTTGAGAGTAAGACGGCATCGTTAAATTGTTTTTCAAATATCTATTCATCATTATAACTTTGAAAAAATTAAAGTAAATATATCAGTTATACTGTTAAATCCATGCCATGCGCACATATAAAGTTACCTTCAATATAAGACCTAAAACCTGCAATTCTATGATAATCTAAAAGGGAACTGGATGTTGCGACCAAATTTTTGGTAAACTACCTAGGATTTGACTAATAGATTAATAAGTCTAAACTTAGCTCGGGCTCTCCCAAATCCATATCAATTCGCGACTTAGATTCAAGTTCTTAACATACAATCTATTTTTGTGGGTCGATTAGAAACCCAAGGAAAGTAACGGGAGATTTACTTTACTTCTGCGAATCAAAGATTGTGAGTTCGGGGACTTGGTTACGCTAGATTTCTTTAACGCCCTTTCGGTACCTTTCTCTTTTATTTTGAAAAAAAAAATATTTAGCAAACAACTTGAATTGATTTTAGTTTATTTCCTTAACAAGTGAGGTGTTCAAGCGAGTGCGCAAACCACCAATTTAACACCCAATAAAGTAATAAATAGATTACAGGACTTACCTCATAGCAACAAAAGCATATGCAATGTTAGATTAGAATTCACATCGACGGTCATAAATATGATTTCTAATTAACACGCAATTTCTTCTTCTTCTTTTTTCACTTGTTTAATGAGAATATAATCCCTCTAATCTAACATGAAATGATATGACATAATAATATGACCTAAACGATATGACATAAATAAGCATGCAATCTATCTTGAAGCATGAAATGGATTTATTCTATAAAAGAAAAAAATTGTATTTTCCATGAAATTTGAAATTAAAGAAATGCAACAATCAAATATGCAATCTAAATTAACTAAATGACCTAATTCTAATGACGAGCAATTTCTAACTAAATGAACTAGTAACAACCACTAGATGACGGGCATTTCATGAACATAATCCTACATGACATGCGCATGGTTTTTTATTTTTATTTTTTTTATGAAAATTCGTAATTAAAATCACTAAAAATAAAAATCTAACTAAAGTGAAAACTAAAGTGAAATGCTATCTATTCTAAATGCCTTCTAAACATGCATTTAAAAAAAAAGATAACTAACCTATCATGCAATCAATCCTAATCTACATAGAATGCAAATGCAATTTTTTTTTTTTTGTATTTTTGGGATAAACAAAACAATTAAGAGATAAACATCAAACCATCCATGATCATCAAAAATGTTATCCATCATCCGAATTAAATTCAAACTTAATTATTTCGCTTATAAAATCGATAAATTGATTTTAAGCCTTAAAGATCAAGATATCAATCTAATTCCGCGTGATTAATTATTTCATCTAAAGTTCTTATAAATGAAATAAAAATTTGACGTGCGGTTGCAGATTAGGCGGTATATCGGGAATTTCAATCATGCATCATTCGAAAATTTGAATTTAATCGCAATATCAATGAATTAAGTAAGGAAATTACCAAATTGAATTTGGGTAATATCTTTACCTATTTCATAATATCGTTTCCGAATTTGGACTCGGATGGAACTCGCAATGAATTCTGCAAAAGAAAAGTTGAGCACGATGGGGCTCACCAAAGGATCAATCGCGGTGACGGGACTATCGTTCGCTGCTTGATGACGTGGGCGTCGGGACCTGCAAAAAAAAAACAACCAAGCTCGGTGTCTTCTTGGAGGACAACGCACCGCCACGCCTCCCCCAACTCTCACGATCTCCTTCCTCCTTTTGCCTTATAGCTATGAAGAACTTATGCTCTTGATGAACTCGACCGTGAGTAGATGTCTGACCGAATTGTCAAACTACCCAACATTACTATTGGATCAACACCTTCAATCTCCAAAGGGCAGTGTAATATTTCTTTCTCGACTCCCTCTCACGATTTTCTCCCTGTTTCTTCGCGTATCACTCGCGAATCACACTTGCAACCTTTAATATCAAACCAAAGAACAACCTCCAAACGAAAAGTAGGGCTCGGCAAGGGCTGGTTAACAGCTGTCCAGGACTGGAGGGCTATAGCTACGTCGGCAATGGGGACTCGTGCAGGACGCGGCGACGGTGGGCAGCGGATGGGAAGGAGGCGATGACCGGCAGAGCAGGGGCGGGTTGCTGCGTGGCGGTGATCGTGGGTTCTGCAGGTCGCGGGCTTCGGGGCGCGGTGACCGGCTCGAGCTCGGGCAGAGGCGCGGCTGTGACCGGCAACGACGGTGGCGAGTGCAGGGCGCGGAAGCGCGGCGAGGGGGGCTCGCGAGTGCTGCAGCGGTGAGGGGCGCGGCAGAGCAGGGAGCGCAGATGGGCGAGCTAGCGGCTGCTGGCGTTGGTGACGGAGGCTTGGCTGCAGGTCAGGCGGAGCGGGAGCAGCAGCGGCGGTCGTTGGCGACGGAGCTACACGTCGCGGGTGGAGGCTCGGCTAGTCGCGACTGCTGCAGGGGCGACGAGCGGTGGTGCCGCGCGGCGGCCGGCGCGGGGGTGGCCCGCGGGTTGCTGGCGAAGTGGCTGCTGTTGTGCAGACGCGGTGGCGGGCGCGGTGTGAACGGGCAGCAGCGGCGGAGGCCAACTCGTGAAGACGACCCTGCTTCTTTTTCCTACTTTTTTTTTTTTTTCTTTTTTTTTTTTTCTTTCTTCTGCTTTTCTTCCCCCCTCACGTCCACTCTCTCCTTTCTGCTGTACTGCTGTAGACTTTTCTCCTGCTGCAGTTTCTTTCTTTTCTTCTGCAATTTGTCAGAAGAAAAGAAAGGAAAAGAAAAACACTGATTTTTGCTTTTCTCCTTCAGAGCTTTTTCCTTTTTATGTTGCTCTCTCCCTCCCAAGGGAACCCTCGGGGCGTTTGGTGGGCATTCCCAAGGCTTTGAGCCCCCAAATCCCCTTTGGGGAAATTTTGCGTGTTTGGCAAGGGCTTTTGAATGTCCATTTGCGAAATGCGGGCATTCTAAATGCCGAAAGCTGAATGCCGAGAGGGACTAGTTTTGAGCATTAGGCATTTCGGAGATGTGATTTTACCGTTCACGGGTTTCTGTTCATCGTCTCCTCCGCCGTTCGCCTTCTTCTTCGTCGTTCGTCTTCTTCTTTGCGGTGGGCGGCGCTCAGCCGCGAGCGGCCAGATCTGGCCGCCGGGAAGCCTCGCCTGAGGTTGCACAACCTCAGGCGAGGTGGCTTGAGGTCGCGCGGACCTCGCGGGCATCGCTTGGTCTCGCACGAGCCAAGCGACCGAGGTGAGGCCAGATCTCGCCGTCGAATGGCCAGATCGGCCTCTGCGACCTCCGACGCAGATCTGGCGATCCGCGACGACCCAGATCGGCCGTCCGCCCCGGTGGCCGCCGGAATTTGATTTCAGACTTTAAAAAAAAAATAACAAAAGCTAATTACAAATGTGAATTTTGCCAAACGGTGTTTTTGCTAAGTTGCATTTCAATGCTATAATTTATCAAACGGTCTAACATTACCTCAAATGTATTTGCGATTCTCCCGATGGCATTTTAGAAGGCTCGAACCAAAGCGGTAGAGAGAAGCCCCAAAAACCTTAAAACGAAGACAGAAATTTCTTCCCTTTGTCTTCAATTTTTTTAACCTCGAAAATCGAGAGAAGCCCCCTTCGACGTGTAGAATAAATAAAACCCTCAACGTGGTCATATTTTCAATGTGTGGCCCCCTATGAAACTCTACGCATTTTACATTTTTATAGACCATGGATTAGAGTTTTAATTTTTTCCAAATCCATATCCACGAAGATTTCTTTTCCAAATCTAATGTTTACTTTTCCAAACGCAATATTTGTTTTTGATACGATTCGGGATTGCAAGAGGATTCTTTCCAAATTTGAAATCTCCCAAAGATAAATCGGTAAAATCTCCCCGAGAATATGGGCTTGGGCCGATTTACTCTTTTTGTGGGCTTAGCCCAACTCATCAAATTAAAGTTCTAAACCATCAATTCGAATTCACGTGTCACAGATCCAATGCAAATGCAATAATAATAAATAAAATGCACTTAAATTTATATGTTATGCAATTAATATTTTTTTCAGGGATAAAATTAACTCCTAATTTTTAATGCGATAAATGATTAAACGAGTCGCCAAAATTTAGGTGTTAACACCGGAAAAGGAGAAACGTGATAAATGAACGTTTTTTCAGCTATATAAATATAAACATAATTTTTCCACAATGTGTCAATCGCATATGGGCTGCCTTCAAATTAAGAGTTTATTTTCTGTTTGAGAAATCCCGTATTAAAAATATGATGCTTAGAAGCACATCGTTTTTTCAATATAGCACCCCAAAATAGTGGACGCACAAGTCATTTTTTCCAAGCATAACACATAAGTAAGGCAAATTCATGTTGCTATATTTGATGCCGGAGCATTTCGAGACAACATCAATTATATGAAAGTGTTACTGATCGCATCATTACCGATACTTTAGTAACTGTATTATACTTCGGTAGCCGCACATTTGAAGGGTGTCCACATTCATTGGATCAAGCAAGTTTTGGATACCTACACCCAACAACATTTATTTTTTATATTTTTAAGATTTATTAAATGTTGTTTAAAGTCCTTATTTAATTGGCGATTCTCTATGAGTCCTTTTTGTCTTTCAAAGAGTCTAGTAATTGCTAATGCTTGAAAGGTTGTTCCAAACGCGTTTATATAAGCATGCCATGATGAATAAGAAAGCAGACTTGATTTAAATGATAATTCATTTAGCCTTTAGCTTGAGAACAAGAAGGATTTTTTATTGTGCTCTTATCTCTTAGATTGATTCCTATGAGTGACTAGTGACCTATCCAATTTAGTTCTTACTTGTGTTACCTCCTATATTTCTACACTTTCTTCGGCATCAATATTGTTGTAGAAACATTTATACTATGCAAAATGGGATGATTAATTTTTTTTTTTTAGGAACACGTCTAATTAATTTTAAGGGAAGTGAGAGGTAAGGGAGCATCGAGGCGATGTCACTATACATCAGAATTCCATTCTACCAGACTTTATTATTTATTTATAGACATATGTACGATAAATTCGTCAGCAATATAGTAAGCGAAAAGGAGTAAATAATGAAACATGTGGGGGGGGGGGGAAAGAATAACCTCACTGAAAGTGCCATCGCATGTGGGTCCCGGAGAAAAAGTGCTACCCTTTGGGAGCAAGGCTTAGAACTTCTACAAGAAGGTCCAAAAAGATTTTTAGTAATTATATTTTCCACATGAGGACAATAGTGGTCTAATTTCGATCATTTTTCCCTTTCAATATTAATAAAATAAGACCATAGGATAAGATTCCTCGTCTGATGGAACAAAAACATCCATATAAAATTCTAAAAACTTCGATATACCATACCTTAATGATCAACTAGGGGTGAAGACTTGATGCCAAGTACAGAACCCTAGTTTTGATGAGAAAATCACTAAAAAATCATAAATCTATTGTATTTGTGTCAATTTAATCATAAATTTATTTTATTGGCCAATTGAGTCATAAAATTTTTGTAATCGTGTTAGTTCAGTTCTTCTGGCCAAAATTGGCCAACCAACGCCGACATGGCCGACGACCGATGTCGTGCAATAATTTTTTTAATAATATTTTATTCTATTGAATTTTTTTATTAATTTTTATCTATTTTTGCTTCTTTTTTTCCTCCTCCCTCCTTCTTCCTTTGGCTTCAGCAACTGGCCGGGGGTTGGTCGGTCGCCAAAACTGAGGCAAGCTCACCTCGCCGTCACTAGGCTAGGGCGAGCTCGCTCGGCCACCATTGGCGAGGTGAGCCCTCGCCAAATCCGACGAGGGGGGCCTTGCCATTGCTAGGTCTGGCAAGCGAGCCCCTGCCGGATCTAGCAAGGGGGACCTCATCGTCAATGGACCCAACGACAGCAGGGCCCCCTCTCTAGATCTGGTCGGGGGCTCACCCTGCTAATAGCCAGGCGAGCTCACCCTTGCTAGCAATGGCGAGGTGAGCTCGCCTGACCACCTCAGTTGCAAAGAGGAGAGAGGAAGAAAAAAAAACATAAAAAGAAGGAAAAAAAAAAAGATCAAAATTAATAAAAAAAAATCAAAAGATAAAATATTATTAAAAAATTACCACAACAACATTAATTTTGGTCAATTTTGGCCGGAATGACTAATATAGCACGATTGCAAAAGGTTGAATTCAATTGATTAAAAAAATAAGTTTATGATTAAATTGACACAATTACAATAAGTATAAGACTTTTTTGGTAATTTTCCTTAGTTTTGATTCATGCGCTGAGAAAAAGATTCATGCATGCCAAGAAAGAGTAGGCTGATTGGACTTTGACATGTCGTATGAACGCTCTTGATCATGCATATGGGGTCCAGCAATCAGCTTCTTCAAGTATGCTAAAAGATATTCCTACATAGGACGAAGTGGTCCATTCATCACTGAACAGTGTGGTTTTGCACTTCTCGAGCAAGGGAGACAACTTTTCGACCAAAAAAAATAAAAAAGCAAGACAGACAACTTCACTTCTGAAGGAAGGCGAACATTAAAAAAAGATAAAAAGAAAACGTATACCGAGTGATGTCAGTCAACGAGTCAAGGCACCATTCCACCCTATAAATTCCCAGCACTCGGCCAATGTTAATCCTACCGCTCTCCAAATCCACACACAAAATCTCTGTCCTCTGGTCTTCTTCTTCTTCTCTCTGCTTGCACGAGGTGGGAATCCAAATGGAAGACACGATCTCAGAAGTCATGAGCTTACTCCCTCCAGGTTTCAGATTCCATGCCACTGATGAGGAGCTTCTGCTCCTTTACTTAAAGCCCAAGATTCTAGGGCAGCCCGAGGAACACTACTCCAACATAATTCCGGAGATCGATGTATGCGAATCAGAACCATGGCAATTGCCCGCCATGTTCGATCGCAAGTTCAACAGGAAGGAGCTGTTCTTCTATTGCCGCGTGAAGCGCAAGTATGTGAACAGCAGGCGCTCCGACCGCACGACCAGAGCCGGTTACTGGAAAGTGACTGGCAAGGAACGCACCATCGTGAGTGAGGACACCAACGAGCAGTTAGGAATCAAGAAGACGTTGGTGTTCTATGAAGGTCGCGTGCCTCAGGGCAAAAGAACCAACTGGGTCATGCATGAGTATCACCTAAATTCGAAGTGTTTGGGCGGTAATCACGCCAAAGGCGAGGTAACAATTTTGGCTCTCACTCATTTGCACAGCGGGATTGGTTATAAATAACATTTGAGAGATGCTTTCTAGTAACGGTTGTTTTTCTGTTACTGATGTTGCTGATGCATATATTTGCAGATGCTGCCATATGTGGCATGTCGTATCAAGAACAAGAAAGACAAGAAACTGACGATGGGGCATGCTCCGGCAATCAGCCCAGAAGTCTATTCAAGTAGCCCTCTCACATGCGCTAGCAATGTATCAGACCCCCCTGTGAATCAAGAAGGGGACTTGCTGAGCTTTGCAACACCCCCAACAATGAAGTTGTTGATAACCAAGGAGCTGCTGATACTCAACCCGAGGTGAGATACATGTGTTTTATTCTGTAGAACTTATCTAGGATCGGATTTAGGCCCACGTCCTATAGGGCATATCAGAGTCACAGAGACTCGTTGGTTTTCTATGGCCAAAATGCTAACGATTGCACTGTCACATAAGCAACATCAATGGGGCTAAGTTCATTTCATACTTTAAGATTGTTTCTGTAACAAAAAAGAAAAAAGAAAAGGAAACATACTTAAGATGAGTTGGTTTATATAATCTACATGTTTTGAATGCAGATATCAATGGGAGAAATTATGGATTCGCTATGCCCAATTCAGCAACTGGACGACCGTTTACTAGACTACAACAACGCTCCAACCTTTCAGCCACAGGCAGGAGCAGGAGCAGAGGAAGAGGAAGTCTGGTCGTCCTTCTTTGATTTCTCATATGACAACAACGGGAATGAGTTCGACTATGGACGCATCCTATCTCCAAGCAGCAACTCAGCAAACTTTTCCGGTTGGGCTGCGGAAATGTATGAAGACTTCTCCACAGCCTCCTACAATGGTGGAGCATGATTTGGAAGGAGTGTGCGTGAGCGTGCGTTTTTTTTTTTTTTTTTTTTTTACTTCTGATGTAT
Source organism: Eucalyptus marginata (assembly GCA_014182565.1). NCBI lineage: Eukaryota > Viridiplantae > Streptophyta > Magnoliopsida > Myrtales > Myrtaceae > Eucalyptus > Eucalyptus marginata. The sequence goes on from CM024593.1 coordinate 35,426,752, forward strand.
CAAGTATTGTCAAGTATTGCGAGTGTGGCTTCTGAAGTGAAGTGAAACACGTAGTTTCACAATTCGTGCGAGTCCTGGCTTCATAGTCGTGCTTCTTCTTTTGTTTCAGGTTGTGTTTTCGGCTGATTGGGATGTAACATACTTAAATAAAATGTGTTATGTTATTCAGGGTATTTCTTTAATTTTTGTCCTCATTGATGATGATCCTAAATTGGTGGTGTGAAGATGGATTGTCTCCTGATTTGATGTAATTGGTAGAACGATTAATGCTGTGGAATCTGGCAGTGGGTGGGATCAATCGGAAAAGGCCAAGAAAGAAAGAAAGTGAAATCTTTTTGACTTTGGTGTGGGATAGAAAATTCAACTTTCTCCATGCCTTCCAAAGGAAGGCCTTGAAACTTGGGAGACAAGTGTGAACACAAGACTTTGGCAGGATAGAATCTGAACACCAAGACCTTCCACCTTCCAGAGGAAGGCCTTTGAAACTTCCTCCACAAGTGTGAACATTACATACATGGAAAGAAAGGCCAACGATATATTGAGGATTCCCACTCAATAGTAATGGCCACGGCTGTGCCAAGGCGGCCCGTGAAGGCCTGGCACTTTTACGAGTCGTGTCAACTGTCAAGCACGACCTATGATAATGACTGGCTATGTTAGCTTACGTTGCGACATTTAATTTCTTTTTATTATGATTTTTTAAAATAATTTGAAATAGAATTAATAAATGGAAAAACAAAGAAATGTAGACGGTAATAAATTATCCTACATCATATTTTCATAGGAAGGCAACTGGTAGGAATAATTATGCAAAAAATTAGTAAATGCAAAAGATAGTACGTAAGACTCAAACTTGGACAAATATACTAAAAAAATTACTACTTAATAAGTAAAAACACCGTACCGAACAAATATATCTTAAAAGAAAGGTATAAATGTCAATGTCCTCTTATGGTAAAGGCAGAGGAGCTCCCCTGGGCTTGACCATTTCAGCGGGATGTTTGTGTTGATGTCTCTTCAAGTAACCCGTCCCATCACTAGATTTCAAGTTTAATTTCGTAGTGCATATTGTGCAAACGGCCTTCTTCTCGCAGGTTTACAACATTGAACATCTTTCGAACATTAGAGCTTGTCAGAGAAAATTCTTTGGAATTGGCATACCGTATGGGAAATGGATTGGGTGTTGCCACTTATTTACATTCATTGCGAATTTGAAGACTAGGACTATCGTATACACTAACTGGGATTTTTTGAAATGTTATAAGAGAGTGATAAGTAAGGGAAAATGAATGAGTGGAAACGAAAAGGAGGAGGAGTTGAATTATGTCGCCAATCGGTTGTGTATAAGTCCAACGATACATTAACACAATGTAAGGAAAATATTTGTAGTGAAAAGAACATTCAATTAAAAAATTGTCATCAGTTCGTAATAAACAAATTACCAATTGATGATAATATTTAACTTAATATTATAATAGTAGAAGAAGTTGACATCAATTACCATAAGTTAAGGATAACCACAATTTACGTTGATCATATACTTACACAAAAAGTAATCCTAAATTCTCACTCATTTTTTGCTTATATGTAATTACCTAGGTATTCTCTACTCTCAAAATTTTTCATAGTTGCATGCAATATGAAGTAATAGTAGATATACAAAGATCAAAATTGATATTTTGTTGGCATGATCATTGAGTCATTGAATTTGATAGAGCTTGCTCAGTTTTACTTTAAATCGGGTCGTAAGATTTCTTTATTAGAAATATTAATCCAATGATCACTATTAATGATGGCTACCTACGTCTTGTTAACCACGTCAGCACCGTCTTTTTTGAAAAAGAGAAAAAGCTCCATAAATCTTTGCGGGAGCAAATGGGAGAAGAACAGTGGGGGGAATGCGCGTTGAAAGCAGTCCACGAGATCAAGTCTTCGTCTTTTTGCTTGCATCTTTTGCTTGTTTCGAAATTCGTGACGAACCAATATGATCCCTGAATCACTCGTCAATCTTACTCGGGATTTAGTTATGTCCACGCCATTTCTTGTGGAAATCACAAGTAATGATTGACGAGTCCTTCATGGGTCGTATTCTCCCAAGATCCAAAATCGAATCTTTCTTTGCCTGCTTCTCGGTGGGAGTTGCAGCAGTTGCAGGTATAAGTCAACTCCGATCTTTCTCGTTCTGGGCTTGTGCAATTTCCCCAGTCGGGTGGAGTGAGTTTCCGGATTTCTGCTTTTCTAGGAAGGTTTCTGTTTCGTGTGCTTGTGCCGGTACCTCCGGGTCTGAATTGGAACTAACTTGCACATTGCTATATGTTCCGAAAATCTAGACAAGATTGCAAATTTTACCTTGGAGCAGATGAAACTTGAGATGTTCTATCAAACCCGAATTATGAATCAACATTCCTCGTTCTTTCTGCTTTTTTAAAAATATTTTTTGGACCTCTTGATTTGTTTTAAAGAAAAGAAAAACTGTAAAAGTATGTTGGGCTTTTGATAATCTTGAACTTTGCCTGAGATAGCCACAACTGATCTTTGGTTCTTATGTAACAATTCCTTTAGATGCTACTGTTGCTGGATGGCTCTTGACGACTGAAATTTTGTTCCTTTTCCAAATGGTTTCGACTCTATTGCACCTTTATGTTTGGAAATTGTGATACCGACCACGATCCGAGTAGGTTGTGATTCGCTCCTCTTCCCACGCCTTCTTCTCTCTCCCTCTTGCATACTTGGGAGGCAGATGACACAATTCTTGTCACCTTAAATCCTTCTTGGAAAATTGACATGCTCTGAGCTGTTTACTATCAGAGATTCATGCCTGCTCTATAGTGAATCTGCAGGCGCATTGCCTTCTCTACGTTGCATAAAGCAAACATTGAAACGAAGGGGGAAAATATTGGATGGGTGATGTATTAATCCACCATGAACACGATTCAGACATCTCTCAACACTTCAGCACGAGACTTTATAGTTTCAGCTCTAGTGTAATAATTTGTACCCTGATTGCAGCATTGTTCGAAGAAATGAGGGAATCACTTCCCCAAGTACAGCAACTGGCCAGCCTCCTTTTATTTCGCAAGATGGCTTTGTTGGAAAAGGTTAGCATGACAATGACTGGTGACGAAATATTTCATCGCATAGGAACACTTTTTTAGACACCCAAACCATCGGAAGTTTGAATTGAAGCTGATTGGTTTGAATGCGGCTTCTTCATAGTTTGCACTCTTTCCGTGGATGCGATCCTATTTCAGATGTCAAGTTTAATGGAGCATGCTGGTTTTAATTATCTGTATGCTATGGAGTAACTAGTGGCTTTAGGATATAAAAGCAAATTGTTGAGACGATGTTTGGTTATTCTCAAATCGTATTGACCTTTAAAAGATAAGAAAATATGACTTACTGAATGTAGGATTATGCCTAGATTGTTTCGTGGCTTTGTCCTCTGTTCTTGTTTATAAATTACACTATTCTGTATTAGGGTGCTTATGTGTTGATTTGTAGGAGCGCTGCGTCACAGGCACATGTATTTAAGTCCTGAAACCTAATGAACTCCTACTATGCAGTACACAATTCAAAAGATTAAGAACTGAGCATGGATCATGAGCAATTTTGATTAATTCAGGCCTGAAAATTTTAGTTGAACTCCTAAAAGATAAGTACTCTTCTTACTGGAAGTTTGAGTGGAATTAACGCGTGAGGGAGCTGAAGACAACGACCTTGAGAGAATGACTTTTGACTGGAAGTTTCATGGTAGGGTCGGAAAGAGAAGTAAACTTTCCGACGAAGTTTTGAAACTTGGAGAACAAGTCCAAAAATTTTCAGTTTAGAACAGTTTTTCTCATGTTTCATTTTGTTTTGTTGTGACAGTAGGAATCTTTAAAAGAAAACGTACACCAACCACCAACGCCAATTCTCTCACCAGACCGCAACTCATCGGGATGTGATTTCTCTGCAACTCCACAGCCACCCACAGCAGCCGGGGAGCAATTGACTAATGATCCGTCATATCAGGATTTGGAGTCGTATTTTGCTGATAACAAACACTTGGAAGAGATATTTGGGATGTTTCGTATGGCTAGTTCTAGGACGACCACTCTTCTGAAGAAAGCATAATATAAGCTTTTTTCAGCTAGGTGGTTGGCGTGCGTCCACTGGCTTGGATGCACACTTTTTCAAGTGTTGATAAAGAGTCTGGTCATGCTGTGTCGCCGAAAAAAATATTTTCCTCGTGGAAAACAATGTGCACGGATCAAATGCGTTCGTTGATGTACATTATTTGCTTAATGAGTGTTTGTTTTTTTATAAGCTGTATAATGAGTTATAGCAGTACACAATATTTCTAATGCTGAATTTGCCAAAAATATAGAAGCCGCTGTTTGGATTTCTGCATGTTGGTTGTTTCACATAAACATTGTTTGTATAAACGAGGTGTGTGGATTTTGTATTGGATTCATGCCCATTCGGTTAACTGTCGTTGTAATGGGATTGGATTCATCCCTTTTAATTTTTTTCACCCTCTCGCGCTGTTGGTGTGTCCTACAAAAGTGACAGGAAGGAAAAGGAAAAGCGAATGGCGTGACCTCCCAATTATGAAATTTTGACAGTTGCAAGAACGGGCCCGGACCTGGAAAAATGAAAGGTGACTTTCGTGTGGTCCGAGCATTAGCAGATACATATAACGAGAATTAGTAGTTCAGTTAATCGTGTCATCAGGCAAATGCCAAATGGGAAATTCAATTCTGGCCACTCGACAGCTTGCACGAAGGCAAAGTTGTCAACCTCAGCTATCTTGTCAACATTCCTCTATTTTTCACTTCACCAAAAAGTTCTCTTCTCGAGCAAGAGGGGACTGCATCTGGAAGCACTATCTATAAGGCTCAATTTTTTTATTAAAAAAAGGTCACGCTGCTTCAGATTCAGAATGTCCTGCCTCATTCCCGTTTATATTTTTTATAAACATATGGATTGTTTTCTGCCCGTAGGTTATAGGCTTCACCCCACCGATGAGGAACTCATCAATTATTACTTGAGGCGACAAATGATCAGAAATGAAAACGAGCCCTGCATTATTCTAAAGACCCCTTCTGTGCTCAAGTTCGATCATTCTGCCTATTTAGAGGTAAACGTGACATTCTCTTCAAGTTACTATATTGTTTAAGGGTGACGAAATCTTGCTGTTTTTAGCATGGTAACGCTGTTTTGTGGGATAAACTATGTCTGAAGGTCTAGATTGCTTTGCTTTCAGGCTTTGAAATGGCTCGTGTACTATTATCTAGTACGATCGGAAAAAGAAATGATCATTCAAAGACAAGTTCATGGCTCCCCTATTTGGCATTAATTTTCAACACTGCTCTATCCTAAGCTCACTGACGTGCATGTATCTGTAGCGAGCTCAATTGTGAGGTCGAAGGAGGCAGAGCAGTGTTTCTTGTCTCGACTCTTGTTCAGGACTTGAAACAGTAGTAAGTATGACCGACAAACTCCCGGTCATTGGAAAACAACCGATCAAGAGAATAAGATCAATGCCAAAGGTACTAAAAAGTTGATTGGGACTATGAGGAATTTAGTTTTCATAGAGAACAGGGGGTTCGAACTCGAAAGATATGGTATGAGTAATGCATGAGGTATCACCCATATGACTGCAATCTCGGGACCAACTTTCTTGACCGGGTACCCAATATTACATCATTCTCTTTTCAACTGAAAGTTGAACGGTGAAATGTTCATGTTGCTTGCTTCTATGGCTTTCGATGGAACTTCATTAAATTCAGGTAATGAGCTTGTGTTGTTTTGACGGGGATTGTGTGGGAAATGGAAGGCCTTTTAGTTCAGATTCTTGTTTGCTGAGGTCACATTTGGACCTTGGTGCACCTGTTTGAACTTATAACTCACAAGCTCTTGTAGTTGATAAGGTCGGAAGATTTGGCGCCTAAATGATTGCTTTTAAGCTAGAATTTGGCCATTATTTTATGATCACCACAGCCGGCTGTTTTCTATTTGTCTCGATATTTCACAACATCCTCTACCGACCTTTGTCCATCTTCCACTTCACAAACTCGCCGATCTGTTCTGGAATGGCTACGCTTTCTGGGCATGTGAGTTCCGGAATTTAGGTAACATTTTCTGTTGTCTCTTGGAAATGTTCAGCAGAATATCGTGCTTTGCCAACTTATAAACAAACGAGACATCATGCTATCACGGCTGTTGAAGTTGGATCGATGCCATCGTTCATGATCTTGGACAATGACAACGCTTGGAGTAACATTCCAGAGGTCCAGTACCAACATGCCTTGCGGTCTGCTTTAAGTGTAAAAACTCATCCAAATGGAACTGATAACCGAACCTCTCCTGTAATCAATATCTCGTGGACATGGGTGCTCCACCTGACATCCATATCACAAATGACAATCAATTTGACTTGCTAAAATATGTGGTAGATAGGATTGAGAAGGATGGATCTATCAAAAGTTCTTAGATGCTTTTAATTGTAACGTAGTTGAAATTTGCTGAGGGAGCGGTGTAACTGAACCTAAGACTGTAGAGAAAAAATGGAAAATATTGAGAAAATTTAATAAAAATTGCAAATTTAATTTATGTTGGCATTAACCATACCATGTGGGATGGTCGGCATTGACTAGACCATCACATTTAAATTTCTAGTTGAAATTGGCTAGAATGACTTTACTGATAAATTGTTAATTAGTTTAAAATTAGATTGACAAATTGTTAATTAGTTTAAAATTAAATTGACAAATCATAAAAAAAAAAAATGTTACAACTAAATGGGAAAAATTGAAAAGGTTGAGATTGAATTAACCACGGTACAATAAATTTAGGATTTTTGGGACAATTATAATTTGAAGTCTCAAAGCAAATTTTTTCTTCAATACAATACCCTGGACTGTAGACCCGCAAGTTGTTTTCCCAAGAAAACACAAAAGACAAATTTGATGTTGTTATTTTGAAATGAGTTGATTAAATTTTTCTAGTTATTGTAAAGGAACATGTCTAATTAATGTTAAAAGAAGTGAGAGGTAAGAAAGCGTCGAGATGATGTGATTCTGTCGCAGAATTCCATTCTACCAAACTTTATTATTATTTATAAATATATCTATTAGAAATTCGTAAACAAAATATAGTAAGCAAAAAGGAGTGAATAAAGAAACCCTTTTTTTTTTTCTTTGTGGGCCCGGGGGGGGGGGGGGGACCTAACTGAAAGTGCCACCGCATGTGGGTCCACGGAAAAAAGTGCAAACCTTTGGGAGCAAGGCTTTGAACTTCAACAAGAAGGTCCAAAAAGGTCTTTGTAATTTATATTTTCCATAAGAGGACACTAATGATCTAGTCTCAATCATTAAAGTGTGCCCCATTGTTTTTCACCATCAATATTAATGAAATAAGACTATAGGATAAGATTCGTTATATGATGGAATGAGAGCATCCACATGAAATTCCAAAAACATCTACATATATCATACCTAAAAAATCAAGTATTTTTTCATGCATGCATGATAGGATGTGGGGGACTTCATTTATGTCCCAATAGGATTAATCCCCACTCTAAAGGATGCACTAACTTTATGATCCTATAGCAGTTGATATTAATAGTTACTAATCTTGATTATCTTCAATTATTAGAGACAAATCACAAGATCTCACAAAAAAAAATGATCACCTAGTGGTGAAGACTTGATGCCAAGTATAAAAACCCTAGTTTTGATTTACTCTTCCCAAGCAAGCGAGACAACTTACTTGTGGAGGTAGACGAACACAGAGAAGAAAAAGAAAAAGGTGTACAAAGTAATGTCAGTCAATAAGTGAAGGCACGATTCCACCCTATAAAGTGCGAGCACTTGGCCAATGTTAGTCCAGCCGCTCTCCAAACCCACACACAAAATCTCTGTCCTTTGGTCTTCTTCTTCTTCTTCTTCTCTCTGCTTGCGCGAGGTGGGTATCCAAATGGAAGACACGATCTCAGAAGCCGTGGGATTACTCCCTCCACGATTCAGATTCCATGCCACCGATGAGGAGCTCCTCCTTCTTTACTTGAAGCCCAAGATTTTTAGACAACCTGGCCACCTCTACTACGATATAATTCCTGAGATCGATTTATGCGAATTTGAACCCTGGCAATTGCCCGATATGTTTGATCACATGTTCAACAGGAGGGAGCTGTTTTTTTATTGCCGTGTGAAGCGCAATCACTTGAACAGCAGGCGCTCCGACCGCACGACCAGAGCCGGTTTCTGGAAAGCGACCGGCAAAGCCCGCGCCATCATGAGGGAGGACACCAACGAGCAGATAGGAATCAAGAAGACGCTGGTGTTCTGCGAAGGCCGCGTGGCTAATGTCAAAAGGACCAACTGGATCAGGTATGAGTATCACCTAAATTCCGAGCATTTGGGCGATAATCACGACAAAGGCGAGGTAACATTTTGGCTCTCATTCATTCGCACAACGTGATTGGTAGTGAATAACATTTGAGACATGCTTTTTAGTAACGGGTTGCTTCTCTATTACTGACGCTGCTCACGCATATTTATGCAGATGCTGCCGTACGTGGTATGTCGGATCAAGAACAAAACAGACAATAAGCCGATGATGCGTCATGCTCCAACAATAAACCCAGAAGGCTATTCAAGCAGCCCTTGCACATGCAATAGCAATGTATTAGAACCCCCTGGGAATCAAGAAGGGGACTTGCCGAGCTTCTGCAACACACCCAAGGTGAGAGACGTTTTATTTTGTAGAACTTATTTAGGATTGGATTAAGTCCCAAGTCCCATAGAGCATATCAAAGTCACAGAGATTCATTGGCTTGTTATGGCCAAAATACTAATGATTGCATTATCACATAAGCAACATCATTTTCATTTCTTACTTCAAGATTGTTTTTGTAACCAAAAAAAAAACTACTGGAAATATACTTAAGATGGGTCGTTTTATATAATCTACATATTTTGAATGCAGATGTTAGTGAGAGAGTTAATGGAGTCGCTCACATTGGATGACCGTGAATTAGACTACAGCAATGCTCCAAACTATCAGCCACAGGCAGCTGTTTTTGCTCAACCAGAGGTGAGAGACACATGTTTCATGCTGTGAAACTTATTTAGGATCGGATTTAGTCCCAAGTCCTATAGAGCGTATCACGGTCGCACACATTCATTGGTTTTCTATGGCCAAATTCACAAATGATTGCACCACCACATGCGCGACATCCGTGAGACTATTTTCATTTCATACTTTCAAGATTATTTCAGCAACATAAAAAGAAAAATACTTAAGATGGGTTGTTTGATATAATATAAATGTTTTGAATGCAGATGTCACTAAAAGAGTTAATGATTTCGCTCCCTCCATTGGACGCACCGGATGACCATGTATCAAACTACATCAGCTCTCCAACCTATCGACCACAGGCAAGGAAGGATTTTCGTTCTTTGAGTTCGTCTTTGGCTGGGACAATGTCTGAGGACTTACTCTACTACAACATATGACAACGGTCGGTCATAATTTGGAAGGGGCATGTGTGAATGTGTGGGTTTTTACTTGTGATGTATTTAGTACTGAATGGCTTCTGGAGTGACATGAAACCTACGTAGTTTCATAATTTGATTTCAGGTTGTATTTTCTACTAATCAAGGTGTAATATCTATATAACTAGCGTTATGTTATTCAAGGCATTTTCCTAACTTTTGTCCTCATTGATGATGGTCCCAAATTGGTGGACACGAATAATTGGTGTAAATGGCAGAACGATTAACAAATGCTGTGGAACCTGGAACTGGGGAGTGGGACAGGTCGAATCAATCAGAAAAAGCCAAGAAAGAAAGAAAGAAAGTGAAATCTTTTGACTTTGGTATGACAGAAAATTTACTTTTCTCCATGCCTTCCGAAGGAAGGCCTTGAAACTTGCGCAATAAGTGTGAATATTTTCCAAAACTTCCAAAGCAAGGCCTTTGAAACTTCCTGAACAAGTGTGGATCTTTCATGGAAAGCCTCTCGAGGTATTAAAATTTCACGTGATTAGGAATGGCCACAAACGTACGGCATCCTGTGAAGGCCAGGCACTTTTATGCGTCATGCTGGCATGACCTATACTAATTACCGACTCTGTCAGCCAACGTATGATTTCTTTTCTTATAATTTTTTTAGCTAATTAAAAATATAATTAATTAATGAAAAAAAGAAAATATCAATAGTAATAAATTTTTCCTACATGTTTTTTTTTTTTTTCATAAGAAGTTAACAAGTAGGCATAATTATGCAGAAAAAAATAATATAAAAGATAATAAATAAGGCTCAAGACTTAGACAAATATATCTCAATAAAAATTATAACCTAATATGAGCTGTTCTAGAATGTCATGCACAACACTTATTCTTTCCGAATATTTTAGCATGCGGAAGTACAATTAAAATTTTCACAACATTCCTCACAAGAAATCGCACAATTTTATTAAATATTCATATGTTTCTTAATATTAACACTATATACATTACAAAAGTCCAAGGAAGGGTCAGGTCACCTAAAACCATCATGCCAATCTTGCACCAAAACTTGCCTATACAAAAGTCAAGATATTGTCTATGGATCAACCACCAAATACTTGCAATGGTAGATGGTGATCCATCCTACAAAATTGAAAAATAAGAGGTGAGACAAAACTCACTAAATGAAATCTCAACTTCAAGTATTCCAACTCATGGGACATCTCGATTCCCGAGACATCCCAAACACTCCTTGGGATATCTTAACTCGGAGGCATTGTTACCACTAATATGTGAGCAACATAAATAATTTTTATAATACTTTCCATATTTAATCACGTAGTAATAGTGTACATGATAATCCCATAATCACGTGATCACCCTCGCATCAACAACAAAATCAACACTCATTTCAACAATCCATGTCTAGTACACAACATCTTTTTTGCATGTCATTACCTTACCCTTTTAATGACCACATAATAATGACATACTTACCTCCTTTCATTTCTCATGCAAGGAATAATGACATATTCTTCAAAAAAAAAAAAAAATGGGCATATTTAGCAAATGTGTATATTTGGCAAGTGGTTACACTCGGCAAATGAATATAAGTGTGGTTATATTTAATGAGTGGATAAAAGTGGTGAATTGTCATATTCAATAGGTGGATATAAACATTAAGTAATTGTACTCAACAAGTGGATATAAATAGTAAATGCTTATATCCAACTGCTAGATATAGTTAAGCAGCAACATAACCACTTATCAAATTCTTTTCACTTAAAACATTTAGACTTCTCTCACCTATGTGCCCTAAACACAAATACCACAATTCAACCTCCATTCGACGTCTCTACGACAAAATCCGTGACTATATCACGTTAAAGCTTGTATGGGCACTATGTTTGATTTATCTCATTATTACAAGGACACCTTGAACAACTTTCAAAACTCCACCTTTTGAAGTATACTAACATTCAGCTGAATTCAAAGAACTCAAATAATTTGATTCTTCTTCAACTCTAAAACGTGTCTCATTCTAGTCAATGTCCACATGATACCATCATCTATTCTAATTTTGACATTACCAATACTCACAATATTGCACTTAGCATGGTTCCCCAATTGCACTTTTCCATTATCCATGCCTTGATATGTAGTAAACCGGTTCTTGTTTGGTGTCATATGAAATGAATAACCACAATCCATAATACATTTGTTAAATAACGAATTCTAAGTGACAAACAAGATATAATCAGCATTATTCGGATTATAGTCAACTACAGCTGCAAAGTCATTAACAGATTTAATTTTAATTCATTTACCTTTCTTGTTCTTCAACTTAAAGAAATACTTTCTAGGATGCCCCATCTCACTACAACTCTAATAGACAGCACCACTAGTCCTAAACTAACTGCATTTGTTCAAATTCGCATTTACAAGAACACTAGTTCTTCCTCTACCTTAACCTACTAAAGCAATAAGCATAAGTTCATAAAATTCTCTTCTATGACGTCCTCACTTAGAAACAAATCACGAACCTCATCAAACATCAAGTTTCTAAACCTATAGAAATTGCTAACAACAACAATGGTAGTGTTCCAACTATTAAAAAATGAGGATAATAGTATCAAAGAGTGTATCTCATCTTCAAAGTCAATATCAATCAAACTCAACTGACTAATAACCACATTAAATTCATTAAAATTTAGCAACCAACGCCATGCTTTGATAAACACATCAATTAGACCTTGTTGATAAATACAACATTATGAGTCAACATTAGTCCAATAAGATTCAATGCCTATTTATCTAGTAATTCACAATCAGCTTATTTCGATTAAATTGGTTTTCTCTAAACATTGGTAAGTGCAAATTCTCTCAAAAGGTAATCATCAACCTACATCTTCAAAAAATAAAATCATTCCCATCAAATATGTCGATTTTTTATTACCATCAATTCACTTCATACCAATTTCTACATAAATAGGCAATCAAATAATAAAATAAATAGAACAAGAAAATAAATCGAACATCAAATTTATGTGGTTCAGTAAGTGTGACCTTAGTCTATGAGAAGAGTAGCAGAATTCCTCTATAGATAAAACAATATAACAAATATTACAACCACACTCGAGTTACTTAAACACTCAAATGTTTTGCAACTCCTAATTTCCCAGCTAAATAATACTATTGGATTACTTTAGGGTGTAATTCACGAGAAATGACCTATTGGATGCTTTTCATGAAAAATATCCTCTTCTTATATAGATAATAATTATACCTAAAAACAAGGAACCTACTCAAATTAGGTAATCACTTAAATAGGAAACCTACTTGTGTTGGGAACTCAACACATATTTTCAACAATGAACAATTAAGGCATATTGCCAAGGCAAATATCCTTGACAAAATGACTATATGTTAAAGAAAAGCACCACTCTTTATAGAGATATGAATCAATCTTGTAATTAAAGCGATTGTAATTACAAGATTGATTCTCATAAAACTTGAGAGCAAGACCACATCATAAAATGTTTTTAAATATCTATTCATAATTATAACTCTGAAAAAATAAAATTTAATATAGTATTTAAATTATTAAATAAATGCCATGCGCACATACAAAGTTATATTCAGTATAAGTCTTAAAACCTACAATTCTATGAGAATTTAAAAGGGAAATGAAAAAGGATAAACATGACAAATGAAAGTTTACTTAGCAATAAAAATAAATATATAAATTGTTCCACACTATTGTAGTCACATATGTGTCGCCATCAAACATAGAGCTTAGTTTTAGTTTGAGGAATCGTTACTTTATTTTTTTTTTTTGGTTGGTAAGGAATCTCATATTTATGCAAGGTAAAGTTGTCCAAAAAATCTTACTAATAGCCAATTCAATTCTAAATTCTTCAATTTAGCCAATCTAGTCATAAGTCTTTTGAGGATTTGCCAATTTAGTCATAAACCTTGTGAGAATTGTTAATTTAGTCTTTTCAGTTGATTTTAATCTAAAATCACTAATGCGAATGCATGCCGTGATGATGTGGACAATTTTTGCAATTTAAAAAAAAATCTGAAATTTTATGTTTTTTTCTTTTCCTTAATCGTACTTCCGATCAGCCACAAGTGAGGGTGCAAGACATCATGTCCACAATGGCCTTGCCTGGTTTGAGCAAGGGGGTTTTGGTCCTCACTAGCCAATAGCCAACTGCCAAGGGCCATTACCCCCTCACCTGCCAAAAATCCAATTAAGAAAAAATAAAAAAATAAAAGAAGAAAAAAAATGAAAAAACATTCAAAAAATTTAGTAACAAATTGTAAAAACAGTTTACATCGGCATTGACCATCCATGTTGGATGGTCGGCGCCGACTAGATCAACAAGTCAGCGATTTCCAACTAAAATTATCTAAAAGAATTATATTGGTAAATTGTTAAAAGTTTTAATATTAAATTGGTAAATCGTCAAAAGATTAAGACAAAACTAATAAAATTGAAAGACTTAAGATTAAATTAACTACAGCCCAATATGTGTAGGGTTTTTTTTGGACAATTATCCCATTAATATGAAACCTCGAAGTAAATCATTTCTCCATTACAATACCCAAAACAATGGACATGCAAGTTGTTTTTTCAAGAATAACTCATAAGGAAAATTTGATGTTGCCATGTCGTTCTAGGAACGTTATATTAATTGAAATAAGATGATAAATTTTTTTTTGCAATTATTATAAAGGAACATGTCTAAAAATTGTTAAGAGAAGTGAGAAGTAAGAAAGGGTCTACAGGATGTGACTCTACCACATAATTCCATTCTATCAAACTTCATTATTATTTATAAATATATGTGTTAGAAACTCTCAAAAAATATAGTAAACGAAAAGGAAACATGTGGGGGAAAAATCTGACTGAAAGTGCCATCGCGTGTGGGTCCGGGAAGAAAGTGCAACCCTTTGGGAACAAGGCTTAAAATTTCAACAAGAAAGTCCAAAAGGTTTTTGTTATTTATAATTTCCTTATGAGGGCACTAATGATCTAGTCTCGATCACTAAAGTGTGCAACATTGTTCTTTCCACCGTAGGATAAGATTCCTCATTTGATGAAACAAGAGCATCCACGTAATTCCAGAAACTTCTATATATCATATCTTAAAATCCAATATATGTTCATGCATGTGTCTTAGGATGTCGGAACTCTGTTGAATGTTCCAATTGACTAATTCCCACTCTAAAGGGTTCGCAAAACTCTATGATTACACTGCAGCAGCCATCAATACTTACTAATCTTGATTATTATTAATTATTAGTGACAAATCACAGAATTTTACAATAAAAAAATGCTCCGTTGATGCGAAATATAGATGCCTACTTTTGATTTATGGGTTGAAAAGATAGACTCATGCGTGCCGAGAAAGAGGAACCTGATTAGACTTTGGCATGTCGGATGAACGTTCCTGATTATGCATGGGGTTCGGCACTCGACTTTATAAAGCATTCTAAAAAATATTCGAACATAGGACGAGGGGTCCATTCGTCACTGAACAGTGCTTTTTACTCTTCTCAAGCAAGCGAGACAACTTCACTTGTCAAGGAAGGCGAAAAAAAAGAAAAGAGAGAAGGAAAAGGCATACACGGTGACGTCAGTCAATGAGTCAAGGCACGATTCCCCCCTATAAATTCCCCGCACTGGCCAATGTTAATCCTATCACTCTTCAAATACACACAAAGTCTCTGTTCTTTGGTCTTCTTCTTCTTCTCTCTACTTGCACGAGGTAGGTATCCAAATGGAAGACACGACCTCAGAAGTCATGAGCTTACTCCCTCCAGGATTCAGATTCCATGCCACTGATGAGGAGCTTCTGCTCCTTTACTTGAAGCCCAAGATTCTCGGACAACTCGACGAACGCTACTACAACATAATTCCGGAGATCGATGTATGCGAATGGGAACCGTGGCAATTGCCCGCCATGTTCAATTGCACGCTTAAAGGGAAGGAGCTGTTCTTCTATTGCCGAGTGAAGCATAAGTACTTGAACAGCAGGCGGTCCGACCGCACAACCAAAGCCGGTTACTGGAAAGTGACGGGCAAGGACCGCGCCGTCATGAGCGAGGACACCAACGAGCAGATAGGAATCAAGAAGACGTTGGTGTTCTATGAAGGCCGCGTGCCTCATGGCAAAAGGACCAACTGGGTCATGCACGAGTATCACCTAAACTCCAAGCATTTGGGCGGTAATCACAACGAAGGCGAGGTAACAATTTTGGCTCTCATTCATTTGCACAACACGATGGGTTATAAATAACATTTGCGACATACCTTTTAGAAATGCGTAGTTTTCCTATTACTGATGTTGCTGATGCATATATTTGCAGATGCTGCCTTATGTGGCATGTCGGATCAAGAACAAGAAAGACAAGAAACCGACGATGTGTCACGCTCCAACAATCAGCCCAGAAGGCTATTCAAGAAGCCCTCTCACGTGCACTAGCAATGTATCAGGCCCCCCTGTGAATCAGGAAGGGGACTTGCTGACCTTCTGTAACACCATCAACGTTGAAATTGCTGATAACCAAGGAGCTGCTGATACTCAACTCGAGGTGAGATACACGTTTTTAATGTTGTAGAACATATCTAGGGTCGGATTTAGTCCGAAGTACTATAGAGCATATGAAAGTCGCGGAGACATTGGTTTTCTATGGCGAAAGTACTAATAATTGCGTTATCACATAAGCAACATCTGTGGGACTATGTTCATTTCATACTTCAAGATTGTTTCAGTAACAAAAAAAGGAAACATACTATTTTTTTGGTAGGATGGGAAATATACATAAGATGGATTATTTTATATAATCTACATGTTTTGAATGCAGATATCACCAGAAGAGTTCATGGACTTGCTAGCTCCATTTCAGCCACAAGATAACTATCTGTCACGCTACGACAATGCTCCAACGTATCAGCCACAGGCAGAAGCAGAGGAAGAATGGTTGTCCTTTCTAAATTCCCCAGTTAACAACAATGGGGATGAGTTTGTCCACAAAGACAATCCCGTGAATGAGGATTTCTCTACTGCGAAGTTTGACGAGGATTGAAGCAATGTCTGAGGACTTCTCTACTGCGACGTTTGAAAATGATTATCGTGATTTGGAAGGAGTGTGCGTGAGTGTGTGGGCTTTTACTTGCGATGTATTTAGGATTTGCGAGTGTGGCTTTTGGAGTGAAGCAAACATATGAAGTTTAATAATTTGTGCTTGTCAAGTTTGAGGGACGTGCTTCTTCTTGTATTTCAGGTTGTGTCTTATGCTAATTAAGATGTAGTACTTCAATACATATTGTTATGTTATTCAGGGTATCTCCCCAAGTTTTATCCTCATGGATGGTCATCCCAAATTGGTGGACTGGGAATTAGACTGTCAAATGATTGATGTAATTGGCAGAACGATTAATGAATTCTGTGGAATCTGGCTAGAAGTGGGAATTGGACAGATCGGATCAATCAGAAAAAGGCCAAAAAAGAAAGAACTAAAACTCTATTGGCTTTGGCAGGATAGAACCTAACTTTTTGCAAGACTTCCAAAGGAAGGCCTTGATACTTGCTCGACAAGTGCGAATATTTCATCTTAAGACTTTGGTAGGATAGAATAAAACTCCAAGATTTCCAAAGGAAGGCTATAAACTTCCTCAACAAGTGTGAATACCTCATCTTTTAAGGTTTAGGAATTAGGGTTTAGAATGGAATCTAACTCCAACACTATCAAAGAAAGGCTCTAAAGACTTGCTTAACAAGTGAGAATATTTTTGTACATCGCAAGTCCAACGATGTGTTGAAATTGTCGATCGTTAGAGATGGCCATGGTTGTGCCTAGTTTCACGGTAGAACTTGGAATTTGGGAATCGGACCGGTGGAAACTTGTAGATTCTAGGTTCCAAAATATGCATGGTAGGTTTTAGGTTCCAAAATATAATGAAGCTATTTCGACAAGTAGATTCTAAGGGTTCATTTGTTTCACGGAAAATGAGCCATTTCCGGAAAATATTTTCCCGTAAGTCATTTTCCAGGGAAATGACAATATTTTCGATATTCGGCTAAAACCCGAAAATGTTTCGGAAAATATTTTCCGGTGTTCGATAAGGAAAATATTTTTCGCTACCCAGATTAGCGAGCATGAGCGTTAAGCTCGAGACTTGTTAGATCGACGAGCGCGAGTTTGAGATCGACAAGCTTGAGGTTCACTTGGTCGGACGACTAGCCAAGAAATAAGAAGATGGGAAACAAAAATAAAAAGAAAAATAAAAAGGAAAAGGAAAGTAAAAGGAAATTAAAAATAATTCGAATTAAAAAAAGTAAAAGAAAATTAAAAAATAATTCGAATGAAAAAAAGAAAAGAAGAAAAAGAAAGGGGAGGAGGAAGTTAGGATTTGTAGAGGTGTGAGATAAGAGAGATCAAGTGAGGAAAATGTTTTCCATTTTTCAAAAAGTAGAAAATATTTTCCCCTACTTTAGAAGACTTTTTTTTTTTATGGAAAACATTTTTCTCAAGGAATTCATTTTCCGTGAAACGAACGCTGGAAAATCTGGAAAACGTTTTCCCGGAAATTATTTTCCGCGAAACGAACGAACCCTAAGTTCTTAGTTGGAGGAACCTTGAACGTAAAACCTATAACTTGCAAACTAGAACTTGGAACAAGTTTTAATGTTTTTCTTTATTCATGTTTTTGCGCGATCTTGCGATATTCATAATGTTCGATAATGAGTGTATAATCTAGAAATACTAGTTTGAGTTCTCACTTTATGACTAAGACTTTTATTTTATTAATATTCATATTTTCCATGTGTCTTCATGATAAGTGAATTGTAATAGTAAGTGGTTGTCATTAAATGTTTTAATTCACTGCACTTGTTCAATTAATAATATAAGTGGAACTTAGGTAGACTTTGGAACCAACTCTGAAATCTATGACAGGATAGATTTCAGGTTCTAAAGTATACAGGGTAAGTTTCAAGTTTCAAAAAATGATAAATCTATTCTAACGGGTAAGTTCTAAATTCCAATTAAATATGTACGGAACTTGAACCGCTCACCCGAGTGTCTGGATAGCTTGTAATGGCCAAACTCTTTTGTGTGTCGTGTCCAACACGCCCATGATAATGATTGTTCGTATCAACCCACATAACATGCTCAAGACAGGTTTTTAATAAATTAAAGAAAAAATTCTCATAATTATTTTTGTAGGTAGTCCCAAGTATGGATAATTGCACAAAAGTTTAAAACACGCTACTGAAGATACAAACTTAGACAGATACATCGCGTAAAAAAATTTCCACATAACAATTGAAAACACCGTGTTATCAAGGGACCCGTATTATCACACTATATTTTAAGAATAATTTTTTGGGGTACATACTATGTTAACAGTTTTCTTCTCACTATTAGGGAGCTCTACCATGTTAAACATCTTCCAAACATTGGATCATCACCTCAGAAACGTATTTGCAAGTGGTTGGGTGTTGCCGCTGGTTTAGGTTCGCTGCGAATCGAAAGATTGAAAATATTGTAAATAGAAATGGGTTCATTTTTTAGAAGTTATAAGTAAGGAAAAATAAAATGAAAGGAGGATTTGAATTATGTGGAACAATCAAGTAAAATGTGACTGCTCGGCCATAGTTTTTTT
Source organism: Eucalyptus marginata (assembly GCA_014182565.1). Taxonomy (NCBI): domain Eukaryota; kingdom Viridiplantae; phylum Streptophyta; class Magnoliopsida; order Myrtales; family Myrtaceae; genus Eucalyptus; species Eucalyptus marginata. The sequence continues at coordinate 35,445,925 of CM024593.1, forward strand.
TTTTTTTTTAAAGGTAAGAGTCACAAAAATCATAAATTATGCTTACTGGGACCCATTTCTCCTAAACACTTTTATGTAACATCAAAAATCTTAAACTTATATGTGTGACACATTTATCCTCTGTCAAAAATCTTGTCAATGAAAACAATTAAAATATGCCACATGAATGCTAGAAAGCAAATGATATTGACATTCATGTGCCTTAAGTTTAGTTGAAAAATCATTTAACTGAATTTTAACGGATGATAAACATATCTATATAAGTTTGGGGTTTTATATGTCATAAGAAAAAGCTTATGGTAAATGTGTCATAATAAGCGTAGTTTGAAGTTTTTGATATCGTAAAAAGAAGTTTATAATACATATGTCACAATTGATATAGTTTAAGGTTTTTTGTGACATTTTCTTTTTCTTTAAAGAGTGTTTGAACAGATACTAGGTCGCTGAATTTAGGGGAAAAAACGTTCTTCTCCATTTTTCATTTATTATGTAATTCCCCTGTATGCTCTACTTTTAGAGATTCCTATAGTTGCATGCAATACTGAATAATAATAGATGATGAGATCAAGTTAAACATTATGTCGACATGATCAATGAGTGACTCAATTTCATGGAGCTTTCTCATGAATTTCTTATTAAAAATATTAATTCGAGGATCACTAATAAAAAATAAGAATGGCACTACCAACGTCTTGTTAATCACGTTGCCCATCATTGTTTTCTAAAACGAAAAAAGCTATATAAATCTTTGGGGAGGCAATGTGGAGAAGAACAGAACAGTGGGGGATGCGCGTCGAAAGCAGGGCACTAGATCAAAGACTTCATCTTTTTGCTTGCATCTTTTTCTTGTTCGAGATTCGTTACGACCCAATATCATCCCTGGATCAATCGTCAATCTTATAGTTATGTCCACGCCATTTGTTCTCGAAATCACAAGTAATGATTGACGAGTCCTTCATGGGTCGTATCCTCCAAAGATCCAAATCGGTTCTTTCTTTGCCTGCTTCTCCGTGGGAATTGCAGCAGTTGCAGGTAAAAGTCAACTTCGATCTTTCTCGGTCTGGGCTTGTGCAATTTCCCCAGTCGGGTGGAGTGAGTTTCCGGATCTCTGCTTTCCTAGGAAGGTTTCTGTTTCGTGTACTTGGGGCGGTACCTCCGAGGCTGAATTGGATCTAACTTGCACATTGCTATATGTTCCGAAAATCTAAACAAGATAGCAAATTTTACCTGGGAGCAGATGAAACTTGAGATGTTATATCAAACCCGAATTATGAACCAACATTCCTCGTTCTTTCTCCTTTTTTTTTAATTATATTTTTGGACCTCTTGATTTGTTTTAAAGAAAAGAAAAACTGTAAAAGTATGTTGGGCTTTTGATAATCTTGAACTTCGCTTGAGATAGCCACAACTGATCTGTGGTTCCTGTGCAACAATTCCTTTAGATGCTACTGTTGCTGGATGGCTGTTGATGACTGAAATTTTGTTCTTTTTCAAAATGGTTTCGACCCTTTCGTGCCTTTATGTTCTGAAATTGTGATACTGAGCACGATCCGAATAGGTTGTGATCGGCTCTTCGCTTCCCACACTGCCTTCCCTCTCCCTCTTACATATTTGGGAGGCAGATGACACAATTCTTGTCACCTTGAATTCTTCTTGGAAAATTGACATGCTCTGAGCTGTTTACTATCAGAGATTCATGCCTGCTCTATGGTGAATCTGCAGGCGCATTGCCTTCTCTATGTTGCATAAAGGGAACATTGAACCGAAGGGGGAAAAGATTGGATGGGTGATATATTAATCCACCATGAAGGCGATTCAGGCATCTCTCAACACTTCAGGGTGATATATTAATCCACCATGAAGGTGATTCGGGCATCTCTCAACACTTCATTTTATAGTTTTAGCTCTGGTGCAATAATTTGTCCCCCGATTGCAGCATTCGTTTAAAGAAATGAGGGAATCACTTCCCCAAGTGCAGCAACCGGCCAGCCTCCTTCTTTTATTTAGCAAGATGGCTTTGTTGGAAAAGGTTAGCATGACAATGACTTTGGTGACGGAATATTTCATCGCATAGGAACACTTTTTTAAACACCCAAACCATCAGAAGTTTGAATTGAAGCTGATTGGTTTGAATGTGGCTTCTTCACAGACTGCACTCTTTCCATGGATGCGATCCTATTTCAGATGTCAAGTTTAATGGAGCATGCTGGTTTTAATTATCTGTATGCTATGGAGTAACTAGTGGCTTTAGGTTATAAAAGAAAATTGTTGAGACGATGTTTGGTTATTCTCAAGTCATATTGAACTTTAAAAGATAAGAAAGTGTGACTTATTGAATGTAGGGTTATGCCTAGATTGTTTCGTGGCTTTGTCCTCTGTTCTTGTTTGAAAATTACACTATTCTGTATCAGGGTGCTTATGTGTTGATTTGCAGGAGCGCTGCATCACAGGCACATGTATTTAAGTCCTGAAACCTAATGAACTCCTACTATGCAGTACACAATTCAAAAGATTAAGAACTGATCATGGATGACGAGTAATTTTGATTAATTCAGGCCTGAAAATTTTAGGTGAACTCCTAAAAGATAAATACTCTCCTTACTGGAAGTTTCAGTGGAAAAACGCGTGAGGGAGCTCAAGACAACGACCTTGAGGGAATGACTTTTGACTGGGAAGTTTCTTGGTAGGGTCGGAAAGAGACGTAAACTTTCCAACGAAGTTTCGAAACTTGGAGAGCAAGTGTACAATTTTTCAGTTGAGAACAGTTTTTTTAGACTTGGAGAACAAGTCCGAAGATTTTCAGTCTAGAACAGTTTTTTTCTCCTTTCGGCAATCCCCAATATCTTTACTATAATTCTTTTTGTTTGTATGCCAATGCTTTCAAGGCTTGTGATGGACTTTTATGCGTCTTTTTTCTTTTTCTTCTTCTGCTAAGCTCTGAACATTTTATTTGTTAATATGAGTCAAAACAAGTGGAAAAAAATTAAGAGTTTTCTGCTTCCTCCCTCCGCTATTTACCCCCACAGTCCTTGTTGATCTCGAGTGGAAGTCAAGATGTGGGATCCACCAAACAGTCGAACAGCTACCTTCTAAGGGTAGACCAAGTGGAAAGCAGGAGTTTTAGCTCATAGCATCTCTATTATAAATAAGCATGGATATAACTCCGGCATGAAGTAATATGAAGCAAGTTAATATTGCTTTGTTCAAATTTCCTTCTCTTTCCCTTATAGTTAGCATTTTAGTTCGTTTTATATTTTGAGATGGAAAGCGCAGAAATTTCATTAGTTGATCTGCCGGTGGGATTCAGATTCAGACCAACAGAGGAGGAACTTGTCAATCATTACTTGAAGTTGAAAATACTTGGCGACAAAAAGGTCGAGAAGATAATTCCTGAGGTTGATGTCCATCGATTGCCACCTTGGGATTTACCCAGCAAGATAAATGGTAAGACACCATCAAAACTGTCCAGTTCATCCTTTCAAAAATGTGATAAGTTCATGGTTGGTCAATGCTATTCCCTTTTGGGATTCTGTGTCTGTTGGTTTGCTTCTGTATTTTGAAGGTTTTCCACTGTGGGATTGTGCAGAATTATCAAGTATAAACTCAGATGGTGATGGATGGTTCTTCTTCTGCCGTCTGCAAAATAGATACCCTCAAAGTAAAAGGACTAGAAGGACAAATGATTATGGCTCTTGGAAGCCAACCGGAGAAAATCGCAAAATTAGGACACGAGACAAAAAGAACATTTTAGGTTTGAAGAAAATTTTGGTTTTCAGAAAACATCAAAGTCCCAAAAATGCCCAAACAAGATGGGTACTTCATGAATATCACATGAATGTTGATCTTATGGACAACACCCTTAATGACCAGGTACTCAATCTTCTTGCTATGAATGATTAACGTTGATAACGAATGTTCTCCATTTTATGAGCTTTCATTTAAGAGGCCTCATTTTATTTTCTTGCCTGACTTAAGTTTCTGGAGTTGAGACTGAGCATCTTACTTTTAGTTGCTCTGACTTGTGCTTGTTTGCCTTGAGATGAACTAAACTCTTAGTTAAACTTCTATTGACTGAATTTCAACTATCACAATCTTAGCAAGTAAAAATCCCTGACCTTTTTTTTTTCTTGTTTTTCTTCTTTTTTTGGGCCAAATCTTGCTGTTGCTGTAGCACGAAGCTGATCAAGAAGTCTCTTTCTTAAAGGAGTCTTATGAATTGAATAGAGTGTTACCAAATTTTTATATTGACTGATATTTAATTCTTTGAGGTCCTTTTTTCTTTTTCTTTTGGGATTAAATTAAATTACAAATTACTTTCAGAGGTCAGTGATTAGACTTGAACAGATTGTTAACTTGTCTTGTCTTTCTATATCAGAGTGACTTTGTTCTGTACCACTTGAAGCAAAATCTTGATAACCAGGGTAAGACAAATTCAAAGACCAAGAAGACCAAAAAAGGTATCTCCATTATACCTCAAGAAGGCAACAAAAGTAGTTATCATAAACCCGATGAAGTCAACGAAACAAGTTTCTCTATTATGCCTCAAGAAGGCAGCAGAAGTATCTGTAACACACCCAATGAAGTCAACAACACAAGTTGCACCAACGCATTGGTAACTGCCAAAAGCATAGTACCTGGAGAGATTCCAAAGGTCAGAAGAAACCCTAAAATGGTGCCTGTTAAAGATCATTATGGCATGTTAAGAAACTAATGTTTCATTTTGTTTTTGTTGTGACAATAGGAATCTTCAAAAGAAAATATACAGCAACCACCGACGCCAATTCTCTCACCAGACTACAACTCATCAGGGTGTGATTTCTCCGCAACTCCACAGCCATCCATAGTGACCGGGGAGCAATTGACTAATGATCCGTCATATCGGGATTTGGAGTCTTATTTTGCTGATGACAGACATCTCAAAGAGATATTTGGGATGTTGAACTCGCATGGCTAGTTCTACCACGACCACTCTTCCGAAGAAAGCATCACATAAGCTTTTTTCAGCTAGGTAACTGGGTGGATGCACACTCTTCAAGTGGTGATAAAGAGTGTGCCCATGCTGTGTTGCCGGAAAAAAAAATACATATTTTCCTTTTGGAAAACAATGTACACGGATCAAATGCGTCCATTGATGTAAATTATTTGCTTTATGAGTCCTTTTTACAAGCTGTATACTGAGTTATTTGTTATAGCAGTATGTGAAATGCCTAACGCTGAATTTGCCAAAAAAATATACACACAGTTGTTTGGCTTTCTTCCCGTTGGTTGTTTCACATAAACAATGTCTGTATAAACGAGGTGTATGGATTTAGTATTGGATTCATGTCCATTCGGTTGACTGTTGTTGTGATGGGATTGGATTCATCCCTTCTAATTTTTTTTCCCTCTCGCGCTGTTTTGAGTCTGACAAAAATAACAGGATGGTAAAGGTAAAGCGAGTAGCGTTACCACGCAATTATGAAACGTTGACAGTTGCAGGAACGGCCTCGGACTTGGGAAAATGGAAAATGGCTTCGTGTGGTCCGAGCATTAACAGATACAGAAAACGAGAAGAAATAGTAGTTCAGTTAGTCAGATGCAATCAGGCAATTGCTAAATGGAAATTCAATTATGGCCACTCGAACGCTTGCACGAAGACAAAGCTGTCAATCTCAGCTATCTTGTCAAAATTCCTTTATTTTTTACTTTACAAAAAGTTCTCTTCTGAAGCAAGGGAAGGACTGCATAAAGGCACTGATCGGTCAGGGAGTCAAGTCAATGCTTTTTGGTATAGCTTCTGGAAACACCATCTATAAAGCTCAAAACGTTTTTTTTAAAAAGCCACTCTGCTTCTGGAGATTTGCGCTTTGCTACCTTATAAACAAACGAGATGAGTTCGTCAATGCTTCAGCCTCCGTTCAAGCTGGATCAATGTCATCGTTATTATTGCTAATGTGGCGATCTAGTTAGTGCCTTATGTGTCATTATTGGAAAAACAACTTATATGTATACGATTTAGGATAATATATTGAAGAAATAATTTACTTTAAGACTTCATATTATAATTATCTGAAAAGCTCTAAACTTATTATACAACGATAATTCAATTCCAAACTTTTCAATTTTAAATATTTTATTTTATATTTTGATGATTTATATATTTATTCCTAATAATTTTGATGATTTATCAATATAGTCATTCCGACTAATTTTAACTGGAAATTGATAATGTGACAATCTAATTAATGTCAACTATCCTATGTGTTATGGCTGATGATGATGTAAATGGTTTTTACAATTTTTTATAAAATTTTCTCAATGATTTTCATTTTTTCCCTATATTCTCAATTTCTTTTCCATTTTTTTGGCAAATTTCATCCACGTTACAGCTAAGTAGCATCTAAGAACTTGTTGATAGATCCACCCTTTTCAATCCTATTTACCATATATTTTAGCATGTCAAATTGATTGTCATTTGTGATATGGATGTCAAATGGAGCCCCATGTCAACGGGATACCATTTTGGCTCTTCATTTGCACTATGCAATTGATTATAAATAACATTTGAGACATGCTTTTTGGTAACAGGTTGTTTCTCTATTACTGATGTTGCTCATGCATATATGTGCAGATGCTGCCTTACGTGGTATGTCGGATCGAGAACAAAAAAGACAAGAAGCCTATGATGGTTCACGCTCCAACAATCAACCCTGAAGGCTATTCAAGCAGCCCTCACACATGCAATAGCAATGCATTAGACCCCCCCTGGAATCAAGAAGTGGACTTTGCCGAGCTTCTGCAACACCCCCAAGGTGAGAGACGTTTTATTTTTAAGTACTTATTTAGGATTGTATTTAGTCCCAAGTCCTATAGAGCATATCAAAGTCACACACACTCATTGGTTTTCTACGGCCAAATAATTACTAATGAGTACACCATCACATACACGACATCTGTGAGACTATTCTCATTTCATATTTTCAAGATTATTTCAGTAACATAAAAAGAAAAATACTTAAGATGGGTCGTTTGATATAATATACATGTTTTGAATGCATATGTCACTGAAAGAGTTAGTGATTTCGCTCCCTCCATTGGACACATCGGATGATTCTGTATCAAACTGCATCAGCTCTCCAGCTTATCAACCACAGGTACGAGCAAAGGAAGGATTGTTGCTCTTAGACTTCGTTTTGGGCTGGGACAATGTTTGAGGACTTCTCTACTACAACGTATACAATGGTCGGTCATGATTTGAAGGAGTGTGCAAATGTGTGGGTTTTACTTTGTGATGTATTTAGTGTTGTGAGTGTGGCTTCTGTAGTGACGTGAAACCTATGTAGTTTTATAGTTTGATTTCAGGTTGTGTTTTCTGCTAATTTAGGTGTAATATTTATATAAATGTCGTTATGCTATTCAGGCATTTCCCTAATTTTTATACTCATCGATGATGGTCCCAAATTGGTGGACATGAAGTTGGACTGTCAATAAGCGTTTCCTCGTCTTGTCGAGCTTCATCTACCTCCCTTGGTAGCTTTTCTCGCCCAAACTAAACCCTAATCATGGTCTCTCAGCGCCCTCTTTCCTGTTTTACCTGCTCAATCCACCTCCGTTAGCTGGTTTTCCCCCGGCTTTTTACCTCTTTGCTCCGAATTTCTGTTTCCCCCAAACCCATTTGCACCTTTCCTCCACCTTTCTTTCCCAAATGGGCTCTGCTTTTCCTTCCCTGTGCTCCGATTCTCTCGTCTCTTGCATGCAAGGGCACGGTCGGCATCCCCTGGTGTCTTTGTTCCCTCTGAACTGAACTAGGTATTTCGTCCGATATTTTTTGGATGGCATTCTGAATTGGGCTATTTTCTCTCCCTCGCATCCTCTGTTTTGGGTATGGTTTTTTTTACTGTTTTGCTGGGATTTCTTCCCATGTCGGCTCCCGGACAGACTACCGAAAGCCCTGATGAGGTCCGCCTCGCTGCTCTATGTCATCGCCTAGGCCGACTGTGGGCAGAACAGAGTATTGAAGTGCGATGAGGCTCCTTCAGCAGCAAAACTGGAAGAATGTCAGCTCAGCCTTGTGGGTAAGATTTTCTCTAATGCCTCCATTAATCTTCAAGCTTTCCAGAATACTATGCGGCGAGCTTGGCGCACGGACCAGGTTGATATCTCCCAACATGATGCAGGATTGTATGTTATTAGATTTAGAAATGAAACAGAAAAGAAACGCGTTCTAGATTCAGGACCTTGGCTATTTGCAAATCATTTAGTAATTCTGAAACCTTGGACACCGAATACGCCTATGCAATGCTATGATTTCTCTACTTGCGCCTTTTGGGTCCAAGTGTTTGGACTTCCCTTGGAACGCTGCACAGAGGAAATGGTTAGAAGAGTTGTTCGCCATGTGGGCAAAGTTCTAGAAGTCAGAGTGGATGGTAAGGATGGTACTTTAATTCGCACAGGCCGCGCACGAGTTGAAATAAACCTGCTGGAACCCCTGAAGACGGGCCAACTCCTCCGCCTCGAGGGCAAGAATTTTTTGTTAGATTTCAGATATGAACGGCTTTCCCATTTTTGCTATTCGTATGGCAAGCTCGGCCATTATGCAATGACTTGCAAAGATATTCCCTATGATGAGAAGCAATTTGAAACAAGGGAAAACATGTACTACGGTCAATGGCTTCGCGCCGAGGTCCGGGAACCAAGTCCGTTTTGGCTTACTTTCTATGCCCCTCTTGCGCAGCAAGGTGAGGCTGAAGAATCAGTCTCGGAGACGCCCCTTGTGCACACAACAAAATTGCCAGCAGAACAGCCACGATGCAACAAAGGAAAAGAAATTATGCAGATTTCTGATGAAGGTCAGTCTTTTACCGTGGCAAAGCCTGTTAGTTGGAAACCTCGACCTGATGATCTAGTGACTCCTCAACCTCCACTACTTCCTCTCCCTGCATCCCATCACATATCAATATTACCCAAAGGGTCAGCACCTATGACTAGAGCAAAAAAACTCAGAAGCAGCAAGTTAAGTACCAAAGCAGGCCCCATCAAGAAGGCGAAGCGATATAATCCTTTGAAAGAAAGGATAGATGAATCCCACCTGATGGAGACTCCAGTTTTTGAAGTCAGCAATGCAAATAGTTGGGCTTTGGTGGCTAGCCCTAATAAGCCACCAACGAACAAATGAAGCTACTGAGTTAGAACTGTCAGGGGTTGGGCAATCCCCTGACCGTTCAAGCTCTAAGGTTTTTGGTTGCCCGCGAACAGCCGGATGTTCTTTTCTTGATGGAAACAAAAAATCAAGCTCCAGTCCTTCGGAAAATACAAAAAAGACTCGGGTATCCAAATAGCATTTTGGAACACCCGATTGGCCTAGCAGGGGGTCTTGCTGTTTTTTGGACAGATTTAGTTTCTCTAGTGGTGGACCAACAAACACCAGACTTTGTGGATTTTCTTTGTACGGAAGGGGCAAGTGGACTGATGATGCGCCTCACGTGCCTCCATGCGCCGGCCGTTCTTCAGTTATGCCAAAGGTTATGGGAAGTTCTGAAGCTAATTCATCATTTCAATACTTTACCTTGGTTATGCATTGGCGACTTCAACGAAATCATGTACCCTTGGGAGAAAGAAGGTGAACAACCTGCTTCTACACAACGCATGACTGCTTTTAGAGAAATGTTGAGTGATTGTTTACTGATGGACTTAGAGAGTAAGGGATGCCTTTTTACATGGAGTAATCACAGAGAAGGGGACGCGCTGATTCGAGAAAGACTTGATAGGGCTTTCTGCTCTATGGAGTGGCAACTTACCTTCCCGACAGTTGAAGTTTTCGCACTTCCACCTATAGGCTTCGACCACAGCCCGCTTCTTTTGACGACAACTATCACCCAACCAAAGCGACAACGAGCTTTTATTTTTGAATCCTTTTGGCTGCAAGACCAAGAATGTCGCTCGGTAGTCTGGAATGCTTGGCAGGATCCTCAACACCAGCTCCTCAATTTGCCACAATGGCTTGCAAGAGTTTCGGCAGCCCTCTCAAAGTGGAGCAGGTCCAAATTCTCCAATAGCAAACGACATCTCACTGACCTACAGCAACAACTTCAGTTCCTTATGAATAAACCATCCACCCAACTCGACACATCTAGGATGGAAGCTTTAAAAAAGGAAATCCAGAACTTGTGGCAACAAGAGGAAGAATACTTGGCACAAAGATCTAGAGTGAACTGGCTAAAATGGGGCGACAAGAATACTGCTTTCTTTCATGCCACCACCATCTAGAGATGCCAGCGCAACAGAATAAGCATGCTCCAAAACGATGATCAGCAATGGGTTCGGGACCCCTCCTCTCTAAAGGAAATGACACAAGCTTTCTTTGGGACTCTCTACTCCTCGGGGGGACAACGAGACTACGGCCCAATCTTGGCCCAATGTCCAGCAATGGTTACAGACGCTATGAACACCTCTCTTATGGTTGATTTAACAAAGGAGGAAGTCCGTAAAGCCGCCTTTCAATTGGGAGCTACAAAGGCTCCTGGCTCGGACGGTTTAAATGGTCAGTTCTACCATGCTCACTGGGATATTTTACAAGATGATCTATTCAGCTTGGTGCAAGAATTTTTTACCTCGGGAGTCCTTAACCCTACACTTAACATAACCTACATCACTTTGATTCCAAAGACTTCCAACCCAGAACGCTTAGACCAATATAGACCAATTAGCCTTTGTAATTTTTCTTATAAAATCATCTTAAAGGTCCTAGCCAACCGTTTGAAACCTTGCCTACCGGATCTCATCTCTACAGAACAAAGTGCTTTTGTTGGTGGACGTCAAATCCAGGATAACATTTTAGTGGTTCAAGAGGTTCTGCATCAACTACGAATAAGAAAATGGAAGCGCAAGATCAAGGCTGTCCTTAAACTTGATATGCAAAAAGCCTATGATCGTGTAGAATGGGATTTCCTACGAGATTATCTCCTTCGGATGGGTTTCCATGATATCTGGGTAAAATGGGTGATGGAGTGTGTAACTACTGCTTCTTTGAGTATTAAATTCAATGGCGAACCTCTTCCTCCTTTTCCAATGAAGCGAGGTTTAAGGCAAGGCGACCCGCTTTCCCCCTATTTATTCATTTTAGTGGCAAATGTCCTCTCAACCCTCATACACCAAGCTTTGGACATGGGCAACCTCAAAGGTATTCGACTAAACCACAGGTGCCCCACTTTATCTCACCTTTTTTTCGCTGATGACGCCATTTTCTTTATTGAAGGGACTCTGCTAGAATGCCAAAACCTAGCCAATATATTAAACCAATACTGCTTGGCCACAGGACAGGTTGTGAATCGAAATAAGTCTGGCATTTCTTTTAGTAGTGCTTGTCCTATAGCTTTGCAGGAAAACCTAGCTAGCGAATTAAGAGTCCCAGTGATGATGAAGACTGGAAAATACCTAGGCATCCCATCCAACTGGGGGAAATCAAAAAGGAAATGTTTTCCGGATTCTAGCGAAAGTAAATTCCAAACTGGATGGTGGAAGGAACGTTTATTTTCGAAAGGCGGTAAGGAAGTCTTGATCAAAGCGGTGGTACAAGCTATTCCTCAATATGCCATGTCTATATTTAAGATTCCACTCTCCCTATGCAAATCTATTGAAAAAAAGGTGGTTACATTTTGGTGGCGGTCTTAAGGAACTAAATCGAGCATCCATTGGCGAAGCTGGGAACACCTGAAGAGCCGTAAGGATGCGGGTGGTCTGGGCTTCCGGGACCTCATTACTTTTAATAAAGCTCTTTTGGCCAAACAGGCATGGCGACTTATCAAACAGCCTGACTCCTTATGGAGTAGGCTCTTTAAAGGGCTTTATTTCCCTTTTAAAGATTTCGGGCATGCAGAGAGAGGCGCCCAACCCTCTTGGGGATGGCAAAGCATTTTGCTTGGCCGCGATTCTATTTCCCACCAATTGCAATGGTCGGTTGGAGACGGACAGCAGATACGGGTCCGGGAGGACAAGTGGCTTCCTATCGGAGTAATTGGCGGACCTGCCCCGAGGGATGAACCTCCTCTAGTAGCTAATTTCATCGACCATGAACAACAATTATGGAAGATTCCCCTATTACGTAACAGCTTTGACGAGCGCATAGTAAACGAAATCCTCAATATTCATATTAAGCCACAATACACGCAAGATAAGCTGATTTGGAAAAGGTGTCTAAATGGCATTTATACCATCAAGAGTGGCTATCATCATATCAGATTAGGCGACAGCAGTAACCAGAACAATCAAGCTACATCTTCCTATCAAGCACCACGAAGACTCTGGACAACCATCTGGCAGGTGCCGACTACTCCCAAGCTACGCATATTTTTATGGTCTCTATACCAGAATGCACTAGCCACTACTAAAAACCTATACAATCGCCATGTCCTATACGATCCACTATGTCGCTTATGTAAACACATCAGTCGTTCCCTAGTACCAGAGTCTACGGAACATATCTTTTTACATTGCCCATGGACTACTCAGGTCTGGTCCAACCAGTAGATGCCTTGCACAGTTCAGAACTTGCAAACTCACCGCTTCGACGCTTGGCTACTACAAGTATTAGATGAGGTCAGAGACTTACAGGATCTAGCAATTACAGCTGCTGTTTTGTGGCACATCTGGAAAGCCAGGAACCATTTTGTTTTTCGTCGACGGATCCCCAATCCAGACCAGGTTGTTGCTGCTACCCTAGCCTTCGCCCGATCCTACCGAAACTGCTACGAGAGCTGCTCACACCAGGGTCTGCAAAAACAGCGCCCAGTTAACACCCGCCACCGAGCTTCTGATATAACTGACCAAGGAGGCTTTACCGCAAACCTTTCTGCTTGATCAGGCTCCGGATCGCTGCACAACCGCCACCCTCACTGTTGTCCTTTGTATCAAAGCTGCCGTCCCCTCGATCCGGGCGTCTTGAAGGTCAAATCAACTTTGCTCCTAGTTACGTTGCTTGTGTGTGTCGAGAAAAGCCAAGAAAGAAAGAAAGTAAAAAGTGAAATCTTTTGACTTTGGCAGCGGCGGCGAAGCTCCTTTGTTTCCCTAAGAAAATTAACTTTTCTCCAAGCCTTTTCCGAAGCGGCACACTCCGCTGTTTTGCCGATCGTATATAAAGTTTTCTAACCAAAAAAAAAAAAAAAAAAAGGCTGTCAAATGATTAATGTTGAAACAAATGCTGTGGCCGGGAGCAACAAGTGAAATCTTTTGAATATTTTCCAAGCCCAAGACAAGTGTGAATATTTTCCAAGACTTCCAAAGCAAGGCCTTCGAAACTTCCTCAACAAGCGTGGATATTAAATCCATGGAAAGCCTTTCGAGTTATTAAAATTTCCCACAATTAGAAATGGCATCGCGTGAAGACTGGGCACTTTTATATGTCATGCTGGACACGATCTATGATAATCACTGACTGTGTCGGCCAACGTTTGATTTCTTTTCCTATATTTTTAGCTATTTAAAAGTATAATTAGTTAATGAAAAAACAAAGAAAATATCGATAGTAATAATTTTTTTCTGCATCAACAAGTAGGGATAATTATGCAAAAATATATGTAAAAGACAATAAATAAGACTCAAACTTAGACAAATATATCTCATAAAAAAAATTACAATCTAATATGAGATGTCCTAGAATGTCATCCGTGACACATATTCTTTTTGAATATAACTAGTAATTATATTTAGCTTGTGAAAGCACAATTAAAAATTTTCACAACATCCCTCACAAAAAATCGCACAAGTTTACTAATATACTTATGTTTTATTTATATTATCACCACTAGTTACCAACACATATAATATATTACGAAAGTTCTAGGAAGGGTCAGGTCACCTAAAACCATCATGCCACTCCTCCACCAAAAATTTGCCTATACGAAATTCAAGTGATTCTTTATGGATTGACCACCAATTACTTGTGGTGTGGAGGGTGATCCATCCTACAAAATTGAAAATAAGGGGCAAGACAAAGCCCGTTAATGAAATCTCTAAGTCTAAGGTAGGAGATTATCTTACCACTCAACTCAATACCAATAAACAACGTGATTTCGAGGCAATACAAAATAATCATGTATGACAAATGCATAAGCAATAGCTCTATCTTTACTTCATTAACAACATTGCATAAAATTATTCAATCAAATGCAAGCATATGGTATAACATATTATGATGCATGATTACTGCTATTTAGTTTGTTCATAGACATGTGTGAATATATGCACATACACAATCATGATAATTGTTATTGGCATTTCATTTCATCCCAACTCCCAGAGCATCCCAACATATAGGGCATCTCAACTTCGAAATATCCCGACACATAGGACATCTTGACTCCCAAGGCATCTCGAACACTCCTTGGGACATCTTAACTTCGAGACAACATTGCCACTAATATGTGAGCAATAGAAATAATTTGTATAACACTTTCCATATTTCATCACACAATAACAGTGTACATTATAACTCCATAATCATATGATCACCATTGTATCAACAACAAAATAAACACTCATTTCAACAATCGACATCTAATACACGACATCTTTCATGGATATCATTACCTTATCTTTTTAATTATCACATAATAATGACATGCTTACATGCTTTCATGCTTTCATTTCTCATGCAAGGAATAATGACATATTTTGAAAATTGACAAATAGGGCATGCTCCACAAGTGTGTATATTTGGCAAGTGGTTATACTTGGCAAATTAATATAAGCAATAAGTGGTTATACTTAACAAGAGGATATAAGCGGTAAGTGATTATACTCAATAGGTGGATACAAACCGTAAGTAGTTATACTCAATAGGTGGATATAAATAGTAAATGGTTATATCCAATAGGTAGATACAGTTAAGCAACGACATAACCACTTAACAAATTCCTTTAACTTAAAACATTAAGACTTGTCTCACCTATGTGGCCTAAACACATATACCATAATTCAGCCTCCCAAATAGATGCATTCAACGTCTTTGTGATAAAATCCGTGACTATCTCACGTTAAAGCTTGTACAAGCCATTAGAGCACCTTGACCAACTTTCAAAACTCGACCTTCTAAAGTATACCAACATTTAGCCAAATTCAAGGCACTCAAGGAAATTAGATTCTTCTTCAACTCTAAAACGTGCCTCACTCCAGTCAACGTCCACACAATACCATCATATATTTTAATTGCAACATTGCCAATACCCACAATATCACACTTAGCATTGTTCCTTAATTGCACTTTACCACCATCCATGCATTGATAAATAGTAAACCAATTCTTGTTTGGTGTCACTTGAAATGAATAACCATAATCCATAATACATTTGTTAAATGATGAATTCTTGGTGACAAACAATACACAATTAGCACTATTTGTTATAGTTAGCTATAGCTACAAAGTCGTCAATAGATTCAACTCTTATTCCTTTATCATTCTCATTCTTCAACCTAAGGAAGTCTTTTTAGGATGTCCCATCTTGCTACAACTCCAACAGACAACGTTGCTAGTCCTAAACTAATTAGATTTGTTCAAATTCACATTAACATGGGTACTAGTTCTCCCTCTACCTCTAGTTCCTTTCTATGATGTGCTCAGTTAGAACCAAATTGCAAACCTCATCAAAGTCAAGCTTCTTAACCTAGAAAAATTGCTAACAACAATACTAGTAGTAATCCAACTAGTAGAAAATGAGAATCATTGTATCAAAGGGTGTACCTCATCTTCAAAATCAATCTCAATCAAACTCAACTGACTAACAACCATATTGGATTTGTTGATGTTTAACAACTAACGTAATGTTGTTGAGAAACACATCAAGTAGACCTTGTTGATAAATACAACATTACAAGTAAATGTCAGTCGAGTAAAATTCAATGCCTATTTATCTAGTAATTCCCAATCAGCTTATTCCACTAAATCTAGTTTTCCCTAAACATGGATATGTGCAAATTCTCACATAAAGGTAATCATCAACCTACATCTTCCAAAAATAAAATCATTTCCATCAAATACGTCGATTTTCACTTTTCTTTCTTTTATTACCATCAATTTGCTTCAACTCAATCAATCTAGGCTCGGATACCAATTTCTGTGGAAACAAGCAATCAAATAATAACATAAATAGAATAAGAAAATAAATCATATGCTAGTTTTATCTAGTTCGGTCAAAGTAACCTAAGTCTACGAGAAGAGCAGCATAGATTCCTCTATAGATAAAATGATACAACAAATATTACAACTACACTTGAGTCACTTAAACACTCAAATGTTTTGCAACCCCCATTTCCCAGCTAAATAATACTATTAAATTGCTTTAGAGTGTAATTCACGAGAAATGACCTATTTGATACCTTTCATGAAAAATATCCTCTTCTTATACGCCAAAACAAGAAACCAACTCAAATTAGGTAATCACTTAAATGGGAAACTTACTTGATTTAGGAACTTGACACATATTTTCAACAATGAACAACTAAGGCATAATGCAGAAAAGTACCACTCTTATAGAGATGTGAATTTGATCAAATTCAATCGAAAAACCCACATCTCTAATTAAAGCTTTTCTAATTACAAGATTCTCAAAAAACTTGAGAGCAAGACCGCATCATTAAATTTTTTAAATATATAATTATATTTTAATATAGTAGTTAAATTATTAAATCAATGCCATGCGCACATATAAAGTTATATTTAGTATAAGTCCTAAAACATGCAATTCTATGAGAATTCGAAAGGGAAATGGAAAAAGAGAAACATGACAAATGAAAGTTTTCTTAGCAATATAAATAAAAATATAAATGTTCCACGCTATAGCAATCATATATGTGTTGCCATCAAACATAGAACTTAGTTTCTGTTTGAGGAATCTCATATTAATACAAATCATTGAAAAATCCTACACCTATCATTGCCCAACAAGCAAGGGCTGCAACCCTCTCCATCTTAAAGCATGAAATGAATTTATTCTAATTTTTTTGTATTTTCCATGAAATTCAAAATTAAAGAAATGCAACAATTAAATATGCAATTTAATCAAAATCCAATTAAGGAAAAATAAAAAATATAAAAAGAAATATTAAATCTAAACTATCAACAAAATAAAGCAAGAAAGGATTAAAAAATGAAAAAAAAATTAACGGTTATTCTAACCCTAATTATCACAACAAGGAGATCAAAACAATTACAAATTTTCATAACAAAATTGTAATGGACAATCAAAATCCCTACGGATAATGCATACAAAATGCACAAATATTAACATTGACAAACCATATTCTAACTTAAACAATAATAACAAAATTTAAAACACAATAATATAACTAGCTAAACCATCAAATCGGTGATTTCTAACTAAAATTTGTTGGTCGGAGATGTAGGAGTTTCAGGCAAGAAAATAAAAAGCAAGAAAACTTGTCGTCAATATCCATGAAGCATGATGAACATGGGGCATGGCAAATGTTAAATTTTTTAAGACTAAATTAGTGAAAATCGTTGCCTTTTTATAGTGAAAAAAAAGTTAGGACAAAACTAGTAAAATCAAAAGATTTAAGATTGATTGTGGGCTTGGTTTCCATTTTGACTTTTATTCTCTTGATTTCTTGAAGATCTAATTGAAGCAAGAATAATTAGTCGAATTCCCACCTTCCATGTCCAATATGTTTATTTTTCCAAAATTAGGGTCAACAAATACCATATGCTTCTTTCTTTTTTGGACCCAATTATCCCATTAATATTTAGAAGTCTCGAAGTCAAATCATTTCTCCAATATAGTACCCTTATTTGACACAAAGTTCACTTTGGGTCCTTATTTGAGAAAATAGGGAAATTTTCCCAAATAGTTGACTATATTGGCAAATTGTTAAATTTCAATGCTAACTAAACATTAATATGAAGTCTCAAAGCAAATCATTTCTCCAAAATAGTACCCGGGATAGTGGACACATGAGTTGTTTTTCCATGAATAACACGTAAAGAAAATTTGATGTTGCTATATTTTTCTAGAAACATTATATTAAGTGAAATGAGATGATAACTTTTTTCTAATTAGTATAAAGGAACATGTCTAATTATTGTTAAGAGAAGTGAGAAGTAAGAAAGGGCCGAAAGGATGTGACTCTACCATAGAATTCCATTCTACCAAACTTTATTATTATTATTTTTTTTAAAAATTTATAAATAAATATGTATTAGAAAATCGTAAACAATATAGTAAACGAAAAGGTAGTTAATAATGAAATGTGGAGGGAAATATCTAAATGAAAGTACCATCGCGTGTGGGTCTGGGAAGAAAGTGCAACCCTTTGGCAACAAGGCCTAGAGTTTCAAGAAGAAAGTCCAAATGGTTTTTGTTATTTATAATTTCCTTATGAGGACGAATGGTCTAGTCTCCATCACTAAAGTGTGCAACATTGTTCTTTCCCAACAAATTTAATGAAACAAGATGAAACTCAGACCGTAGGATAAGATTCCTGGCTTGATGGAACAAGAGCATTCACATAATTCCAGAAACTTCTACATACCAAACCGTAAAATCAAACATATGTTCACGCATGCATGTTATCATATCAGAACTTTATTGCTGTTCCAATTGGATTAATCCCCACTCTAAGGGTTCGCAAAACTTTGTGATTCTATTGCAGTGGACATCAATACTTACTAATCTTGATTATATTTTAATTATTAGAGAAAAATCACAAAATCTTGCAGTAAGAAATGCATCTTATCTAATAGAAAATTGCTCCACTAATGCAAAATACATAACCCTAGTTGTGATTTAGAAATTGAAAGAAAGATTCATGCATGCCGAGAGATAGGAGGCTGCTTAGACTTTGGCACGTCGTATGAATGTTCTTGGTCATGCATGGGGTTCGGCACTCAACTTCATAAAGTATTCTAAAAAATATTCAAACATAGGACGAGGGGTCCAGTCATCATGAACAGTGCGGTTTTGCACTTCTCAAGCGAGCGAGACAACTCAATTGGAAGGAAGGCGAACATAAAAAGAGAGAGATAGCATACAAAGCAATATCAGTCAATGAGTCAATGCACGATTCCACCCCATAAAGTACGCGCACTTGGCCAATGTTAATCCAATCGCTCTTCAAACCCACACTTAAAATCTGTCCTTCGGTCTTGTTCTTAATCTCTCTGCTTGCCCGAGTTGGGTATCCAAATGGAAGACACGATCTCAGAAGTCATGAGCTTACTCCCTCCAGGATTCAGATTCCATGCCTCTGATGAGGAGCTTCTGCTTCGTTACTTGAAGCCCAAGATTCTTGGACAACCTGATGAACCCTACTACAACATAATCCCAGAGATCGACGCATGCAAGTTCGAACCTTGGGAGTTGCTGCACATTTTCGGTCACATGTTCAACAGTAAGGAACTGTTTTTCTATTGCTGTGTGAAACGCAAGTACTTGAAGAGCAAGCGCGCCAACCGCACGACAGTAGCTGGTTACTGGAAAGTGACCAGCAAGGAACGCCGCATCATGAGTGAGGACACCAACCAGCTGATAGGAATCAAGAAGACATTGGTGTTCTACGAAGGCCGCATGCCTGAAGGCAAAAGGACCAACTGGGTCATGCACGAGTATCACCTAAATTCCAAGCTTTTGGGCGATAATCATGAAGAAGGCGAGGTAACATTTTGGCTCTCATTCATTTGCACAACACAATCGGTTATAAAAAACATTTGAGACATGCTTAAACGGGTTGTCTCTCTATTGCTGATGTTGCTCATGCATGTAGATGCTACCTTATGTGACAAGTCGGATCAAGAAAAAGAAAGACAAGAGACTGATGATGGGTCACACTCCAACAATCAGCCCTGAGGGCTATTCAAGCAGTCTTCACACATGCACTAGCAATGTATTAGGCCCCGCTGTGAATCAAGAAGGGGACTTGCCGAGCTTATGCAACATCCCCAACAATGAAGTCGCGGATAACCAAGGAGCTACTGATGCTCAACCCCAGGTGAGAGACACATGTTTTATGTTGTAGAACTTGATTAGAATCGAATTTAGTCGCAAGTCCTATAGAGCATTACGAAGTCACAGAAAGTCATTGGTTATCTATGGCCATAATACTTTTGATTGCATTATCAATAAGCAACATCTGTGGGACTATGTTCGTTTCATACTTCAAGATTGTTTCTGTAATAAAAAAGGAAATATACTTTTTTTGGTAGGATGGGAAATATACTTAAGATGGATTGTTTTATATAATTTATGCAGATATCACCGGGAGAGTTTGTGGATATGCTAACTCCATTTCAGCCACTGGATGACTATCCATCACACCACGACACCGCTCCAGCCTATCAGTCACAGGCAGGCGCAGAGGAAAGATGGTTGTCCTCTCTAAATTTCTCGGTTAACAATGATGGGGATGAGTTTGTCTATGGACCCATAGACAATTTAGTGAATGAGGGCTTCTCTGCTACGACGTTTGACAATAATTGGAGCAATGTCTACGGACTTCTTTGATACGACGTTTGCCAATGATCGATCATGATTTGGAAGGAGTGTGTGCAACTGTGTGGGTTTTTACTTGTGATGTATTTAGTATTGTGGGTGTGGCCTTTAGAGTGAAGGAAACATATGTAGTTTAATAATTCGTCTTCGTCAAGTTTGAGAGACGTGCTTCTTCTTGTATTTCAGGTCGTGTTTTCCGGTAATTAAGATGTAGTACTTCAATAAATGTTGTTATGTTATTCAGGGTATCTCCCTAAGTTTTATCCTCATGGACGGTGATCCCAAATTGGTGGACTGGAAGTTGGACTGTCAAATGATTGATGTAATTGGCAGAACGATTAATGAATGCTGTGGAATCTGGCTAGAAATGAGAATTCTAAAGATTGCATCGATCAGAAAAAGGCCAAAAAAGAAAGAACTAGAACTCCATTGGCTTTGGCAGAATAGAATCTAACTTTTTCCAAGACTTACAAAGGAAGGCCTTGAAACTTGCTAAACAAGTGCGAATATTTCATCTTTTGGCTTTCGTAGGATAGAATCAAACTCCAAGACTTCCAAAGGAAGGCCATCAACTTCCTCAGAGAGTGTGAATATCTTCCTTAAGGTTTAGAATTTAGGATTTAGAATAGAATCTAATTCCAAGATGAAAGTACAATCTAACAGCAAATCTGTGGTAGAGAGCTTAATGGGCTTAGCACCAAGCCCATGGATGGTAAAACCAATTTCAGAGGACTACAAAGTATTGTTGTCTAGAGAAGCCAACAAGTCCGCCAACTGGATAGCAAAAGCTCACTAGGACAACCACCTTCCTCACAATTGGATTTTGTATTCTCCTCACCCACTTTGGGTGTTATTATATAATGATTCCAAACTTAGTTGCGTCTCAGTAATAAATTAGTAATGAAAACTATCTTTCGAC
Organism: Eucalyptus marginata; assembly: GCA_014182565.1. Taxonomy (NCBI): domain Eukaryota; kingdom Viridiplantae; phylum Streptophyta; class Magnoliopsida; order Myrtales; family Myrtaceae; genus Eucalyptus; species Eucalyptus marginata. The sequence continues at coordinate 35,467,315 of CM024593.1, forward strand.
GGAAAAAAAAAAAAAAAAAAAAAGGCCCAGCTCTTTTATGTGTCATGGCCGTGCTTGGGGAGCCTATGAAGGCCCAGCTCTTTTATGTGTCATGTCAAGCACGCTTGTGACATAATTGTTCTTACCGGCCCACATAACAGGTGGTCCCAAGTATGGATAATTGTGCAAAAGTTTAAAACGCGCTACATAAGATTCAAATTTAGACAGATACATTTCATAAAAAGATTACAACCTAACAATTGAAAACACCGTCATATATTTTTTAATCACGAAAATACAAACAAATGTGTATACTTAACACTCAAACTCAGACTAAGACAAATACATATTTAAAGAAAAAATGCAAATCTCAATGGCACTTTGCAGTAATGGTGGCAAAGCTCCCAGGCTTTGCCATTTTAACTAAGCATTTACGTTAATACCTCTTCAAGTGACCCATCCTATCACTAGATTTCAAGAATATTTTTTGCAGTACATACTATGCGAACAATTTTCTTCTCGCTATTAGGGAGCTCTACGGTGTTGAACATCTTCCAAACATTGGATTATCACCAAAGAAAATTCTTTGTAATTGGTTGGCCATCGAAGAAGTAGGTTGGGTGTTGCAGCTAGTTTAGGTCCCTTGCAAATTTAAAGACTGAAAATATGGTATATAGAAATGGGTTTTTTTTTTTTTTTTTTGAGAAGTTATAAGTAAGGAAAAGTGGATGAAAGCGAAAATGAAAGGAGGAGGAAGTAAAATGTGACTATTCAGCCATAGTTTTTTGCTTTTTTAAGTCACCAAAAAAATCTTAAATTATACTTATTATAACACATTTACTCTAAAAAAATAGCATGTAACATTAAAAATCCTAAACTTGTACATGTATGGTATATTTACCCTCTATCAAAAGTTCTATCATTGAGAACAATTAAAAATTTGCTGCATGGATGCAAGAAAGCAAACAATATTGATATAATGTCCATGTGCCTTAAATGAAAACGACGTTATTTTAGCTGAAAAATCATCTAATGAAAACTTAATGGAAGGTAAATATATCACATAAATATAAATTTTCACAATTTTTTTTTCATGATAAATGTCACAATAGACATAGTTTGGAGTTTTTGATATATCAAAGAGACATAATTTAAGATTTTTGTGACATTTACTCTTTCTCTAACGACCGACTCAATAAACACTTCAATGAATTTTGGGGAAAAAAAGGTTCTTCTCCATTTTTCATTTTATATGTAATCCCCACGCATGCTCTACTTTTAAAGATTTCTATAAACGCATGCAATACAAAATAATAATAGATGTATGAGATCAAATCAAATATTATGTTGACATGATCATGGAGTTATTCGATTTCATAAAACTTTCTCATATCTATTTGGAATCGAATTATGCAAATTTCTTATTAAAAATATTAATTCGATGATCACTATTAAAAAAATAAGAATAGTAATACCTACACCTTGTTAATCACGTTGCCCATTATTGTTTTCCGAAAATAAAAAAAGCTAGATAAATCTCTGGGGAGGCAATGTGGAGAAGAAGAACAGCGGGGGGATGCGCGTCGATAGCAGCCCGCAAGATCAAAGATTTCATCTTTTTGCTCGCATCTTCTTCGTGTTCGAGATTCGTGACGACCCAATATGATCCCTGAATCACTCGTCAATCTTACTTGGGGTTTTGTTTATGTCGACGCCGTTTCTTCTCGAAATCACAAGTAATGATTGACGAGTCCTTCATGGGTCGTATTCTCCCAAGGATCCAAAACGGTTCTTTCTTTGCCTGCGTCTCGGTGAGAGTTGCAGCTGCAGGTAAAAGTCGACTCCGATCTTTCTCGTTCTGGGCTTGTGCAGTTTCCGCATTCGCGTGGAGTGAGTGTCCGCATCTCTGCTTCTCTTGGGGGGTTTCTGTTTCGTGTTCTTGTGGCGGTGCCTCCGGGGCTGAATTGGATCTAACTTGCGAATTGCTATATGTTCCGAAAATCTAAACAAGATTGCAAATTTTACATGGGTTTGGAAATGCTGCCTTTTTTCATTGTTGGACCTCTTGATTTGTTTTAGAGAAAAGAGAAACTGTAAAAGTATGTTGGGCTTTTGATAGTCTTGAACTTCACTTGAGATAGCTGCGGCTGATCTGGGGTTCCTATGCAACAATTCCTTTATATGCGACTGTTGCTGGATGGCTCTTGATGACTGAATTTTTTTTTTCCCCTTTCAAAATGGTTTCAACTCTTTCGCGCCTGTATGTTCGGAAATTACGATATTGAGCATGATCCCACCAGGTTGTGATTGTCTCTTCTCTTCCCACTCCGCCTTCCCTCTCCCTCTCACGTATTTGGGAGGCAGATGACACAATTGTTGTTGCTTTAAATCCTTCTTGGAAAATTGACATGCTCTGAGTTGTTTACCATCAGAGATTCATGCCTGCTCTATGGTGAATCTGCAGGTTTATTGCCTTGTCTATTTGCATAAAGTGAACATTGAAATGAAGGGGAAAAAGATTGGATGGGTGATGTATTAATTCACCATGAAGGCGATTCAGGAATCTCTCAACACTTAAGCGCGAGACTTTAATAGTTTTAGCTCTCATGTAATTATTTGTCCCTTGATTGCAGCATTCTTTTAAAGATATCTCCCCACATGTGGCAACCGGCCAGCCTCCTCCTTTTGTTTCACAAGATGGCTTTTCTGGAAAAGGTTAGCGTGACAATGACTTTGGTGACGAAATATTTCATCACATAGGAACACTTTTTTAAACATCCAAGCCATCAGAAGTTTGAACTGAAGATGATTGGTTTGAATGTGGCTTCTTCACAGTTTGGACTCTTTCCGTGGACATGATCCTATTTCAGCTGTCAAGTTTAATGGAGCATGCTGGTTTTAATTATCTTTATGCTATGAAGTAACTCGTGGCTTTAGCAAATAAAAGAAAATTGTCGAGACGATGTTTGATTATTCTCGAGTGATGCCAAACTTTAGAAGATAAGAAAGTACAACTTATTGAATGTAGGATTATGCCTAGTTTGTTTTGTAGCTTTGTCCTCTGTTCTTGTTTGAAAATTACGCTAATCTGTATCAGGGTGCTTATGTGTTGATTTGTAGGAGTGTTGCGTCACAGGCATATATATTTTAGTCCTGAAACCTAGTGAGCTCATACTATGCAGACAATTCAAAAGAATAATAACTGAGCACGGATAACGAGCAATTTTGATTACTTGAGTCCTGAAAAGTTTACTAGAACTCCTAAAAGATAAATACTCTCCTTAGGGGAAGTTTAGCTGAAACTAACACATGAGGGAGCTCAAGATGACTTGCTTTTAGCTGTAGACCTCGAGGGAATGACTTTTGACTCGGTAGTTTCATGGTAGGGTCCGAAAAGAAGTAAACTTTTCAATGAAGTTTTGAAACTTGGAGAATAAGTCTGCAATTTTTCGGTTGGGGACAGTTCTTTTAGAAGTAAAATTTCCAAAGAAGTTTTGAAACTTGGAGAAAAAGTCTGAAATTTTTCAGTTTAGAACAGTTTTTTTTTCTCCTTTCGGCAATCCCCAATGTCTCGACTATAATATTTTTTCCTGTATGCAAATGCTTTCAAGGCTTGTGATGGACTTTTATGCTTCTTTTTTCTTTTTCTTTTTTTTGCTAAGCCATGGACATTTTATTTGTTAATATGAGTCAAAACAAGTGGAAAAAAATTAAGAGTTTTCTGCTCCCTCCCTCCGCCTTTTACCCCCACAGTCCTTGTTGATCTTAAGCGGAGGTTAAGATGTGGGATCCACCAAACAGTTGAACAACTTCATTGTAAGGTTAGACCCAGTGGAAAGCAGGGGTTTTAGCTCATAACATCTCTATTATAAATAAGCAAGGATGTAACTCCGACATGAAGTAATCTGAAGCAAGTTAGTATTGCTCTCTTCAAATTTCCTTCTCTTTCCCTTATAGTTAGCATTTTAGCTAGTTTAACATTTTGAGATGGAAAGCACGGAAATTCCATTAGTTGATCTGCCAGTGGGAGTCCGATTCAGACCAACAGAGGAGGAACTTGTCAATTATTACTTGAAGTTGAAAATACCCGGTGACAAAAAGGTCGAGCAGATAATTCCTGAGGTTGATGTCCATCCATTGCTACCTTGAGTTTTACCCAGCAAGATTAATGGTAAGACACCATCGAAACTGTCCTGTTCATCCTTTAAAATACGTGATAAGTTCATGGTTGGTCAATGTTATTCCCTTTTGGGATTCTGTGTCTGTTGGTTTGCTTCTGTATTTTGAAGATTTTCCGCTGTGGAATTGTGCAGAATTATCAAGTATAAACTCAGATGATGATGGATGGTTCTTTTTCTGCCGTCTGCAAGATAGATACCCTTAAAGTAAATAAACTAAAAGGACAAATGATCATGGCTCTTGGAAGCCAACTGGCGAAACTCGCAAAATCAGGACATGAGACAAAAAGAACATTTTAGGTTTGAAGAAAATTCTGGTTTTCAAAAACGTCAAAGTCCCAAAAATGCCCAGACAAAATGGGTACTTCATGAATATCACATAAATGCTGATCTTATGGACAACGCTCTTAATGACCAGGTACTCGATCTTCTTGCTATGAACGATTAATGTTGATAAACAAATGTTCTTTATTCCATGAGCTTTCATTCAAGAGGCCTTCTTATTTTATTTTCTTGTCTGACTTAATTTTCTATAGTTGAGACTAAGCATCTTACTTTTAGTTGCTCTGACTTGTGCTTGTTTGCCCTGAGATGAACTAAACTCTTAAACTTCTATTGATTGGTTTTCAACTAACACAATCTTAGCAAGTAAAAATCCCTGACCCTTTTCTTTTCCTCTTTTTTCTTCTTTTTTTTGGCCAAATCTTGCTGTTGCTATAGCACCTTTCTCTCTATTTTGAAGCTGGAAAGGAGTCTCTTCCTGAAAGGAGTCTTATGAGTTGAATGGAGTGTTAACGAAGTTATTATATTGACTGATATTTAATTCTTTGAGGTCGTTTCTTCTTTTTCTCTTGGGATTAAATCACAAATTACTTTCATTGATTAGTGATTAGACTCGAACAAATTGTTAACTTGTCTTGTCTTTCTATATCAGGGTGACTTCGTTCTGTACCACTTGAAGCAAAACCTTGATAACCGGGGTAAGAAAAATTCAAAGACCAAGAAGGCCGAAAAAGGTGTCTCCATTATGCCTCTAGAAGGCAACAGAAGTAGCTGTCACACACCCAATGAAGTCAACCAAACAAGTTTCTTTATTATGCCTCAAGAAGGCAGCAGAAGTATCTGTACACACCTGATGAAGTCAATAACACAAGTTGCACCAACGCATTGGTAACTGCCAAAAGCATAGCACTTGGAGATTCCAAAAGTCAGACGAAACCTTAAAATGGTGCCTGTTAAAGATCATTCTGGCATGTTAAAAAACTAATGTTTATTTTGTTTTTTTTGTGACAATAGGAATCTTTAAAAGATAATGTACAGCAACTACCAGCGCCAATTCTCTCAGCAGACTGCAACTCATTGGGATTTGATTTCTCTGCCACTCCATGGCCCCCCTCAGCGACCGGGGAGCAATTAACTAATGATCCATTACATCGGGATTTGGAGTCTTATTTTGCTGATAACAAACACCTTGGAGAGATATTTGGGATGTTGAACTCGTATGGCTAGTTCTAGCACAACCACTCTTCCGAAGGAAGCATTACATAAGTTTTTTTCGGCTAGGTAATTGGTGTGCATCCACTGGCTTGGATGCACACTCTTCAAGTGCTGATAAAGAGTGTGCCCATGCTGTGTCACCGGAAAGAATATTTTCCTTGTGGAAAACGATGTACATGGATCAAATGTGTTCATTGATGTACATTACTTGCTTAATGAGTTTTTCTTATAAGCTGTGTAACGAGTTATTTGTTATAGCAGTATGTGCCATTTATATATCCCGAATTTGCCAACAAATAGTTGTTCGGCTTTCTCCCAGCTGGTTGTTTCACGCACACATTCTTTGTATAAACGAGGCGTATGGATTTAGTATTGGGTTCACGCCCAAGAAAAGTTAGTGGCGTTACCAACTGATCATAAAATATAAACAGTTGCAAGAACAGTCTGGGATCTGAAAAAGGAAATATGACTTCTTGTGGTCCGAGCATAACAGATACAAATAACAAGAATAAGAAGTTCGGTTAATCACATGTATTCAAGCCATTGCAAAATGGAAATTCAAGGCTAGCCACTCGACAGCTTCCACGAAGACAAAGTTGTCGATCTCAGCTATCTTGTCAACATTACTGTATGTTTCAGGTTACAAAAAGTTCCCTTCTGAAGCAAGGGAAGGACTGCATAAAGACACTGGTCTGTTGGGGTCAAGTCAATGCTTTTGGTAGAGCATCTGGAAACACTATCTACAAAGCTCAAACTAGTGTTTTAGAGATCACTCTGCTTCAGATTCAGCGACTAAAGTCACTAAAAATTGAGTTTGAGAGTGAAGTTGTCAAGACTCAAAAATGCCCTGCCTCATTCCTGTTGATGTTTTCTATGAACATATAGATTGTTTTCTGCCTGTAGGATACAGGTTTTGCCCCACCGATGAGGAACTCATCAATCATTTCTTGAGACGACACATCCTTGGATATAGAGATGACCCCTGCATTATTCCAGAGACCCCTTTTGTGCACAAATTCGATCCTTGGCATTTACCCCGCCTATTTAGAGGTAAACGTGACATTCTCTTCAAGTTACTTTGTTGTTTGAGGGTGATGAAATCTTGGTGTTTATGGCATGGTGACTAAACTAGGTTTGAAGGTCGAGATTGCTTCGTTTTCTGACTTTGAAATGGCTCGTGTAGTACTGTCTCGTGCAATGGGAAAAAGAAATGATCATTCAAAGACAATTTGATGGCTTTTCCTAGTTGGCCTTAATTTTCAACACTGCTCTGGCCTTAAGCTCACTGACCTCCGTGTATCTGTAGAACGCTCAATTGTGAGGTCGAAGGAGGCAGAGTGGTGGTTCTTGTCTCGTCTTTTGTTCAAGACTCGAAAGAATAGTAAGTACGACTGACAAACTCCGTCCGGTCATTGGAAAACAACCGGTCAAGAGAAGAAGATCAATGCCAAAAGTACTAATAAGTTGATTGGGACCATGAGGAATTTAGTTTTTATAGAAAACGAGGGTTCAAGCGCCAAAGAGACAGTATGGGTAATGCATGAGTATTGCCTACATGACTGCAATTATGGAGCCAACTTTCTTGACCAGGTACCCAATATTACATAATTCTCTTTTGAACTGAAAGTCAAACAGTGAAATGCTCATGATGCTCACTTCCATGAGTTATGATGGAACTCCATAAAATCAGGTACCGAGCTTGTGATGTTTAAATGGTGGGATTGTCCAGGAAAGGGCCTTTTAGTTGAGATTATTGTTTGCTTAGGTTGCATCTGGACCCTGGTGCACCTGTTTAAATTTTATGCCCCGCCAGCTTTTGTACTTGAAAAGATGGGAAGACTTGGCACTTAGATGATTGCTTTGAAGCTAGAATTGATCAGTGTTCAGTTACCATTGCTGGCTGTTTTCTATTTGTTTTGATATTTCACATTCTCTTTCCACTTTTGTCCACCTTCCAGTTCACAAATTTGCCTATGTGTACTGGGATGTCTGTCACTTTCGTGGCATGTGATTTCTGTAATTCAGCAAAATTTCCTATTTTCTCTTGGAATGTTTAGCAGAAATTTGTGCTTTGCCACCTTATAAACAAAAGAGATGAGTTCATCGATGATTCAACCTCTGTTGAAGCTGGATCAATATCATTGTTAATGAACTTAGGCAATGACAAAGCATGGAGTAACATTCCAGAGGTCAGCACTAATATGCCTTGTGGTCTGCTTTCAGTGTGAAAACTCATCAGGTGGAGCTGATAACCAATGTTTACTTCATTGATGACAGAACATTATGGAAGCCACGATGGATCAACTTGCAGAGGCCTTACGCCCACCAATGAATCTGAACCTCTCCTCTAATCCACATCTCGTTGACATGGGGGCTCCTTCTTATGTCCATATTGCAAATGACAATTTGGATCAATCTGACCAGCAAGGAGATGTGGTCGATAGGATTGAGACTGATGGATCTATCGATGATATGTTAGATGCTATTGACTGGAACATGGATGAAATTTGCCAACAGAGTAGTGGAACAGAACCTGAGACAGATAATGGACAGGTAAACTTTCTTTTGGGTCTTTTTGGGAAATGTTATATGGATCTTAGATAGTGTGGATTGGACAGTTAGGGCCTGTTTGTTTTTACTTCTGTTTTTTGTTTTTAAACAAATTTTGTGTTTTTTGTTCCAGGGGGAACAAAAAAAGAAGTAAACGCGTTTGTTTGCGTTTTGTTCCAAATCTATTTTTTATTCCCTAACACTTTAACGTAAAACAAAGCAAAACAAGAAAAACTTGTTTTTTGTTTTCAAACAAAAAAAAAAGAAACACATTTTTCTCTCCCTCTTTTTTTTTCTTTTCCTTCTCTTTTTCCTTTGGCCGGTCACCGGCCTCGGCCATGGCCGGCGACCGGCCAAAGAGGGCCGGCGACGCCGTCGAGGGCCGGCGACCTCGCCGGGCGTCGCCGCCCGGGCGAGCCGAGCGTCGCCGGCCCCCGGCGAGGTCGGGCTCGCCGGACTGGCGAGCTCGAGCTCGCCTAGCTCGGGCAAGGCTAGGCGAGCTCGAGCTCGCCAGATCCGGCGAGCCCGAGCTCGCCCAGCCACCGGCGAGGCTCGGCCTCGCCGGGCCATCGCCAGGCGACGCCGGCCTGGAGGTGGCCCGGCGAGGCCGAGCCCGGTGGCCGGGCGAGCCCGACCTCGCCCGGCCAAGGCGAGGCCCGGCCTCGCCCAACCATGGCGAGGCTCGGCCTCGCCGGGGCCGGCGAGCCTCGCCGTGGCTGGGCGAGGCCGCCGGCCCTCGTCGGCCGGTCGCCGGCCATGGCCGGAGCCGGCGACCGGCCAAAAGAAGAAAAAAAGAAAAATAAAGAAAAAAAAAGAAAAATAAATAAAAATATTAAAAAATTAAAAGAAATAAAAAAAGAATACAAGTTTACCAAACGTGTTTCTGTTCATTTTTTATTCATGGAACAAGTTTACCAAACGCGTTTTTTGTTCAAAAATTGTTCTCCCGGAATGTAAACACTTTTTTCTATTTCGTTCCCTAACAATTTTTAAATAATGTTACCAAACGCACCCTTAGTATCTTCTGAATTACTCTGATAGCATTCTCGACATGCACTGTAGCATCATGTTGGACTGTGTGTGCCTATGTGGAGTGTATCAATGGGAGTTTATTGGTTTTTTTTTCCTGCAACAAATGTACTTTCCTCTCTGGTTAATTGGATCATTGGATTTCCAACCAAAGAGAAAAGTATATCTCAAGCCATATCTTTGCACAAAGGGATATTTTAAGCCATAACTTACGAAAAGATACTAAGTGTCACATTCGAAGAAAAACGGCTCACTTAAGTGCCACTCCCAGCCAAAGTCCGGCCAAAATGACGCGTGGCATTTTTCGGCGAAGCGAGCCAAAACGACATCATTTTGCAGACGCCGACGTGATCAAATAATGCAAAAACGGTGTCGTTTTGGGCTGACGTGGTAAAAAATAATATAAAAAATAATTAAATTTAATTTTGAAATTATTATTTTTTAATATTTTAACTAATTTTAATTTTAAATTTAATTTAATTATTTTTTATATTATTTTTTTACCACGTCAGCCCAAAACGACGCCGTTTTTGCATTATTTGGCCACGTCGCGTGCAAAACGGCATTTTGGGCGCTCGCCAGAAAATGCCACGTCAAGCATTTTGACTTTGGCGGAGTGGCACGATTCGTTTTTCTTCGAACGTGGCACTTAAGTCGTACCTTTTGTAAGTTACAGACTTAAGTCGTCCCTTGTGAAAGTTATGGCACTTGAGGGATCCACATCTCTCCAACCAAAAAAAGAAAAAAATTGGATCGTTGAATAGTCAGGTGACAAGAACTCCGGTATTCAATTTGATATTAACTTCTGTATCACCATTGTCCTACCAGGGGTGGGGCTGCCTGCAGACAGACCGATTGAGCAAGGGGAGCATGCTGACAGGCTGAGACAACCTACCATCAGACTTGTGGACGATAGGCCTAGGGAAGAAACAAGTATTCATGCTCAAGACAATTCACAGGAACAATTTATTGCTCATGTTTTCATGATTCAACCAATTGAAGAATATCCTGAGATCAACTGCTTGACACGTGATCCTGTACCCACCCGAGCTTCTAGAGGTCGAGACAGAGTCCAACTACATAATAGACATGGACTGGTATCCAAGAGCAAGGTGACTGGATTAGTAAAAAATTATGGGGAGATCAACTGCTTAACACGTGATCCAGTAACAATCCAAGCTTCTAGAGGTCGAGACAGAGTCCATCTACAAAATAAACCTTCTGTTAGACTAGTATCCAAGGTGAAGGACAAAGTGAGATTTGCTTGTCTGTGTGTCTTGATTTGCGCTTTTCCTTGATATGCTTCACGCCTCATTTTTGTTTCTTGTTCTTTATCAAGGATCTCACCTGAAGAGATAAACATTGTATTTGCAGGAAAGCAAAGGTGAAAAGGACAAAGTTGCTGCTAACATTTCCAAGAATGTCTTCTCTATGAGAGAGCTTAAAGCATGCTTGGAACAGACTCAAGAAATCAAACAAAGTAGTAAATCAAAATCATCTGTTTCCACAGCAAGCAGTGCAAAAAGTCCTATTATGGCACCTGATAAGCGCTCACAGGGTTCTGTTTCAAGTGCAATTTCAAACCGAACCAAACATTTCAAATCAAAATCCTTCCAAACTGAAGCCAAGCCAAACCGGAAAGTAAAACCCTCAAGCAAAACCAGATAGTTGGTTTCAACTTCAACTGGTTTGTTGCTGAGTTTGTGACTTTGATGGATGTTTGCTAATTAATGCAGTCTCTCTTTTTTATTTATGATAATCAGGTTCATGTCTGAATTCAATAGCGAGCACTTCATATCAGGTGAATTGGTTGGTGCATGTTTGCTAATGGAATCTGGAACTTTTTTTACTTGTATGGACGAGTGTGTTGAGATACAACAAGAATGAAAATCTGACATGGCTATTATTGTGCTGCAAAAGAAAACGTATGTCATTGCTGATTCATATGCCAGAGTCCGTCTGTTTTCTAACTTGGCTAATAGTTGTACCCCTTTCAGGGAAGTGTTTTGAGTTAATACTTGCCTGTTAATTCTTGCCCTCAACTTGCTGATGGTAAACTTGTGAATTTTTCACCCATGATAGGCCAGATCAGAGATGATACTACAAAAGAGCTAAGCAACGCAGAATTGCTATCTTATTTTGGATTTAAGCATTACCTCCTCAAAATATTAGCAATCGAGTGTGAAGAAACCATGAACTCAGTTTATCGGTAATTTAGAAGTTTCGAGAAATTTACCCTCAACATGCACCTATTAATTGAGCTCATTAAATGTGGCAGTCCATGTCTGAAAGCTGATGTGCAAAAAAAAAAAAAAAAGTACTGGGTACTAATAAGAGCAAATATTAGTTGCTAAGTAGGCTGGTTCAAAGAAATACATAATGAAATTCATAAACAAATAGAGTGACTGCTCGCTCGCATGTTTCAAGGTTCAAACCATCAATGAAATAAAGGAGCATGGTTGAACATGGGATGTTAGTCTGACTAACTTACGAAGGGCCATAGAAAAAAAGATTGCCGTGGGAACTGGTGTAAGGAAAATAACAATGCTAGTCTAAGTCAAGAACGGACTAAATGCAACATTAATAAATCAAGTGTTGCAATGTGATGCATTGGAAAGAGTCACATATACATTCAACATCAGATGAAAACTTATCCTATCGTTACATGCAGATTTTCGTAAATTAGTCGCGATATGTCCTCCGAAACCTGATAAACAATTGTGGTCGAGTACGCTCTCGTGCAATATTTTCAAAAGGGAAAGAGAGGGGCAGTTCAGCTGGCCCCTCAAAGCCCACACGCAGCTCAAACGCGTCTTCATCATTCATGGCTTGGACTTCATTTGAGTTTAATGAGTTCAGCACTTGTACAGTTGCAATCTGCATAAAAAAACCTTCACACAGGAATCGACATGTGAAAGAGAGAATTGCTTATTTCCTAACAATGGAGAAAACGAAAGCCCTTATAATATGTTTCGAGTTCTCATGATGATGAACATGCTGTAAAGCCTTAACTGTAGAGCCATCATTCAAGGTTTGAAACCCGTATCTCTACTCACTCACGTCCCTTCAATTTGGGCTTTTTCCCATGATAATGGCAAGTGATGGGTCGGGTGTTTAGCATACTCTTAACCTTAATGGTCCTCGCATCAATCTCGGAACACTGACAAATCACATATTGGGTCTCTTTGCGACGAAGCGACTTGGCAACCCCATATTTTTTTAATACCCCATTCAGTAACATCATCGCATAAAAATGTGAAACAAGATCTAGCATAGATAGATGGTCGACGACTTCAATTGCAATAAAATAAAATAAAAAAGCTAAAGAAAGCCAGACCCATTTTACGCTCCAAGAAGGTAGCAGAAGTATCTGCAACACCCTCAATGAAGTCAACAGCACAAGTTGCTCCAATGCATTAGTAACCGCCAAAAGCACAGTACCTGAAAAGATTCTGAAGGTCGAGGAAGCATCAAAACGGTGCCTGTTAAAGATCATTACATCATGTTTAGGGAACTGACATTATTCTTGTTGTTATTTTTTCCTTTTTTTCTGTGACAGTAGGAATGTTTGCCAGTTCTCTCACCAGAATGCAGCTCATCAGAATGTGATTTCTCTGCAACTTCACAGCCACCCACAGCGACCGGGTTTGGAGTCTTGTTTTGCCGATTATGAATAAGTATAAGAGATATTAGGGATTTTGAACTCGTACACCTAGCTCTAGCTTGACCACTCTTCCGTTAAAGCATTATACAAGCCTTTTTTTCGGCTAGGTAGTTGGTGTGCATCCCCTGGCTTGGATGCAGATGCACGCTCTTCAAGTGATGATCAAGATTGTGCCCATGCTGCGTTGCCGGAACAAAAAAAACATTTTCCTTGTGGAAAACTCTGTACATGGATCAAATGCGTTCATTGATGTACATCATTTGCTTGATGAGTCTTTTTTCCCTTTATAAGCTGCATAATGAGTTACTTGTTGTAGCAGTAGGTGAAATTTCTTATGTCAAATTAGCTAGAAATGTACGAATAGTCCTTTGTAGGATTACTGATAACTATTTTAAAAGTTTAAGTTTTTATTTGAAGACATGATTTAATATTTAAATATTATATTATTCCCTCTCACGCTTGATTTGATTTTTTTACCTATTATTAAGTGTGAACATATTTTTGGCTTAAGTACTAGCTACTGATACGAGACCATATTGTACTCCTGTGACTAGCCATGTGTCTGAGACTTGTGATCTCACTTTTCTATATAGGCTGCTGACAAGGAAGTCCTGGGCACTCTTCACATAAGATCTGAAGGGGACCTGTTCATGGTGGGAACTCAATCAGGTCTAACGACTGATCAAGCCGAACACAGCGTGTTTCATCCTAGCGAATACTATCCCACTTGGACGGTGGAACCTCCGGCAAAATATTTAAATATTCTATTATTCCCTCTCACGCTTAGTTTGATTTTTTTACATATTTAATTGGATAAGCAAATGGGATTTGAGAAGATTTAAATTCGGAATCTCTTACTCCGGTACCATGTGAAATTTTATAAAATCATTGTCAACTATTCTAAAAGTTAAACTTTTAAATAAATGTGTGGTTTGGTATTGAAATATCCTATTAAGATAATTGACAAGTAAATTTCATTGGATAGATGAGATCACTGAATTTGATATTAATTTCTGTATCACCATTGTCCTCCTAGAGGAGGCGATTGCCTATTGTGAAACCTATTGAGCTACTTATATATCACCATTGTCCTCCTAGAGGTAGGGGTTGCCTATTGTCAAACCTATTGAGCTACAATATTGATTGTCCTCCTAAGGGCTGTACAACCTACCATTCGATACCTTCATGTGGGGAGAAAGCCAAGAGAGAGTTCAAGTCTGAGTCTATCAATTTATCTAATTTGACCAACTTTTACTCAAAAGTTAAAAGTTAATGAGTTATGGGTCAATTAGGATATATTAACTGCTCCACACCATATCAATTCTCCGATATGGGACTTCTCTAAATAACTCACATGCGTGCATCTTAACAATCTCCTTCTTATATGTGTGCTCAGTGTTAAGTCTTCTCCCCTTTAATTCAAGTTTCTATCTGCATCAACTATCTCAAGTTGAATCCCCACGGGCCTACATTGCTGCACCACAAAGCCTACTTGCCCGAAAACTGCAACCATCAATTCTAATATAATTTATTGAGAGTGCACAGTAAAAGTCTAATACCTTCATGTAGAGAGAATGCCAAGAAGGAGCCCAAGTCTATATTAACAAGCTTCACTCACAAGCTTAAGTTAATGATTATGAGCCAACTATGATATATTAACTGCTTCACACCATATTAATTCTTCGAAGTGAGACGTCTCTAACAGAACTCCACACACTTGTATCCTAATAAGACCTCTATGCAATATGCCTAGGGAAGAAACGAGTTTCAATGCTTAATTAGTCAGGCATGATCCTAAAATCAATTGCTTGACACATAATCTTGTACCAACCTGAGCCTTAGAAAGAGTCCAACTAAAAAATAAATGAGTGCTGGATATCTCAAGTATCAAAACTTGGCACTGGTGGACATATAAATGCAAAACTTCCAAAAGGTGTACTTACATGCCAAAATAAGAGAAAAATGGAACACTTAAATGCCAATGGTAAAAATTTCCAATCAAATTGCTCATGTGACTTTTTATATCGAAATTTTTTATTGACGTGAATTTAAAAAAATAATACATGCAGCGCTGACGTGACTAAATAAGGTCAAAACAATTTGTTTTACCCCCAACTTTGAGTTTTAATATACATAATGATTAAATTAAATTTACAAAAAAAAAAAAAAAAAAAAATGATGTAGCATTTAGTGAGGGCCTCCACAACCCTCACCGCGTCACCCCACCATTGCTAAAAAGGGTCGGTGACGATGGGGCGAGGATTAGCCAGGGTCGTCGGGCCCTAGCCAATGGCTAGCGACCCTAGCCGACCAAAGGCCTTTGCCTAGATTTAAGCCAAGGAGTCACGGCCCTCCCATAGATCTGGCAAGGCTCGTTGACCCTTGCCTAGGCGAGCTAAGGGCCATCGCTGGCTGGGGTGAGGTTGCCGCCTAGCCCTTCCACAACCAACAAGCGGCCCTTGGCCCCTCTAGGTGAGGGCCGACAACCGTCGCGAGATCTATGGGAGGCCGCGACCGCCCCTACGTTGGCCAAGCTAATGACCTCAACCAACCAGCCCTTTCCGGCAATAGTGGGGCGGTGACGCAAGAGAATGAGGCTGCTGAATGCTGCCTTCTTTTTTTTTTTTTTTAATTTAGGTTTTTAATTTAATTTAATTAATGAATTTGGGGGAAAATCACATCATTTTGTACCTTGATTGTTGAATGAATATTTTGGCGAGCCACGTAAACCATTTTTATTATTTAAATAACGCCATAAATGATTTTGAAGCCTCATCGGAGTTGTCATTTAAATGTCTAATTTCCAAAAAAAAAAAAAATTATACCTAAGTATATATTTTGGAAATTTTGCCACTTATATTTCACCCGTGTCAAATTTTGATTCTTGGGGTGTACTTCCTCCGGCAAACTTGCATCCCAGGGAAGAGTGACACCATCAGAGAAGCCGGCTTTGCCTTGTCAAGTGGGTTCGAAAGCATTCCACTTCTGAAGCAAAACCTGCACAACTCTCCTGCGCCAGTGAGGTTTCACCACCAAATCCAGTCCTTCCACCCAAATCCATGTTCCCACCTGCCGACAATCGTGTACATTTCCCCCCCAGGGGCAGAATTTGCTGCTAAACATGGCAAATACCGCCATACGCCAAAAGTTCGGTAGAAGCTGTCTTAAGTTGGCATTCCGGGAGCGCACTTGCCCAAAACAAAATTCTCATGTCTATTTACTCGAAGATTTCAATAGTCCAAGCTAAACTGGACCACGTTGACCAAAAGTTTTAAGACAGCGGTGACAATGCAGGAGTTACTCTGCTCCCAGCAGAAGCTACTCAACTACATGAAATAAGCACAATTGAGCAGCTGCACTGGTCTGGCAGTATACAATCTTCACGGCGAGATTTGATTATATGTGTTCGCCTTGATCTCCACTTTTCCTTGATATGCTGCGCACCTCATTTTAGTTGCTTGTTCTTAATCAAGGATCTCACCTGAAGAGATAAACATTGCATTTGCAGGAAAGGGAAGGTGAAAAGGACAAAGCTGCTGCGGACATTTCCAAGAATGTCTCATAAATAAGAGAGCTTAAAGCATGCTTGGAACTGACTCAAGAAATCAAACAAAGTCGTTAAATCAGAATCATCTGATTTCACAGTGAGCAGTGCAAAGACTCCTGGCGTGGTGCGTGATAAGGTCTTGCAAAATTCCAATTCAAGTACAACTTCAAACGGAAACAAACATCTCTAGTCAAAATCCTTCCAAACTCAAGCCAAGCCAATCCCAAAAGTAAGACCCTCAAGCAAGGCCAGACAGTTCGCTTTTTTCACTTTTATTTTGATTTCAACTGATTTGTTGCTAAGTTTGTGACTTTGATGGATGTATGATGATCAATGCTATCTCTCTTGGTAATTGATCAAATCATTGTTCTTGTCTGAGTTCAATAGCCAGCACTTTCATATCAGGTGAATTGATGTGCCAAAGTTTTGTCCGTTTTCTTGCTTGGTTAATAGTTTTACTCCTGTGGGAAACTGTATGTTATGATATTTGCCTGTTAATTCTTGCCCTCATCTCTGATGGTAATCATGTCAACTTTTCCCCCTCAGTAGGCCGGATCAGAGATGATTCCACAAATCCTTTAATCTACCAACTTGATCAAGAAAAGTCATTAACGAAATAATAAGAGTCGGTAACGCGAAATTGCTAGCTTATATCCAAAATTACCATCATCTCCTTGAAACTTACCAATCACACCCGAAAGAAACCGCGAACTCAGCTTATTGATATTTAGAAGTTTCAAGAAATGCACCTACTAATTGGAGCTCATTTAACCCTGCAGTCCGTGTGTGAACCAAATGCACCTTAGCTACTAAAAGGAGCAAAATATCAGCTGCTAAGTAAACTGATTCAAAGGAAAGGTTCCTTTGTCAAAAAAAAAAAAAAAAAAACAAGAATAACTAATGAAATTCATAAACAAATAGAACGACTGCTGGGTGGCGTGTTTCACAGTTCAAACCTTGCAGCAATAATAAAGGAGCGAGGTTGAACACGTGATGATTGTCTTGACTGACTTATGGAGGGGCCAAAGAAGAAAAAGATTGCCGTGGGAAATGGTGCAAGGGAAAAAACAACGATGCAAGTCCATGTCGAGAACGGACTACGACACTCGTTATCAAGTGTCGCAACGAAATGCACTCGAGTGAGCTCCTGAACGGATCTTATCCTATCATTACAGACAGATTCTCATAAACTAGTCTCGATACGTCTTCCAAAACCTGATAAACAATTATTCTCCTGCGATGTTTTCTAAACGGGAAAGAGCGGGGCAGTTCAGCCGGCCCCTCAAACCCCATACGCGGCTCAAACACGCCTTCATCATTCTCGTCTTGGACTTCGTCTGAATTTAATGAGTTCCTGCACTTCATTTTGATTCCATATTGCATTGACTTACTTATACAGTTGCAAGCCTAAAATGGAACGACCTTCAAACGTGACATCGACCTCTGACACGGAGAGAGAAAAAGAGAGGGAGAGAATCGCTTATTTTCTATAAATCGATAGCACTTGTAATACGTTTCGAGTTCTGACGATAATGAACATGCTGTAAAGCCTGAACTGTAGAGTCATCATTCAAGGATTGAACCCACAATCTCTAATCACTCACATCCCTTCAATTTGGGCTTTTCCCCATCATTATGACGGTGTGATGGGTCGGTTGCTTAGCATGCTCTTAACCTTAATGGTCCTCGCATTAATCTCGGAAGACCCACAAATCACATGCTAAGTCTCTTCGCGATGAAGAGACTTAGCAACCCCATATTTTTTTAATGCCTCAGTGCACTAACAACACTGCATAAAAAGGTGAAACAAGATCTAGCGTAGATACATGGTTGACAACTTCAATTGCCATATAAATAAATAAATAAATAAACAAAAGCCAGACCCATTTTGTGAGAGAAAATAATGACACGAATAGTATCCAAAATTTTGACTCAACGTGTAATGTCGATCTAAATTTTGACCTAATATTGTCCCTTGGTAATATTAAATATCTTCATATAATTCTAAAGTTAAATTAAACATGTATAAAAATTTCAAAAATTATATCAAATAAATTAAAAATTCATAGACCACAATGCATATTGAGCAAAAATTTATGGATCGTTTGTGTATAATTTTCCTCTATATAAAATGAAGTTTGTGAGGCACAAGAGCACACGAACCACTTTACATCCCACGAAACTAGTTTCACATGTGCATGGCCCTCGAAGGAAGGGCCATTACTGCCTGAACAAGTGGATTGCTAGCTAGCTAGAGCTTGGTCAAATGGAACATGCGCTCCATAAATAACTTGACGACGACAGTCGAAACATCTGTGTCATCGCCTGTGATTAGTACGACGACAGCTAGATCCTCGTCAATCCCTGTGCAAACCTCTCCCTTCGCGGTCCTTCGAAGTCAATAGCTTAGCTTTGCAGTACTTACTCAGCGTTCGACTAAGCTCTTCTAACCTCTCTCCATCCATCTTCTAATAATAAAAAAAGAGGGTTACAATAATCATTATAAAATAGAGAATCCGCACTATTGTTAGTCAGCCTGAATCTTGAGGGAAAAGCAATCTGGTGGGCCTGTATTATCGCCAAAGCCGAAGAAATATCATTAGGGTTTGGCTGATCACTGTCAAGTAGAGATGATGCGCAAAATTCTTTGGATCAACCTATATATTAAATTGGATTTTTTTTCTTGTACGTGACCATCAGATTTCAGACCAATCTGGGGTTGCCGTGGAAGCAACAAGGATCTATAGTGCATGTAGGAAACCATTTGAGAAATGAAACATGGGGACAATAGTTGAATATTCTCAGATATAAGTCAAGTTGGTCATCATTCTTATCTTTGTATGTATATTGAAGTGAAGCAATAATGTTCATAAAGCTTGAAGATACGAATAGAGAGGAAATCCCATCACGGTTCTTGTCTCACTGGACCGTGAAATTTCGTCGGCGAACGAGATAACGACTTTATGTTGTTGTCGCTCGATCGGTGTAGCTGCTAGATCGATTGATTGGATATTGGTGCAATCAATCAAGCCAAAAAATGCCGAACGGAAAAATTTCTTTTGTATGTGAGTTTTTCCCCAAGTCTAATTGATTGAAATGGGAAACCCAATTCGATTCTATCACATTCATTAAAACATTCAGTATAAGTCATCATATTTTAATTGAAACATTCAGAAAATAAACACTACGGTTGAAAATTTTTCGTGAAGTTACAGATCATACCCACACATAGCTCATGATTGCGTTCATGGAAGGTATGTCGTGGAAAAGTAAACTTAGTTCTCCGTGCTTTCTCGTTATCCGACGTTGCTCGAAAAGCTTCATTTTGTTTACTTTATTTATGGATTCACATTAATAACTCGTTAGTAATAAAATAAAAAAATTGTATTGAGCTCTCTTGCGCACAAACTTGAGATGAACCGAGTGGAAGTCGAGATTTCACTTTAAACAAAACTTTTATTTTTGTCTCGAAATACCATTTAATTTTCTACTCCTTGCCTAGCTAGGCAGTGCTTCCAAGTTTCTTACCAAAAAAAAAATTATTTTGTGCTTGAAACACTTTCTCTATATATATGCTATTTATATATTTTCACGATTTTGCTATATTCAAATAATGCGGTACACATTGATCGGCATTCTTGTTATTTTTTTTTTAAATAACTACGTCTTGTATTATCTAAAAAACGAATTTTTTTTTTTTAAAAAAAAAAATGCAGTGCCTGCATGCCTTAAATATTTGGGTAAATTCTCGGAAATTGTTACAAGACCGCACGATAGGAATTTTTGCAAAGAGAAGAATTCTTGGAGGCCATGCGCACCTACTTCGAATTTGTCCTATGTAATCAATGACTATTGTCCAGACGCGATGATTAAGACTTCTCCTTTGCGTCTATTTTAGGACGCACGCACCCATCTTCGAAAATATCAAACTGTTTCCTTTGTCCTTTGCCCTTTCTCCTTTTTTCCTTAGGCTATTACGTGTTTTTCATGTTTTTTTATATACGAACATGTAAGGAAATTCATATTTACATTCATGTTGGTGCAATAATTTGTTCACAGAAAGTCTTCATCAATAACCCAGATTTTTCTTTTTTATGAAAATGGACTCATGGCATGATCGATTGCATTGTACTCTTGCAACATTCAACTTTATTTTATCATGGGGAGAAAAGCAAGATAATTAGTTCAAGGGAGAATTTTGAAACTAGTAAAAGTAAGAATATACTAATCATGTTAGGAACGTGAAGAAAAGATATGATGCCTTTGCTTAAAGAGATCGGGAAAATGAATTTTAAGTCCGAGTTTGTTAATATGTTCAATTGGATTTACTTTGCACTTAAAAACTTAAGCCAATAACGAGTTATAACCCAATTAAGATATATCACTAACTCCATTATATACGATTTGACATTTATTTTAACACAACCCGTACATATATCTCAACTCTTCAAGTGTGACATCGATATTAGGTTTGCTCTCTCCCAATTCATGCGTGTAGTGGAGTAATTAATTAATCATAATTTGTCAAAATTTATTAGTTTAATTTTAAGTCAAGGTGAGCCGGATTGAATTTGCTGACGAGTTTAGACTTAAAGTTTCTCTTTACGATATCTCTACATAAAGGTATTGGATTTCCACCGCACTCTCTTTTTTCAACGAATCACACTTACCGAAAAGAAAATGAAAATGCCCCGATCTTTTCCCTTTTTCTTTTCTTAATTTATAATCCGATTGCTGGAGACGGTGGGGCCCACTGGGGCCCAGAATGGGGAGAAAATTTCTGGTTCTTGGCCCAAACACGACTGGGTCAACCGGGAACCCGGCATCGCCGGTTGCGTTCACACACGGGGAGAAGAGAATTTCACGACACGAGAAGGCAGAGATCCTCCGGGCCTCCCCTTTCCTTTCCTTAGTGCGAAATCCCAGTCAGCCCACGTCTCTCCTCTGGCCCACTGGGGGGGGGGGTCCCACCACTTGCCCCGAAAGTCACGGCTGATCTGATCCCCTCATCTGAATAAAGCGGCGTCCGCCGTCCGCCGTCCGATGCGATCTTCGAATTCATCTGGGTGACGGTGCTGTGTCGTATGATACGGGAAGGGGTTTTACCCCACGATTTGACCCGCGAAAATTTGGTACGTGGGATCGATAGAGAGGTCGCGCCGCATTTAACCGTCTCTACCTTCGGTTTAATGGATACGTCGACATGCATAATTCTTACTGATCGTATAAATTTGCACGTGAGGACTCGCTTCTTCTCATTTTCAATATGCTAATAGTAACTCTCAAGACCGTCTTGCTGTGTTTTCGCGCTCACTTAAAATTTGAAATTACTTACACACTGCCGTTCGATGCGTTGGGGCGATACCGCCCGCTAGTACCCGACATATCGCCCGCAGGCCGACATAAGATACCGGTATACGCTTTCCCGCTGCTCGACATACCGCCCGCAGGCTTCTGCAGATAAGATACTCCCGATGCTTCGCTTGTTCGATAAAGTCAGACCGCCGCGCTAAGTTCGACATATCGGAGTCTCGTAGGCCGACATAAGACCTGATGACCGCTTTCGACATGCTCGCCCGCCCTGGCGATATAGTATACCCCGAAGCCACTTGCTCGATAAAGCGACGCTCGCGCTGTGACGACATATCGCCCGTAGGCGATATAAGCATACCCGCATACCGCTCTCACTAAGTTCGACATATCGGGGAGTCTGCAGTGACGACATAAAGATAATTATCCGACCATTCAATCCATTCCATCTTTTTTATCCTTCTCGATAAAATACCAAGTACATGACACGGCTACTTTTTACCAAAATATCATATTTTGCTTTTAACCTCCCACCATTTTCAACATAAACACATTTTTGGCGATGTGAACCGACGCCCGGTAATTACCAATCAATTACCACAATTCAAATCATTTAGAATAAATCTCTAAAAATACATAATTCAATCAATTCACACAACGTAGGCCAAATAAATAAATGATCGCACCACGACACCGCACTCTAAATTCCGGGCCATATCAACTCAACTTCATGTAATGTCCATACATTTACACATCCATTCACTTCATAAAATCAACACACATGAAACAGTGCAAATTTTTCACTCGGTGAACAAGAATCGTGAAATGCAAGGCCGTGAAACGCACTGTGAACAAGGCCTCGCGGAATGCAGAACCGTGAATAGTGTCGAGTGAACAAGAATTTCCAGAATTTAATAAATGATACCAAACTCAGAAATCATTAAAATCATTAATTAAAACAATCAAACAATTAATTAGCAAAACAAGCTTAATTAAACACATAAGCATAATTAAGCAAATAAAGCAAGATTAAGCTAAACTAATCTAATCCATCCATCTAACCACCTATCTTAGGGCTAATACAACTTAATTAAATCACATAAACTAATTAAATCTAACTAAACCAACCCCAAGAAGTTTAGCACTAATCGAAGGATTAGGAGCTAAACCACCCGTTAAGCGGGCCGGAGACACGCGGCGTGGCGAGCAACGGTGGCTACGCACCGGAACCTCTACCACGACGATCCAAGGCGGTCCTAAGCTCAACACAAAGAACCACAAATAACTCCCACCGAAACTTAAAACAGCCTACGGTAATAAAACAAGCTAATCCTGCACGGAGTCCCTATTGAGGGTTGGTCGACAACCGGAGGCTCCCGGGGTCTTGAGGGTCTTGCCGAGGTTAGGATGGGCGGAGGGAATGACCAATGGAAGAAAAGGGCTGCAAAGTCGAAACAGTCCAGCTGCCGCAAAGGACCGACGGACCGCGACCGGCGGCTTGTGACGGCCGTACAGGACGGACGGCGGCTCCGTTTGGGACTAAATTGGGGTTCGTTGGAACGGGTCCGCCTCTCCCGGTCACGGCGATAAAGTGGGATCGTTCTGTGATTCAACCGGGAAAGACCACTTTGACTCGATTCTTCACCGGCTGGCCACTGAGCAGAACCCGGAGGAGTGAGAATGAGTGAGAGAGAGCCCGTCGATTGGGAGGCCGAATGGTGGAGAGAGAGTGATGGGAGGGCTGTCAAGACCCCATAAATGCTTCGTTTCGGGAGTTCCTACGCATGACATCATCTTCTCTTTCTTTCGCTTTCCTTATCCACAAGGCTCTAGGGGCATTTTGGTCATTTCACCTCGCACAAATTACAAATATGACCTTGGGCTGAAATTGGTGGATGGGCCTAAGAAATGGGCTTGGCCATGAATAGGGAGGGGCTTGGGAATTTATTGGGCTTTGAAATGTTAAGGCTTGGCCCATGGGCTTAGAAGATGAATAGTTGGCTTAGCCCAATGGGCTCAAATGTTTTCCCAGCCCACCTTGGTGGCTGTCCCACCTTGGGCCTTCCAAGGCCCACATCGGCTTAGCTCGCCCACTTCCTTCATGTGCTCGCTTCTCGATCCGAAATCCCTTTTTCAATTGCTCGGCTTAATCCCAGCTCTCAGCCGACTGCCCGCACTCTCATCCAGTTCCGTCCGACATTCCCCGATAATTGAGCCCGGGCCCAAGCTTCGCTACGCCAATTTCGCCCCTAACGCTATTTTTTGGCGATAACTGCATCGACGGGATGGCCGTGATTCACACAGAACCGACTCGTGTTAAACCACTCAAGCACATTCGACGCACGTCCCCGACGCAGGAAATTACTGGAGATATTCTATTTCAAAGCATTACCCATCACTTAAAGGATCGACATAGTAATGTCATGGCTCGATAACGATAGACGGAATCACCCGTCGTTCCATTATGTTCGACCGCGAATCAACTTCTATTCGTCCTTTGAATCGGCCTGCCCTATCTACGGGATCATCCTCACGCAAGTCTCACGGTCAAGTCGTTTTCCCATGTCGGGTTCTTTTTAGTCGTACGGGTTCCGTCCTCATTAGCCTTTCCCCTCAAGGTCAGTATCTTAGGAGTGATCAATTCCAGTGAGATCAACCAACAATGCATTGACGAAATTCACTTTCACTCGTCCTTTAGAGGCCTCGAATTTCAGGATGTCACAACTCTTCCCTCTTATAAAAATTTCGTCCTCGAAATTTAAACCTTCCCAACTCCTTAATTACAAGGTGGGGGCACGGTCATCTCATCGAATCTTCTCTTTCCCGGGTTGCTCTTTGTCATTGAGGTGCTGTCAAATCATTTCCAATCTTGTTCAATTCATCCTTGGTTCCAAAAGGCTAAACATTTGACCATTTTTGCAAAAACGAAAATTGCAAAAATTTGATTTTTCTTTTTCTTTTCTTTTTTTTTTTCTTTTTTTTTTTCCACTAGCGGCTAGCCGCCGCGTCAGGGCTTCGAACCCACGACTCCGGACTTTGGCCTCATCCCGGGTACCACTCGGCTAGAGGTGCCGACGGTGCTCCAAAAGCGCTTTCTTTTTTTCTATTTAAGGCCAAATTTCCTATTTGAACCCAAACGCGAAATATTCCACCATTTAAACGGTTCGACTCTCCTTTCTTTACAATTCGAGACGTCCCTATCCTGGCGACATCCAAGGATGAACAGGATTCTCAACCTGAAAATTCAAAGGTTTTCGACACTTAATTGCGTAAATTTTCCCGGCGGCTCGAGCGGTCTTTCTGTCCTGGCGCGATGGCCCAGATCCACCGATTGCTGAACTAACTCTATGTCTATACTCTTCTGCACTCTGACTTCATCCCAACAAACTGAAGTTCTGCACTCTCTGCCATTTAACACTTCAAACGGTGCCATTTGAGCGGTTTGCTGATAACTGCTACAGTAAGTTTCTGACAAGATCTCTTTCTTAAGATCCACATCATTGGGCACAAACAGTCATCCACAAAATTTTAACGTTTCGTCCTGGTAGCATGCAAATCAGCCTTTCTCTTTTTCGTATCTCCCTACGAATCTTATGAATCTACGCGAGTCTATCAGCGCAACGTCTTGATTCTTAGCTGTACTTTCGGTTCAATTCTGAGGATGGCCATAAGACAAAGGCGGCCTACCTCAGATTTGAAATCGAATCTCCAGCTTCCTTGAGTAAAATCCACTCCTGAATCATCATCTGCGCAATCAATGTCTTTCGATTCAACGCATTAATAACTTTACTAACTTATACGGGGTGATACTGGGAGGTCTCAATCACGGTCCTTGAGAAGTTCCATTCGATGACACTTTGTCTCTTGATCATTTCTTTCTTAATCTCAACTGATGATGACCCATACTCAGGTCGACCTACTAGAACATCGAGCTTCCTGTAACCAATCAAACGGATCGTCAATTCTTGGCAACCAATACTTGTTCTTGATTGTCACCCCGGTTAAGTTGTCGATAGTCGATGCAAAGGCGGATTGACCCATCTTTCCTTCTCACAAACCGAACTGGTGCTCCCCAAAGTGATGCACTAGGACATATAGATCCCTTTATCCAACAATTCCTGCATCGCACCATCGGTTCTTTCAAAGTTCCATGCACGAGTCGAGTCTGGTTCATACTTTCTCAGATGACTTTGATGACGTCGATTGACTTCTTGGTAATCCCATCACCAGACCATCGTGATGTGTTCCACTTCCACTCGAGAAACTCCAAAAGTTGCAAAGGTCTTCCAAGACCAGATGCAATCATCAGCACTGATGCGGTAGTCAGCTTTTACTTAGCTCTCGGGAATTACGCTCGCACATGTCTATCCCACGAACTTCTCTGGCCTTCAGCAATCTAATTAGAGGCATAGCCATTCTTGAGAATCCTCCCTCACAAACACAATACGTAAACACTTTGTCAACCCCAAGAAACTTTTGATTTCTGTCCCTTTGTTGTTGATCTTGGCCAATTGATCACGGGTTCGGTCTTGGTCGAGTTCACAAATCCCGTCTATGTTCTTGCAACGTCGAAGCACTGTCCTTAAACATCTTTCATACTCCTCTAGACTTCTAGAGTATACCCAGATGTCGTCGATAAACACTATCACGACTCGATCTTCCTTTCTAGGAGCAAACCGAATGATTTCTCAGGAAAAGTGTCAGATAACTTCCGTACCACGTGCATGCTCTCCACTTTCGGTTCCTCAACAGTCGTATCCACTACAGTTGTCAGATAACATTGGCAACCCATATCCAAAAAAACCAAGTTGTCTTAGATGATAACATTATACAAATGAAAATCCTTTATGATTTTTGACAAACTCGGAACTTTCCCACACAAATGGAACAAAGCTGGATTGTGCATATCAATAATTCATCACAACAAGATGCTCCTTGAGCCAATCTTTTCCATTTACAACCTCAAAGTTATACTTTAGTTAAAATAGTCAAGTACAATCCTAACCAGTGATTCTTTCTTCTACAACCTCATTCACAAACCGAAGTTTTACCAACTTGACCATATTTCTTCTTTGCGTCACTCTAATCAAATCATCCCAGAAACACTATCCTTCCTTTCGGTGCATAACTCAGTTCAGTTTTGTCCCTTTCGCCATCCTAGTGGCAATCTGTCTACGGTGCATTCCCCCTGTTTTGTCCCATCAGTCTGTGCGGACAATCCTTCACCGTACCGTCTTGGTTACATCCGTAGTGAGGCTCTGTCATCGAAGGACAAGGGACATTTCCATGTCTCCTTCCACACACTTGACAAACTCCCATGGCATTGGGTGTTGACTTTTCTACATAGTTCTCTTTGTTGGGTGGGATGGGATTCTTTCTTCCCATCATCGGTCCTTTCCAAACCGACGATTATCTCGGTTAGGCACGAACCGCAAGCCCGGATGCGGTCGCCCTCTCAATCATGTTCTTTTCTATCATTTGTGCCCTCTCGTACATCTCATCAAAGCTCTTTAAATTCGAGAGCAGCAGTTGGTCTTTCAACTCCGGCTTCAAGCCATCCCTAAACTGTTTCGCCCTATCCACAAGGTCCTCTACCAACCTTGGCGCACACTTGGCCAACTCAGCGAACTTCGCCTCATATTGATCCACAGACATCGATTCGACCCGAAGTCGTTGGAACTCTGTCATCTTGAACTTTCTCATACTTGTCGAAAAGTACTTCCCATTAAAAGCCTCACCAAAGGCACCCCATGTCGAGCTATGCCTTCGGGGAACACTCTTCCTTGGTGACTTCCCACCACGTCGGCGTTACCTTGAAGCTAATAAGCCGTCGGAAGTACTCGATCTTTCTCGAACACCTCAACCTTTGTGAAGATCTTCTCTTATCCAAAGGGTCACAACCTCAAGGTCGCCCACGCTACTGAATCTCGGTGGCTTAAGTCTCAGGAACTGCTCTACCAGCTTGAGCATCGATCTCCCTATGATCACAATCCCAGGTTGGACTCTAGCAGGTGTAACTGTAGCAGCAGCAACGGCATCTTGATTCTGAACTTGCTGTCCCATCAAAATTCCCAAAGACTCAAGCGCCTGCACGATCCTATCTAATCTAGGATCGTCAAGTGTTGCTACACCGATACCGACCCTAAAGCGGTACTCTCTCACACACGCGGCCTAAGCTCTGCGCACTACCTCAGTGTACCGACCCTAGTCGGCGTCCCTATCCCGAGCGGCGACGAAACAGTCCTCTTCCAAGGAGTCCTCAAATCCCGGATCACTCATTCTACGGGATCTCCACAGACACGCTTTCCAATTCCTCACCGGAATTAGGAAAAGCGGTGACCCTACACCAAACAAACTACCAAACAGCTAGCCAAACACAGGCGTCTGCATAAGGAAAAAGCCTTTCCTACTCACTATCCCAATATCCATCGCACCTTATCACTCCAAATACTAACCATGCTCTGATACCACTTAAATGGGGATGTCACGCCCGAACCTCGAGCACGCGCACATCCCTCGGTGGTCGATAGAATTTTGCGACGTTCCCAGGACTCGTCGCCGACCCTTTTCATTTTATTGCACATGCGGAAGCGAATTACTAATCCCCTGACCTCAACAAACATGGGATAGAAAAGCAGGACAACAATTTCAAATCAAATACACTTTTATAAACACTTCAAGCTTATACGAAGGTCTATGTCATAAAGAATTATTGAGCCACCTATGCTCTTGACCCTTCCGCTTCAAGCTCGGCTCTTCACACTAGGGACCTGAAAATGGTTATTCAATAACCGGTGAGATATAAATCTCGGCGAGTTCCGCCCCTAAGCCCGGTTAGTACACCAACTCAACCCAGGTATCTATCGAGAACTACCCCACCACAAGCAACAACCAACGGTCGATTCGCATACAACCTTACCTGGTATGCCATACCCCACACGTTATAATTCAGCACGATACACGCAATGCACATGGCCGTTAGATGATACGGTTCATCAATCACATACGAGTCGCATCACCGGCGATCTCACTGGCCATTGCCACACTCGCACATTATCGATTCATGCGTGTGTGCCATAAACAATATGCTTAACTCATGCATGACCCGGAATCAACAATGCAATGATTCTCATGCGTTCTTGCACAATAGTGCGTCACTCATCACGTATCAATCGATCACACGGGTCCATCAATTCAATCAATCCAATTGATACCATACGATTGACACCATCTAACAATTCATACCATAAACGATGTGATTCACTCATGCATATAATTAATGCATATAACAATTTCACACATCAATTCATTAATTCAGATCGAGTCATCGATCAATCGACCAGATCGATTACATGTCCACGACCTTTTCCTCGGTCGGTACAATCAATACTATCTATAAGTCCGACCATGGTCCGGATTTCTCACTCTAAGGCGATATATAGATAGTATAGCTCACACTAAGGCGATAAGGTTAAGGGTATCTTTGCTCTCGCTAGGTGACATATCGCCCGGTGATATAGTATACCGGTATCTTGCTCTCGCTAAGGCCGACGACATACCGCCCCATTGGTATAGTATACCCCACGATGCTCTCGCTAAGCTGATAAAGTGTACTGCTCGCGCTAAGCTGACATATCAGAGCCCGTAGGTTGATATAGTACACGGTATCTTGCTCTCGCTAAGGCGACATATCGCCCGCACGGTGATATAGTATACCCGATGCTCACTCTAAGGCGATAAAGTGTCTTGCTCGCGCTAAGTGACATATCGCCCGTAGGCGATATAGTACACTAATTATCTTTGCTCTCACTAAGGCGACATGTCGAGCCGTAGGATGATATAGTATACTATCCGACCATTCAATCCATTCCATCTTTTATCCTTCTCGATAAAATAGCCGTGTGTGGGGACACGGTTGGCCTTAGCCAAAATATCATATTTTGCTTTTAGAACCTCCCACCATTTTCAACAGCCCATAAACACATTTTTGGCGATGTGAACCGACGCCCGGTAATTACCAATCAATTACCACAATTCAAATCATTTAGGAATAAATCCTAAAAATACATAATTCAATCAATTCGTCACAACGTATGGCTCAAATAAATAAACAGTACGCACCACGACAATCGGCACGAAATTCCGGTCATATCAACTCAACTCATGCGAATGTCCATACATTTACACATCCATTCACTTCATAAAATCAACACACATGAAACAAGGCAATTTTTCACTCTCGGGTGAACAGTAACTCGTGAACAGTGCGCGTGAACAGTAATTCGTGAACAGTGCCTCGTGAACAGTAACCGTGAATAGTGTCGAGTGAACAGTAAATTTCAGAATTTAATAAATGATAAATTAAACTCAGAAATCATTAAAATCATTAATTAAAACAATCAAACAATTAATTAAGCAAAACAAGCTTAATTAAACACATAAGCACAATTAAGCAAATAAAGCAAGATTAAGCTAAACTAATCTAATCCATCCATCTAACCACCTATCTTAGGGCTAATACAACTTAATTAAATCACATAAACTAGAATTAAATCTAACTAAACCAACCCTAAGCAAGTTTAGGCACTAATCGAAGGATTAGGAGCTAAACTCACCCGTTAAGCGGGCCGGAGACACCGACGCGGCGGCGACAACGGTGGCTACGCACCGGAACCTCTACCACGACGATCCAAGGCGGTCCCAAGCTCAACACAGCAACCACAGCTCGAACTCCCACTGAAACTTCTGAAAACAGCCCTGCCGGAGAAGAAAACAAGTTGAACGGCTTGGCCGGAGCTCCGGCGGGGGTTGGTCGACAACCGGAGGCTCCCGGGGTCTTGAGGGTCTTGCTGGAGGTTAGGATGGGCGGAGGAATGACTGGAATGGAAGAAAACGGGCTGCAAAGTCGAAACAGTCCAGGCTGCAGGCGGACCGACGGACCGGCGACCGGCGGCTTGCGACGGCCGTACAGGACGGACGGCGGCTCCGTTTGGGACGAAATTGGGTTCGTTGGAACGGTCTGTCTCTCCCGGTCACGGTGATAGGTGGATCGTTCTGTGATTCAACCGGGAAGACCACTTTTGACTCGATTCTTCACCGAAGGGTCAGCTGGAGCAGAAACTGGAAGAGAGGGAGAACGAGGGAGAGAGAGCTCCGTCGATTGGGAGGCCGAATGGGGGAGAGAGAGAGTGATGGGAGGGCTGTCAAGACCCCCATAAATGCTTGCTTCAAGTCCCCATGCATGACATCATCTTCTCTCTCTTCTCTTTTGCCCTTATCCACAAGCTCTAGGGCATTTTGGTCATTTCACCTCGCACAAATTACAAATATGACCTTGGGCTGAAATTGGTGGATGGGCCTAAGAAATGGGCTTGGCCATGAATAGGAGTGGGCTTGGGAATTTATTGGGCTTTGAAATGGTTAAGGCTTGGCCCATGGGCTTAGAAGATGAATAGTTGGTTTAGGCCCAATGGGCTCAAATGTTTTCCTTAGGCCCACCTTGGTGGCTGTCCCACCTTGGGCCTAAGGCCCACATCGGCTTAGCTCGGCCCACTTCCTTGCGGGCTCGCTTTCTCGATCCGAAAATCCCTTTTTCAATTGCTCGGCTTAAGCGCTCGTCGACCGTGCCCGAGAGTAGCCTCATCCA
Organism: Eucalyptus marginata; assembly: GCA_014182565.1. Classification (NCBI taxonomy): domain Eukaryota; kingdom Viridiplantae; phylum Streptophyta; class Magnoliopsida; order Myrtales; family Myrtaceae; genus Eucalyptus; species Eucalyptus marginata. The sequence continues at coordinate 35,498,715 of CM024593.1, forward strand.
AAGTCCGTCCCGGACATTCCCGATAATTCGAAGTCCAGTCCTAAGTTCTCTTGCCATGTCAATTTCGCCCTAATGTCATTTTGGTTATAACTCAGACTGACGGGCGGCTCAGAGGATTCACGCGTAACCGACTCGTGCCAAACCACGTTCAAGACATCTCGACGCATGGACGTCCTTGCGCATGAAATTACGGAGGATAGATTCTTATTTCAAAGTACACGATCACTAAGGATCGACATAGGGTCGTTCGCGGGTTCGATAACGATAGACGGAATCACCCGTCGTTCCATTATGTTCGACCGCGAATCAACTTCTATTCGTCCTTTGAATCGGCCTCGCCTATCTACGGGATCATCCTCACGCAAGTCTCACGGTCAAGTCGTTTTCCCATGTCGAGTTCTTTAGTCGTACGGGTTCCGTCCTCATTAGCCTTTCCCCTCAAGGTCGGTATCTTAGGAGTGATCAATTCCGAGTGAGATCAACCAACAATGCATTGACGAAATTCACTTTCACTCGTCCTTTAGAGGCCTCGAATTTCAGGATGTCACAACTCGAGATGCACAAGATTTGGCAGATTTTCGAGAGGCACAAGAGGGTCATTTTTAGGCGCGCACCTCGGGTTCAATTTCATCGGGCTGCGAGAGAGGGTAGCCGGTGTGGTAAAGCCCCCAAGCGTCCTCTCAAGTAGATTCTCTCAAGGAATGGAGGTGGACTCGAGACGTGTTGCAGATCAATAACCTCATCATCATCAACAGAAGCTACAGAAATTGCTCGAAGCCTGGTTAGTTTGGAGATTGACAAGCACAAATCCCTTCCATCTTCTTTTCTTAATTTCAGAATGGCCAATCTATCCAGTTGTGTCAACAATCCAAGCTCTCTTATCACACTGCTGCTACTTTCGTCATCTGCCTCTAAATAGCAGAGCTTTTGAAGGGATTGCAAAGCCCCTATTCCCCTAAGGGCCTTGAAGCCGAACTTGAAGGATGAATAGGACACAATCTTGTAGCGATAAACAAGGAGATGACGAAGCCGTTGGAGTTTCAAGATCTCAACAGGCAATTCGGTGACATTTGTGTGTTTAAGGTCTAGAGTCTCCAAGTTTTGAAGTTTCCCAATGGAGCGTGGAATCGTACTCACCTCAGTGGACCTGAAACTTAGATATCTCAGACAACACCAATCAGCAACTTGAGCAGGGAACCTTGTTAAAGGAGCCGCTTGCATATCAAAACATTGATCAGTTTTATATCACAAGCTAAAACTGAGTTCATTAATGATTTCTCTACCCCAAACAAATATAAAGAGCGAAGTTGAGACAAGGACCAGTTCCGTGGCAGAGTTTGCAGGGTGTTCTGTATTGACAGGCGACGGATTTTGTCTGGCCATTCATGATTTTCTTCTTTGGCTATTTCGGCAAAGCCCTGATCAGTCGACCTTGAAGTGATAATGTCCTGCAGCAAATCATGGATGCGGCAAGTCTTGACCCTTCCATCACTTTGTTTAGCAGCCACCTCTATCAAGCTTCTGTTCAACAGCTCCACGAAGTAGTCCTTAGCAACTTCTTCGAGGGTCTTTCCTTCTTTCTTTTCAACAAATCCTTCTGCGATCCATAACCGAATCAGTCTCTGACATTTGATGCGGTGAACCTTGGGAAATAAACTTAAGTGCAAGAAACAGGATTTCAGGTAGTATGGCAGATCATTAAAGCTCAGTGAAAGAACTCTTTTCAAGTTTTGAGTTTGTCGTTGCAGTCAATCTCAGTACGAAGACTGCGACGAACCAATTCCCATTCATAGATCCTCCGTTTGTCTTTCCCCGCCAGAACGCCACTGATGGCCACAATTGCGAGTGGTAGTCCTTCACACTTTTTCAAAATGTACTCACATATCTCCTCCAGGGGGGATGGGCATGAATTCCCCTGAAAAGTCTTCCGACAGAAAAGCTCCCATGACTGAGCGGGATCAAGTGGCTCCATATTTTTAACCAGCCCGTTGAACTCCTTGCACGTGGTTGATGCGACATCAGCATTCCGAGTCGTGATGATCACCCGGCTTCCCTGACAGTTGTTGGGCAAGGCATGCTTGACTGCATCCCATTCGTTTATGCACCAGGCGTCATCGAGGATGATCAGGTACCTCCTCCTCTGAAGCAGGTCCTTGATGATCGTCTTCAGCCAATGGCTATTCATAGTGTAGGCTCCTGGAGGGACCGGTGTCCTGATCACTTTCATGATCTGATCAAGCATGTCTGTGAGGAGCTCTTCGATCTTTGAGGACCCAGATAGAGTGATCCAAGCATACGCCATGAAATGTTTCTTCACGGCGGGGTCTTCGTAGACTTGCTTCACCAGAGTGGTTTTGCCCAACCCTCCCATTCCCACGATGGAGATGACCTCCCGCCCGAGAGCCCCCTCAAGTAACCGCCTGACTAGCTCATTCTTCGGCTGCTCAATGCCTACCAGGTCAGTTTCATCTACGAGAAGGGCATTGCCTCGGTGGTCCTGCCATGTGTTGTCTGCTCCACTTGAGCTCGGATTTTGTTGAGCTCTGCTGAATTTATGGCGCAGCCTCCGGTGCCCATTGCATATGCCCTTTACTCTGGAGTTTATGCGCTTTATTTCAGACGTGAGTCGGTACCGAGCCTTCAGGTTCTTGATGCAGCAAGACATCCTGCTGATGAGGCTGATGAAACCGACTCCATGATCATGTCTCAGGAGCAGAGAACTCATCGAGAGCGTCCTCCATGTCGTAGGCTGTGTTTCTCAACTGCTGCACCCACACTTTGACTTCATTGTCGCTTTCTTCTAGGGAATCTCCAACCCTGAGGAAGGCCCGGACTCGCTCCAATTCTCCTCTCACTGAGAGGGCTTCTTCTTGGGCTCCTGTCAGGACTTGCACCTCGTTCTCAACAAATTGTGCGAGCTTGTTGAGTAGGTAATTTACTGGGCTCTCTGCCATGCCTATAGTCTGGTGAGTGGTGATGAGGTTTTTTGGTTTATGTATTGCCGAAAGGCTTTAGACTGAGGTTGGAGAAGTTGAGGCTTGTCATAGTGTCTAAACTCTTATAACTGTTTCAACTTCAGTGAATCTTGTATTTACAGCCGCTTTGTGTGGGATCCATGTCTGCTTAGCACATTGTACAAGTTTTGATTTATTTTAGTGATATCCCTTTTGATTTTGCATGATCCTGTTGGAATAGTTATGCCTTTGATATTAATCTATATAATTTTCTTGTTTCATGTGGAAAAGTCTGCAAGTAGGTTTGGTACTTTCTTCTTTTGCAGTTCCAGCTAATTCGAAGAAGCTACTTAAAATTTCTTAATTACCCGCAGAAATAACTTACTTCGCTGTCGAAATAATATAAGGTAAAATCATGGGAAGTTTCAAAGGAACTTCCATGTTTTTCTTTACTGGAGTAGATTCGTATCTGACTCCAAGAACATTTAATTCAGATGTGCTTGTTGTGAGTCAAATATCCAAATATATTTCAGCTTTCGATTCCTGCCGGATCACAGCGTTATGTTGCGTTGCAAGGTAGAAGAGCTGATTTATGACTAAGATTGATAGACAAAAGTTTCAATCAATTCACAATATCATTACAGTAAAAAGTTCACCGGAATCCAGACTTTAGCATCAGCGACCAGGATAATCCATCAGTGCCTGAACGGTCAAGTGAAACCTGCGGACTTATCACTGAGTATTGTAAACACCAAATTTATTTTTTGACGAGGCTACGTGAAGAAAATTCAAGCAACATCTCTTTGCTGGGAAGTAGAAGAATTCATCAACTAAAGTAAGGCAATGAACAAGCAATTAAGCTAAGATATTTCGAGAATTTCACTGTACAATGCTCTGAATTTTCCAGTGGCATCACCCTGCTAAATCATCCCAAGTACGAAATGGCCAAGATTGCATACACATGACTTGTTCAAACGATTCGTATGCGTAAATATGTAGCTATATATAGGTCCGGTTCTTCTACGAGCGAAGGAGAAGGGGACCACATTTGAGAGGAAAAGCAACACTTACCGAATTAATAAAAGACTCAGTACGCATGAAGCTATTGACGAAATAAATTGGAGAGTCGCATATCAGTCACCAATGACAGATAGCTCTAAAAAAAGAATGACGTCAACAAAATCCTTTTTAAACACAAAATTATGGGGCCTTCTCGATAAAATTAGAGCGGTCGTCGCTGTCTATTATGTGGAGTTGATTAGGATTCCATCAGGAAGAAAAGCTGGCTTTGTCAAGCCACTATTCCAAGTCAACACATGAACTCCCTCTAACAAGTCTCGAAAAACATGCAATTAAGTTAACAACCATTTGTTACATCCATATTGTTAGGCCACCATCTCTTGGGATAATTGTCCAAAAAGTCCTATACCGATTGGGCGACGGCCGATTCAATCTTAAAATTTTCAAATTGATCAATGAAGTTCTAAACTTTTCGAAGATTTGCTAATACAATTTTTCTGGAATATTTTGGCTGAAAATCGCTGACGTAGATGCTTGTCGTCTTATGTGGCACAACCATTATGTCAGCAATCGATTTATATTTCATGTTTATTGAAAGTTGGCCTCACAAACAAAATTTGAGGATGGATGTTAAACGAGTTAAGACACAAGACCGATTGAATTGGGTTGTTAATACGATGCCAAGTTCGAGATTACAGCAATCCGTTGTTTACCTTTTGTAGTTTGGGCTCGTAAACAGAATTAGTTCATCTGAATATCCCGTTCAATGAATGCACTTGACGACGAAAATCCAAAGAACGAATTACGATTTACCTCTTGCATGTATTGCATTTCTCATTTTAGACCTTCTCTAGCCCTACTTAGGCATCGGGGAAAAATGGAGATGCTGCTGCTGAATCAAGACTCCAGAAAGTTTGTCCATTTGACTGACCAAAATCAAATGAGCATTTGGTCCTCAAGCGAGCACCTGTGAGACTTTTAAACGTGGTGAGTACATTCCTGCTCATCTAAAGATTTCAAAGCAGTCTGTCTCTTTTGAATGGATTAGCAGCAATCTTCGAGCCTTAACTTGATCTTGGAGACCCTGGCCTTTTGATGAGCACCAAGAGTTGTGAATAAAAACGGTAGCTAGTTTCGTCGGAGTTTTATAGCTGTTCTAGAGATAGAGTTCGTTCGTTTCTCCAGGAGATTCAGGAGATTTCATTATGAGTTACCTGCAAATAGGATATCAACTGATTATAACTAGAACTTTTGTTTTTAATCTACCTCGGGAGATTAAAATGACATAAAAGGGAGGTTAATATTTTGCTGGCACTTGGTAGTGAACTTCCAGCAAGGACTCCAGTCTGATTCAGTTCAAATTATCAGGGGAACATTCTGTAGATAGTTTGAGGATGCAATTAAGCTGACCAGGTTTATCAGACAATAAATGACCTGATTTTCTTTTCATGCAATCATGGAAAACATGAGACTGGATATCTGCTGTTAGAAAGTTATCTTCTCATCATCCTACTACAGGAAAACCATAGCTGTTAGAGCTGAAGGCTAGCATCAGAAATTAGGGGTGTGCAACCGGACCGGGTCAACCCAGTTCCCGGATCGGCCCACCCAGAAAACAGGGTTGGGAATCGGTTCCGGTTGAAACTAGTCCGGGAACCGGTTCCCAAAGTTCAGGCCCTGTTTGAACCGGTCCGGGAACCGGTTTCGAGGGATTACCCACCCGGGAACCGGATCAATCGAACCGGTTCGGAAACCGGTTTGAGAACCGGTTTTTAAGGCAGCCCAAAAGTTGACCAAAACCCTAATTCGTTTCTATCTTTACTCTTAGGCTCTCACACCCGCAAACTTCCCTGAGCTCGCGACCTCCGCCGATCCATCCGAGCGCTGACGCTGCTTCCGCTCGCCCATCGTCACCTTCCTCCCGCGACACCCGCAGCCGGTGAGATCCCGACGTTGCCACTCCGCCTCTTCCTACTCCGCGCCCCCCTAAATTTTGCCATTTTTCACCGTTGAATTGCTGATCGTGTCAAGTGTCGTTCGTTCCAAAAATCGAAGGCCCCGAAGAGTCCTTGTACACCGGTGGCATCTTCAAGCTCAAGATCCAGATTCCTAAACGGTGCGTTTTCATTTTTTTTTTTTTTTTTTGGGTTTGGTTTTGGTTTGTGAGATGAGAGAGTTGTCTTTGTTGTTGAGTTTTGATTTCGGGGGTCGTTGTTGTGGAATCTCTCAGCTACCCGTTTCAGCCGCCGAGCGTGACGTTCCAGACGCCGATTTACCACCCCAACATCGACAACGGCGACAGGATTTGCCTCGACATCCTCAACCTCCCACCCAAAGTGAGTCCCCCTTACGGGCTTTTGCACCAGGACGGCCGAGGGTTTCTCATCCGAATTGCGTTACTGCGACCTATGTAGTTTGCGCATTCCGTTGCGTTCGAATTAGATTTTTTCCGCATTCGGCCATTGCTGGATTTAGATGGGAATTGCTGGAGTAGTTGCTTGGGGCTCCCAGATTTCGAGGAATCACATTTTCAAGTGATTGTGCTTGTGGGAGTTGCTTTCTAGGAAAATGCTCTATCTTTTGCTGTTGGTCATAAAGGTGGATACGGAGAGGCGCATATTCTAGTTCACGAGCCTGAATTAGCTTTTCATTTAGTGCAAATGACTTTCAATCCCATTTCCTTTTCATATGCAGTGAAAATGGGGCTTGTCAATTAGCACTTAAATTTAGCGCCTCATGGTATTCTTCTTGTGTCGATGTAACATGTTATTCTATTAACTGATGGTTTTTTGTTTCAGCAGACAACTCATCCAAACTTGCTTCTCTAAGGTTAATATAAAGATACGGCAATTTTTATGCAAAACAGATTCCAATATAAACAGGGTTAACCCTGTTCCCGGATTGGAAAAACAGGGTGGGTCGGGAATAGGGTCCAATGCAAACAGGGTCGGGAACATGGTCCAAAAAAAGAGAACCGGTTATAACAGGATCGAGTATAGGGTCTAGGTCTAGACCCTACCCACTCTGGACCCGATCACCCCTATCAGAAACATCCCAAACCTAGAGTAAGCAACTAGGGGGCTGTTTGGTAACGTTCCAGGGAACACTCGTTTTTGTTCTTTTGTTCCCCGGAACAAAAATTGAATAGAAACGTGTTTGGTAAATTTTTTATTTCTGGAAACAATTTGTTCCTGAAACATATTTGGAATAGAAACGAGAAAAAAAAAAAGTACTCAAGAAATAATTTTCTTTTCTTTTCTTTCTTTTTCTCTTCCTTTCTTCTTCCCTAGCTGGTCACCGGCCCGGCGATGGCCAACGACTAGCCAGATGAAGCCCGGCGACCTCGCTGAAGCCTCGTCAGCCCCCGGTGAGGTTACCCCGAGCTCGCCGGTCACCGACAAGGCTCGAGGGAGCCTCACTGTGGTGGGGCGAGGCCAAGCCTCGCCAAGCCACGGCAAGGCTCGGGGGGACCTCGCCGATGGCCGGCGAGGCTCCCTCGAGGCCAATGACCTCGTCGGCCGGTCGTCGGGGCCATGGCCAAGCGGCGCGGCGGCTAAGAGGAAGAAGAAGAAGAAAAAAAAAAAGGAAAGAAAAAAGAAAAAATGTAATAAAATCATTAATACATTAAAAGAAATTTTAAGTCACAAATTTTTTTGGGTTGTACCAAACATGTTTGTTCTCGCAATAGAAATTTTTTATAGTTATCAAATGCCTTAAAATGCTCAGAAACTGTTCTTGAAAACATAAATAGAAAAAAAAAAATTGAAAAGAAACTGTTCTCGGGAACAGAAACGTTACCATATGCACCATAAATAGTAGGAGTCTTAAATTGTCACACCCCAAAATCATCAAGAATGGGGGATGACATAACTGTCTTTCCATCCAAAGGACACAGCCTCAAACCACCAAAACACCTCTCAAAACTCCCTTTACTGATATCGCTATCGTACAACTCGTCACTAGCTAAAGAATGTGAAAAAGATTGGAAGTAATGGGATAAGCAATCACAGTTTAGTGAGTAATGCATCTGTTCTAAGTGAATCGACCTCTTAGTATGCTCTTTCACAAAACATAACATCACCATTCATAAATCAAAAAGCTACAGTACCATATATGTAAATTATCAAAAGTAGATGATATCTTTCGAACAAGCCTTTTACTTATAAGATGAATAACAATATCAATTCACAATAACAAATTAACCATTAATTGTTTATTCCATTGATTTATCTCATTTAATCACATATCGATGGTCTATTCCGTCAACAAATCTCAAAACACACATTAGTGGTTTACTTCATTCACCAAATGCATGATATCCCGTGACAAGACAACCAAGGTTTCCCCTTACCTAGGTCTTCACCTATAATGCCCGTGGCTCAACCACAGAGATATCCTAATACTAATATGTGCATATCCACAAACACTTAATCGGGTTCACAATGATATTGAACACCCAACTGTCATATTCCAATACTAGAAATCCAATCCATAAACAATCTTATATATCAAAATACACTTCACAAATCAACATATAACCTTTCGCAAAATAACTCTCGCCAGAAATACCTTTCGTAAAACATTTCTTAAGTCATTTTAAGACTTGTCTTGTAACTCCTATTTTATAAACCGAATTAAATCAAATGCATATTATAAAGCATTATATATATAGACACACACACATAACATTTCACAAATAGTACTCATAGTCAAAAGTTTTTACTAAAAAGGTTTCGCATACTCAAAATATATGATATTTATTGATTTCGTTCATCAAACAAAATATATATTTCACCAAATAGTCACAAATACCAAAATATAATAGATGTCCCATCCAAATTTTATGTAATAGCCATGTTTATTTATATTATAAAAAATTTATCATTTTGAAGACATAAATTTATAAATTCTTAGAAGAGATAGCACCACTCACTTGGAAAAGCTGAAAAACTAACTTATGGTGGTCACTCGAGCCAATGTACTTGTATCCCTAACAATTAACCGCAAAGCGATATTAAAATCCAAGTAAAACACTCCTAAAAAAACGACTCGACTAAACCACACTTGACTATCAACAAATTGACTCCTAAGCACTAACGAAGAAGCTTGTTCATAGCATATGTTCATCTTTTTCCTTGCGAGTATAATCTGTTACATGTAACTCACACACAAAACTTCCAAATTCCGTTCCAAACAAACCATACTTCGACATGGTTTTCTGTCAAATGCCACTACTCCACAATGCCCTAAGTTACTATTGCCACAAAAATTGCAGCTCAAAAACACTCCTCAATTGATTCTCATAGTTCAAAATTCACATAACTCCAAATTTGTGCCCTAATTTTCAAAAATTATTCTGATTAGATGAATAATTGGCTTGAACATTTACCAGATAGTACAACTTATAGTTGATTCCGCTAGTCGAAGCATCCAGATGGGCTATGCGTGACAATTTCTCTCTCCTCTCTTCTTTCCCTCTATCCTTCCTCACGGTCAAGCTACTTGTTTTCCTTCTTTTCCTTGTTCTGTCCGCTGCTTTGACTTCATGTGTGATATGTAGAGAAGAAAAATGAAGATCGGCCAAGTTTGACTTTAAAAGAACATGGGCTGGGCTTATAGAGCCCATATCACATAAATCTTCCAGCAGTGAAAATGCTTTTGAACAAGAACTCATAACAGGTTGAATCTTGAATGTTTTACTTACACCAATCTTTGGATACCCATAACGGGTCTCGTGAGATCATGACATGGTTGAACCCCGCTCAATGTGACTGCGATGATCTACTTGATGAAATTTTCATGACACTGCAGAAGAAAGGGTCATCGTAAAATGAACACATTTAGAACCCCGATTGCCTTCTGACAATTAACTCCAAACATTACTAACATAGTTTTGACAGCTCCTAAATGTCATTTACAGACAAACTTGCACTCACAGCTACCTTACAAAACATTCACACTTACAAGTCACAGACAATTGGCAGATTTACGGTTATTCACTTATGTAGTACATGCACTTCCACATGGTGGGAACTCATTGCTCCCCATGCTTGTGCCTTGGGCGGTAGCTTCATCTCTCTGCACTGATCTCGCGATTAACTGGATGTCCCAAACCTCATCTCTCCTGTAGCCACAATATATTTCTGGAACATGTGCAACTTTATTGTAGTCATCATTTTGTCCACCTTGCACAAGCTTCTTGACAAGCTCATCTGGCATATCGAATATCTTCAGCAGTTTTAGCTTTGTCAGATGTTCAATACCTGATGGAAGCTCATCTAGTAACTTGCAACGATGAATCAATAGCCTCTTAAGAAAAGGCATCCCTTCCTTCGCCACTTCTATGCACCTGAGTTCGTCAAGGCTTTTGCTTTAAAGCACAAGGAGCTTCCTTTGTATACCTGCTGCAACTGGAGATGCATAAGATTGGACAGATCTTGAAGAGACACAAGAGGATCATCCTTTAGGCGACTGCACCTCAGGTGCAATACCATCAGGCTACTAAGAGAGGGTAGCCAGTGTGGTCAAGTCCCCAAGCGTCCTCTTAAGTACATTCTCTTAAGCTATGGATATTGCTTGAAGTCTGGTTAGTTTGGAGATTGACGGGAAACTTTCAGGATGGCCAACCTATCCAGTTGCGTTAACATTCCAAACTTTCTCATAAGATTGCTGCTACTCTCGTCATCTGCCTCTATATAGCAGAGCTTTTGAAGGGATTGCAAAGCCCCTATTCCTCTGAGGACCTTAAAGCCAAATTCGAAAAATGAATAGGGTATATGCTTGTAGCGATAAACAAGGAGATGAAAAAGTATCTAAGTTTCAAGATCTCAATAGGCACTTCAGTGACATTTGTGTGTTTAACGTCTGAAGTCTCTAAGTTTTGAAGCTCCTAATAGAACTTGGAACTGTACTTACCTCAGTGTACCTGTGTTAAAAATTTTGGATGTGTGCATCCGAAAGCATGGTTTTGGTATTGATGATAGTTTTTGATTAATAATGTGTGCAAGTGAATAGTATAGTTTGTAGTGTATGGACAAGGGATGAGATAGGATAGTTCAAGGGATAAATACACATTTTTATGGGACAAGGATACTAGTTTATGAAAATAATTTTGCAATAGTTGAAGAAAGTGTTGGTAGAGGAACTTCATGATATGGAGTATATTCTCATGCTCCTCTCACACTATTACATCAATGGGTTAGGGCCTTTTTAGAGGCATTTCCACCAACTAATTACAACATTCTAGATTTGTGTAGAATGTTGTCCACTTAGGCTTCATCTAGGAAATTCTAGATTGTAGTTTAGCCACTCTTCTTCTAGAGACTTCTACATTTGTGCTTCTACACTTTTCTTTGCCACCTAAGCTAGATTTTCTTTTTTAAGGATTTTTCTTCACTTTTCTAGCTAATATCAATCTTGAAGTTTCTAGAAAGTTTTAGAGAAAATGGATCACAATTTCCAACACTCCCCCTTGATTCATTTTCGAGATAATCCGGACTTGTATTGTAAAGTCTCGGACATACCTTGAAATTTTTCTTGTAATTTGTCCCAGGTCTTTTATTCCGTCTTCGTTCCACGATCCCTTACATTCTCTTGTTGAACCACTTGCACTTACCTTTGAACATGCATGACTTTTCTTCAACGATGTCCCATATGTCTCGGGGCATCTAAATGCTCTTAGTTGTAGTTGTTAGCTTGGCTCTAGCTCTGGCTCTAGTAGGCTCTGGCTCTGGCTCCGGCTCCGGCTCCGGTTTTGGCTCTGGCTCCAGCTCTCTTGGTTCTCGCTCGAGCTCTGGCCTTTTTAGTTGAGGATGGTGAGGACAAAAGCCCATAACCATCCGATATGCCTAGCTCTGATAACATGTTAAAAATTTTGGATGTGTGCATTTGGAAGCATGGTTTTGGTATTGATGATAGTTTTTGATTAGTAATGTATGCAAGTGAATGGTATAGTTTGTAGTGTATGGACAATGGATGAGATAGGATAGTTCAAGGGATAAATACAAATTTTTATGGCACAAGGATAGTTTCACTAGTTTATGAAAATAATTTTACAATAGTTGAAGGAAGTGTTGGTGGAGGAGCTTCATGATATGGAATATATTCTCCTGCTCCTCTCACACTATTACATCAATGGTTATGGCCTTTTTATAGGCATTTCCACCGACTAAGTACAACATTCTAGATTTCTGTAGAATGTTGTCCACTTAGGCTTCATCTAGGAAGTTCTAGATTGTAGTTTAGCCACTCTTCTTCTAGAGACTTCTACGTTTGTGCTTCTACACTTTTCTTTGCCACCTAAGCTAGATTTTCTTTTTTAAGGATTTTTCTTCACTTTTCTAACTAATATCAATCTTGAAGTTTCTAGAAAGTTTTAGAGAAAATGGATCATAATTTCCAACAACCTGAAACTTAGATATCTCAGATAACATCGATCAGCAACTTGAGCAGGCACCCTTTTTAAAGGAGCCGCTAGCGTATCCAAAACATTGAGCCGTTTCATATCACTAGCAAGAATTTTATTCATAAACGGTCTCTCCATCCCAAACATGTATAAAGAACGAAGTTGAGACAAGGACCATTTCTGTTGCAGAGCTTGCAGGGTTTTCTGTAACTACAGGCGATGGACTCTGGCTGTTCACGATTTTCTTCTTTGGCTATTTGTGCAAAACCCTGATTGGTCAACTTTGAAGTGACAATGCCCCTAAGAAAATCATGTATGCGGCAATACTTGACAGTTCCATCCCTTCGTCTAGCAGCCACCTCTATCAGGCTTCTGTTCCACAGCTCCGTAAAGTAGCCCTAAGCAACTTCTTCGACAGTCTGTCCTCCTTTCTTTTCAACAAATCCTTCTGCAACCCATAACCGAATCAGTCCTCAGGAAATAAACTTAAGTGCAAGAAGCAGGATTTCATGACTGTTCTACTGCTAGATCATTAACGCTAAGTGAAAGAACTCTGTTCAAGTTTTTGAGTTTGTCGTTGCAGTCAATCTCTGTTCCAAGACTGCCACGAACCAATTCCCATTCATCTATTCTGCGCTTGTTTTTTTGTAGCCAAAACACCACTGTTGGCCACTATAGCAAGCGGCAGTCCTTCACACTTTCTGAAAATAAACTCACAGGTCTCCTCCAGATGGGAAGGGCATGAACTCCCCTGAAATGTCTTTGCGCAGAAAAGCTTCCATGACTGTTCTACTGCTAGAGGCTCCATCTTATAGACCTTCCCCTCGAATTCTCGGCAGGAGGTGCATGCTAGATCATAATTCCTGGTTGTGATGATTATTCGGCTGTCGCACATGTTGTTAGGCAGTGCATGTTTGACAGCATCCCATTCGTCTATCCTCCATGTGTCATCTAGAACAAGCAGATACCTTACTCCCTGTAGCAAGTCCTTGATTAACATCTTCAGAGAGTAGATATTCATAGGGTCCGCACCACGAGGAATTGGTCGTCCGATCACTCTCATAAATTGCTGACTTATGTTCTGGAGGAGCTCTCCTATAGTTGGCGAGCCAGAGAAAGTGATCCAAGTACAAACCATGAAATGTTTCTTGACCTCTGGATGTTCATAAACTTCATTTACCAGAGTGGTTTTGCCCAAGCCTCCCATCCCGACGACTGAGATAACCTGCGGCCTAGAAGTGCCCTCAGTTAACCGTGAAACCAGTTGCTTCTTCGGTTCTTCAATACCCACAAGCCCATTTTTGTCTAGAAAAAAGGCATTACTATGGTAAGGGATTACTATTGTACTTGCTAAATACAGAGCAATGATTATTATTGTAAGGTTTTTTTTTTTTTTTTGGTCGAAATTGTAAGGTTTAAACGATATATTTGACAAGCTTGTACTTGCCATCAGTTATTTTTTCTCTTAAATAGATTAACCCATCCCTTACTTACCATATTAATTGGTTTCTTAAAAGCACAAGACAAGACAACGATCATTATTGTTAGGTTTTAAAAATGTATTTAACAAGATTCTACTTGCCATCAACTAGATTTTCTATTGAATGAATTAAGCAACCCATCCATTACTTAGCATATTATGTGAATTTTGACTTAATTTAGCCTTTAAGTCAATCATAATTACGGATATCAAACAAGTTTAATCTCATTAAGCATTGAATTTAATAGAATTATGCAATACGCCTTAAATGCACTGAAAATTTTAATTTTGAGCACTTGCGGTTGTCATGCACATTTAAAAGTTAGGACTTTGTTATATGAAAAAAAAAAAAATCCCCTCAGACACTTGTTAAGCAATCAAATAAATAAAATTACAGTTTTTAGTGCGCTCATTATTTTCGTGATACACATAATCATGTTTTCAAAATCAACTATTTCCTCATTAAGTATATTTAACATGTGTCTTGGGGTAAACATGATCACTGGACAAGCCAACTTCCGAGCAAGAATAATTTGAGACTTGGCACTTTCGAAGCAGCGAAAATAATTTAAGACACTACATGGGCAAGCATCAAATATTGAAGAGTTAGGTTCTCTACTATCAAGAGCAGGCACATGATGGTGCCTCCAACTCGGAAGAAGTCGGGAAATTTTTCTAACAAAATGTGTAAGTGAACTTCCAGCAAGAATTCTGGTCTGATTCAGTTCAAATTAGCAGGGGAACATTCTGTATATAGTTTACCAATCTTTGGATACCGATAATGAGCCTTGCGAGATCATGACAGGGGTTGAACCTCTCTCATTGTGATTGTGATGATCTACTCAGGTGAAATTTTAATGACATCAAAGAAGTGGACATTGTAAAATGAGTACAAGGTAATTAGCTCCTGTTACAAGATTTAGGTTTTAGAGATCACACAAGAGAGGGTGAGTGAGAGCAATCACAACAAGACTGCATCTTTACTTCTAAATGGCTTTCTAAAACATCACATACGAGCTTTATTTATAGAGCATTGAGAGACAATTAAAACCCTGATTGCCTCTAACAATTGACTCCAAACATAACTAGCATAGCTTCGACAGCTCCTGAATGTCATTGACAGACAGACTCGCATTCACATCTACCTTACAATACATTTACATTTACAAGTCATAAGTCACAAACATTTGGCATATTTACAGTTATTCACTTATGTAGAACATTCACTTCCACATGCTGAGAACTCATTGCTTCCCATGCTTGTGCCTTGGGTGGTTGCACCATCTCTCTGCACTGATCTATCGATTAACTGGATATCCCATCCCTCATCTCTCCGGTAGCCACAATGTATTTCCGGAACATGTGCAACTTTATGATAGTCATCATCTTGTCCACCTTGCACAAGCTTCTTGACGAGCTCATCTGGCACATCGAAAATCTCCAGCACTTTCAGCTTTGTCAGGTGTTCAACACCTGATGGAAGATTCTCTAGAAAGTTGCAACGCTGAATGACAAGCTTCTCAAGAAAAGGCATTGCTCCCTTCTCCACTTCTATGCACCTGAGTTTTTCAAGAAGGTCAAGACCCAGAATATTTAGCTTCTTAAAGCCTTTTGCTTTAAAGCACAGTGAGCTTCCTTCATAAACCTGACGCAACTCGAGATGCACAAGATTGGGCAGATTTTCAAGAGACACAAGAGGGTCATCCTTTAGGCGACTGTAGCTCAGGTGCAATTTCATCAGGCTACCGAGAGAGGGTAGCCAGTGTGGTAAAGCCCCCAAGCGTCCTTGTAAGTACATTCTCTCAAGGAATGGAGGTGGACTAGAGAGGTGTTGCAGATCAATAATCTCATCTTCATCAACGGAAGCTATGGATATTGCTTGAAGCCTGGTTAGTTTGGAGATCGACAAGCACAAATCCCTTCCATCTTCCTTTTAAAGTTTCAGAATGGCCAACCTATCCAGTTGTGTCAACATTCCAAGCTCTCTCATAACACTGCAGCTATTCGCATCATCAGCCTCTATATAGCAGAGCTTTTGAAGGGATTGCAAAGCCCCTATTCCTCTAAAGGCCTTAAAGCCAAATTTGAACCGTGAATAGGTTGTACTCTCATAGCGATAAACAAGGAGATGACGAAGTCGTCGAAGTTTCAAGATCTCAACAGGCAATTCGGTGACATTTGTGTGTTTAAGGTCTAGAGTCTCTAAGTTTTGAAGCTTCACGATAGAACTTGGAACTGTACTTACCTCAGTGCCCCTAAAACTTAGATATCTCAGATAACACCAATCAGCAACTTGAGCAGGGAACCTTTTTAAAGGGGCCGCTAGTATATCCAAAACATTGAGCAGTTTCATATCACTAGCAAGAACTTTATTCATAAATGGTCTCTCCATCCCAAACACATATAAAGAACGAAGTTGAGACATGGACCGGTTCGGGTGCGAGCTCGCGGGGTCTTCTGTAATGACAGGCGACGGACTTGGTCTGGCTGTTCAAATTTTTCTTCTTTGGCTATTTCGCAAACCCCCGATTGGTCGACTTGGAAGTGACACTGCCCCGCAGAAATTCATGGATGCAGCAATAATCACGGTTACGTCGGTTCGTCTAGCAGCTACCTCAATCAGGCTTCTGTTCATCAGCTCCATGAAGTAGTCCTTAGCAACTTCTTCGAGGGTCTTTCCCTCTTTCTTTTCAACAAATCCTTCAGCGACCCATAGCCGAATCGGTCTCTTACGCTTAATGGGGCGACCCTCGGAAATAAACTTAAGTGCAAGAAGCAGGATTTCAGGTAGTATGGCAGATCATCAAAGCTAAGTGAAAGAACTCTCTTCAAGTTTTTGAGTCCGTCGTTGCAGTCAATCTCGTATCAAGACCGTGACGAACCAATTCCCATTCATCCATTCGTGCTTGTCTTTTGTAGCCAAAACACCACCGATAGCCACTATAGCAAGCGGCAGCCCTTCACACTTTTTTAAAATAAACTCGCAGGTCTCCTCCGAGATGGGAAGGGCATGAACTCCCCGAAATGTCTTCGTGCAGAAAAGCTTCCATGACTGCCCCCTGCGCAGAGGCTCCATCTTATAGACCTTCCCCTCGAATTCTCGGCAGGAGGTGTATGCTAGATCATAATTCCTGGTTGTGATGATTATTTGGCTGCCGCACATGTTGTTAGGCAGTGCATGTTTGACAGCATCCCATTCGTCTATCCTCCATGTGTCGTCTAGAACAACCAGATACCTCACTCCTCGCAGCAAGTCCTTGATTAACACCGTCAGCCAGTAGACATTCATGGTGTCTGTGTAATATATGGGCTTTAACCAAGAAAAGAAAATAAAAGAAAAGGAAAATAAAGAGTTTGAAAAGTCAAAAAGAGAAGCTGAAGAAAATTGTGGAACCTTCGGTGGGTTTTAAAAAGAGAGAAAGAGGGAGAGAAAGAGGCATTCGGCAGAAACAAAAAGAAAAACAGGGGAACAAAGAAATAGGGGAGAAGAGAGAAAGAAAAGAAAAGAAAAAGGGAAAATTTTGGCGCGCTCGTGATCCGAACGCCTCATCAAGCCGACTCAAGTGTGTTTTGCAACGCCGGTAAGGAATCGAAGCTTTTAATCACCTACTTCAAGTAATCGCCGCAATTAGGGCTCGAAATTCGGATTTCTTGGATATTTGTGTGGCGAAGCCCGATTTTTGAGTCGTTAAGCTGTATATTTTTATAGAAATGGTACTTTGGGATGTTGTGAAGCTATAGCATCTTACGGATCGTGATTTGAGCTTGTGGTTTGTCCGGAACGGAATTTTGAAGTTGGGGACGCAATCTGGTACTGTAGCGGCAGTAGCTTCGAGCCTCTTTTTTTTGTCGTTTTCGGTTCTGTTTTGGGGCAGCTGAGTTGGGGTTGTTGTTGTACGTTAAAAGAGCTTTCTAAAGACTGCAAGATGGCTTGAAACGGAAATTTGTGGAGGGAGTTATGGCGTGACGAAGTTGGCGCATGGACCGCGCCTAGCTGAAATTGTTGGGTTTCTGCTTTTGTGTGCTTTTGTGGCGCGTAGGTGTCGTTTTATCGACTAATAGGCCTAGTTTAGGCGAGTCGTTGTAAGAATATTCCTTTTTACTCGGCCTTTTGATATTGTTTTTCCGTTAATTGTTAGGGATCCGAGTGCGTGGTTCGAGTGAGCGTCGTATTTGATTTTTGGCTTTTCCCCGGTGAGTGACACTATTTCTTCTTTGTATTTTAAACTCATGTTTTGAGAAACATGGTGAATTATATACTTTATAAGTTGATAAAATGCATCTTTTGTTGCATAAAACAGGATCGAGCTATTACTTTGCCATATTTGTTGTTTGAAATGAGTTATATTTCGATTTCTATTGAAATGGTTGTTTGAAAATAGTTTGTGAAATTCTTTATGAAAGGATCTTGAAATGGTTTGGAGAATGTTTTGATATTTATATATATCAAATCTTGAGTTATGATATGACTTTCTTTCTGACGTTGGATTACTGGATATTGTGATTTGTGGTTGGTGCTCAATGTCTCTGTGAACCCTGAGGGGTGTGTGGGTATGCGCATACTTAATCTAGGATATCCTTGTGGGCCGAGCCACCGGCTAATAATAGGTGGAGACCTTGCCAAGGGGGGAATCTTGGTCGTTTTGTCACGGGCGTTACGCGTGACCATGGTTAGACATTTGAGCATGAATTGGTCAATGGAGTAGACCATTGACGTGTAATTTGAGTTTAGTCGATGGAATGGACCATCGATGTGATTTGATGAGATTAATCAATGGAATAGACCGTTGATACGTGTTTTACGAGATTGACTAATGGATTCGACCATTGGTACTTTCGGTATTTGAGTTATGTTTGTGTTTTTAAAATGTGCATAGTGATTTCTCGATCCGCTTAGAAGAAATGTGTTACTCACTGAGCCGTGGTAGCTCACTCCTCTCTTCTACTTGCTTTTCGGGTTCTTCGCCGAGTCGCGAGTAGGCGTGAGCGTTCGTTCGGGAGAACTTTTGTGGTGGAAATTTTTGGGTATGAC
Organism: Eucalyptus marginata; assembly: GCA_014182565.1. Classification (NCBI taxonomy): domain Eukaryota; kingdom Viridiplantae; phylum Streptophyta; class Magnoliopsida; order Myrtales; family Myrtaceae; genus Eucalyptus; species Eucalyptus marginata. Next base: position 35,517,605 of record CM024593.1, read on the forward strand.
TTGTGCATAGTTAAAAGGTTTATGTTTTGATTTTTGTGGATTATAGATATACTCTGATATTGTAACCAAATACCCTTTTTGTTATATATATATGGATGTATATATATTGTTTTTGGGTTGAATTTTGGTTATGTTGAGGCTGCGTCCTTTGGTAAAAGGACGACCGTGTCATGCCCCTTTTTCTTGTGAATCGGGGTGTGACATTTGTTGGTATCAGAGCTTAGGTTTTGATTTGTTTGGGCAGATATGGGACGATGTGAGATTGTGTGATAGATTTTTTTACACGTTAGCCTTTTAGATACTAAGTTGTAGCTCCGTTCTTGGATTCAGGTGGTCATGGGTGACTCGGAGACACTTGCTTCGTTTCGTAGAAATAGTAAAGGCAAGCAAGTTGTCGCCCCTGGTGCTAGAGACACGCCTCAAGCTTCTCGAGGTGCGTCTTTGAGGAGGAGACGGGAGGATCGGCGTGATGGAAGTCCGGATTCACATGAAGTCAGGGAAGTTAACCAACGGTCGTTTCCCCCGACTGACTTTGAGCAAGCCATGATTCATTGGTATCGTCAAGCAAAGGAATTAAGTGGAGATGGAGCAACTGGCTCATATACCTTTGCCCAATTCAGAGAGGCGAAACCACCCACTTATGATGGGAAAGCTGATCCTCTTGCAGCTGAGCAGTGGACTAGAAAGATTGAAGGGATTTTTGAAGCTGAAGGTGTTCCTGAAGACAAGAAGGTTAGCTTTGCTTCCCGATACTTAGAAGGCGAGGCAGAACATTGGTGGGAGGGAATGAGGCCAGCTCTTGGAGATAGGGGTGGTGCTATAGCTTGGGAGGACTTTAAGCAGGCTTTCAATGCCCAATTCTTCCCAGTGTCATTTCAGACAAAAATGAAGAGTGATTTTATACACATATCTCAAGGTGACTCCACGGTTTTGGAGTATGCAGCCCGCTTTAATCAGATGAGTAGATTTGCTGAGCAATATGTGTCTAATGAGCAAGATAAAGCTGATCACTTTCAGAGGGGGCTCCGGTATGACATTGGTTCTGCACTCTCACCTCTAGCATTGACATCTTATAGAGACGTGTTGGAACGAGCGATCAGAGTGGAACAAAAGATTTTGGAGCGAGATGTGCAAGGCGTACCTCAGCATAAGAAGTTGAGATTCACTGACTATCAGGATAGCGGCGCCGATGGCAGTGGAAAGAGGAAAGCTTTTAATCAGCCAGGAAAGCCTATAATTCAGAATAATCCAGGCCCTTGTACTACTTGTGGGAGACGACATAGCGGTCCTTGTTACCGCAAGAGAGGAGCATGTTTCACTTGCGGAAAAATGGGACATATGGCACGTGAGTGTCCAACACAGAAGAATGCCCCTGGAGATAGTAGAGTATGTTTTGTATGTGGACAACCTGAACATCGAGCCTATACTTGTTCTATGAGGAAGACCGCGCCTCCAGTTGATGGGCCACAAGAAGGCCAGCAAAGGCAAAGGATGACCGGGAAAGTTTATACGATGACAGGAGAGGATGCGGCGGCTTCTAATACAGTTGTTGCAGGTAATATTTCTATTGCCTCACAACCTGCTTATGCGTTGTTTGATCCCGGTGCCACGCATTCCTTTACTTCCATTGACTTTGCAAAGAAACTTGATGTATTGCCTGAGCTTCTAAAATATGAATTGCGTATTGATACTCCCACTGGTGATTTCTTGATTGCTGATCGTGTTTTCAAGAATTGTTTGTTGCGAATTGATGATGTACCATTGCCCGTGGATTTGGTGGAGTTAGATATGCGAGATTTCGATGTTATTCTAGGAATGGATTGGTTATCAAAATATCATGCCACTTTGTTGATTGTTATTCAAAGAAAGTTATTTTTCGACCTCCAAATCAACCCGAATTCTCTTTTCGGGAAGTTATGAAGGCACTTTTCCAAGGTTAATTTCAGCTATGCAAGCAAGAAAGCTTTTGAGAAAGGGTTGTTGCGGTTATTTGGCTTGTGTAAGAGACGCAAGTAAGGAGCCGGTAAAGCTAGAAAATGTTCATGTTGTCAGAGAATTTCCTGATGTATTTCCTGAAGATTTACCTGGCTTGCCTCCTAATAGAGAGATAGAGTTTTGTATCGATTTAATGCCTGGTACAACACCCATCTCTAAGACCCCATATCGGATGGCACCTTCTGAATTGAGTGAATTGAAAACACAACTGCAAGAGCTTTTGGATAAGGGTTTTATCAGGCCTAGTGTATCGCCTTGGGGAGCTCCTGTTCTATTTGTGAAGAAGAAAGACGGTAGTATGCGACTTTGCATAGATTATCGAGAACTTAACAAGGTGACGATCAAAAATAAATATCCTTTACCTCGGATTGATGATTTATTTGATCAACTTCAAGGGGCTCAGATATTTTCTAAGATCGACCTTCGTTCTGGGTATCATCAGTTGAAGATAAAAGTTGACGATGTGCCAAAGACTGCTTTCAGAACAAGGTATGGGCATTATGAATTTCTTGTCATGCCTTTTGGGTTAACGAATGCACCTGCGGCTTTTATGGATTTGATGAATAGGGTATTCAGGCAATTTCTTGACAGATTTATTGTGGTATTCATTGATGATATTTTGGTGTATTCGAGGAGTTTGGAAGAACATGAACAGCACTTGAGAGTTGTTTTACAAACTTTGCGTGAAAAGAAGTTGTATGCTAAATTTAGTAAGTGTGTCTTCTGGCTTGATCATATAGAATTCTTGGGTCATGTAATATCAAAGGATGGTATCTCAGTTGATCCAAAGAAAGTTGAAGCAGTTGTTCAACGGAATCGGCCTACCAATGTCACAGAGGTAAGAAGTTTTCTTGGGTTAGCAGGTTATTACAGGCGATTTATAGAAGGGTTTTCTAAACTTGCCAGTCCACTTACTCGCCTAACTCAGAAGAGAGTTAAATTTGTATGGTCAGATCAATGTGAGCGCAGTTTGCAAGAGTTGAAGAGGCGATTGGTGTCAGCTCCTATATTAACTTTGCCTTCAGGAACTAGTGGCTTTACAATTTATTGCGATGCATCTAAGGAAGGTTTAGGTTGTGTTCTTATGCAGGATGGTAAAGTTGTGGCTTATGCCTCTAGACAGTTGAAGGCTCACGAGAAGAACTATCCTACTCATGATCTGGAGTTGGCGGCGGTTGTGTTTGCCTTAAAAATATGGCAGCATTACTTGTATGGTGAAAAATGTGAAGTCTTTACCGATCACAAGAGTTTGAAATATATTTTTACTCAAAAAGAACTTAACATGAGGCGAGAGGAGATGGCTAGAACTTCGAAGGATTATGACTTATCCATCAATTACCATCCAGGTAAAGCTAACGTGGTAGCCGATGCCTTGAGTCGCAAATCTTCTGGAAATATGGCAGCATTGCTCACTTCTCAAAAGCCTATTCTTGAGGATATGAGAAAGCTAGACCTTGGAGGTTTTGGTCCATCGGCTTGGTGCTCGATTAGCTAATCTTCTAGTACAACCAACATTGATTGACAGAATCAAGGCTAAACAAAATGAAGATCCTCAATTGGAAAAGATCAGAGAAGGTGTAGAAGCTGGGAAACAAGATGATTTTAGTATCCACGTAGATGGGTCATTGAGGTTTCGTGGTCGATTATGTGTTCCCAATGATTCGGAATTGAAAAAGGAGATATTACAAGAAGCTCATAGCACTAGATTCTCAATTCATCCAGGGAGCACCAAGATGTACAGGGATTTGAGAGGAAATTTTGGTGGATCAATATGAAGAAGGATATTGTGAAGTTTGTTGACCAATGTCTAATTTGCCAGCAAGTGAAAATTGAGCATCAGAAACCAGGTGGCCAGTTGCACCCACTTGAAGTACCTAAATGGAAGTGGGAGCATATTACCATGGATTTCATCGTCGGCTTACCGAGGACGCCTAGTGGTAAGAATGCCATATGGGTGATTGTTGATCGATTGACTAAATCTGCACACTTCTTGTCATATCGATTCGGTCTTTCACTTGAAGACATGGCGAAGCGATACGTTAATGAGATAGTGAGACTTCATGGAGTTCCAGTGAGTATTGTTTCCGATAGAGATCCCAGGTTTGTGTCCAACTTTTGGAAGAGTTTACAAGGGGCATTAGGTACTCAACTCAACTTTAGCACAGCTTTTCACCCACAGACGGATGGTCAATCAGAGAGAACTATTCAAACGTTAGAGGATATGCTGCGATCTTGCGTTATTGACTTTGGTGGTTCGTGGGACGAACATTTACACTTGGCAGAGTTTTCTTATAATAATAGCTATCATTCCAGTATTAAAATGGCTCCTTTTGAAGCTTTGTATGGGCGTAAGTGTAGGACTCCTGTTTGTTGGGATGATGTTGGTGAGAAAAGATTAACCGGCCCTGAATTCATACAACAATCAGAAGAGAAAATCAGACTCATTCGAGAGAATTTGAAATCAGCACAAAGCCGTCAGAAAAGCTATGCGGACCTTAAGAGGCGCAAAGTAGAATTTAATGTAGGAGACCATGTATTCTTGAAGATTTCTCCTATGAAAGGCGTCATGAGATTTGGCATGCGTGGTAAATTAAGCCCAAGGTACGTGGGACCATTTTTGATATTAGACAAGATTGGTGAAGTTGCTTATAAACTGGCTCTACCACCAGCATTATCTGGAGTCCATAATGTGTTTCACGTGTCCTTATTACGGAAACATGTGCCAAGTCCTGATCACATTCTAGATTTTACACCGTTGAATTTGAGAGAAAACTTATCATACGAAGAGCAGCCCGTTCGTATTATCGATAAGAAGGATCAAGTGTTGCAACGACGCACTATTCCTTATGTGAAGATCCAGTGGAAAAATCACACGGAGAGAGAGGCCACATGGGAACTCGAGGAAGAGGCAAGGCACAAATACCCTCACTTGTTTCATGATTGACGTACTGTAAATTTCGAGGACGAAATTTTTTTTAAGGAGGGGAGAATGTAATATATGGGCTTTAACCAAGAAAAGAAAATAAAAGAAAAGGAAAAGAAAGAGTTTGAAAAGTCAAAAAGAGAAGCTGAAGAAAATTGTGGAACCTTCGGTGGGTTTTAAAAGAGAGAAAGAGGGAGAGAAAGAGGCATTCGGCAGAAACAAAAAGAAAAACAGGGGAACAAAGAAATAGGGGAGAAGAGAGAAAGAAAAGAAAAGAAAAAGAAAAAGGGAAAATTTTGGCGCGCTCGTGATCCGAACGCCTCATCAAGCCGACTCAAGTGTGTTTTGCAACGCCGGTAAGGAATCGAAGCTTTTAATCACCTACTTCAAGTAATCGCCGCAATTAGGGCTCGAAATTCGGATTTCTTGGATATTTGTGTGGCGAAGCCCGATTTTTGAGTCTTTAAGCTGTATATTTTTATAGAAATGGTACTTTGGGATGTTGTGAAGCTATAGCATCTTACGGATCGTGATTTGAGCTTGTGGTTTGTCCGGAACGGAATTTTGAAGTTGGGGACGCAATCTGGTACTGTAGCGGCAGTAGCTTCGAGCCTCTTTTTTGTCGTTTTCGGTTCTGTTTTGGGGCAGCTGAGTTGGGGTTGTTGTTGTACGTTAAAGAGCTTTCTAAAGACTGCAAGATGGCTTGAAACGGAAATTTGTGGAGGGAGTTATGGCGTGACGAAGTTGGCGCATGGACCGCGCCTAGCTGAAATTGTTGGGTTTCTGCTTTTTGTGTGCTTTTGTGGCGCGTAGGTGTCGTTTTATCGACTAATAGGCCTAGTTTAGGCGAGTCGTTGTAAGAATATTCCTTTTTACTCGGCCTTTTGATATTGTTTTTCCGTTAATTGTTAGGGATCCGAGTGCGTGGTTCGAGTGAGCGTCGTATTTGATTTTTGGCTTTTCCCCTGGTGAGTGACACTATTTCTTCTTTGTATTTTAAACTCATGTTTTGAGAAACATGGTGAATTATATACTTTATAAGTTGATAAAATGCATCTTTTGTTGCATAAAACAGGATCGAGCTATTACTGCCATATTTGTTGTTTGAAATGAGTTATATTTCGATTTCTATTGAAATGGTTGTTTGAAAATAGTTTGTGAAATTCTTTATGAAAGGATCTTGAAATGGTTTGGAGAATGTTTTGATATTTATATATATCAAATCTTGAGTTATGATATGACTTTCTTTCGACGTTGGATTCTGGATATTGTGATTTGTGGTTGGTGCTCAATGTCTCTCGTGAACCCCGAGGGGTGTGTGGGTATGCGCATACTTAATCTAGGATATCCTTGTGGGCCGAGCCACCGGCTAATAATAGGTGGAGAAATTGCCAAGGGGGAATCTTGGTCGTTTTGACACGAGTGTTACGCGTGACCATGGTTAGACATTTGAGCATGAATTGGTCAATGGAATGGACCATTGACGTGTGATTTGAGTTTGGTTGATGGAATGGACCAATGTGATTTGATGAGATTAATCAATAGAATAGACTATTGATATATGTTTAATGAGATTGACTAATGGATTCGACCATTGGTACTTTCGGTATTTGAGTTATGTTTGTGTTTTTAAAATGTGCATAGTGATTTCTCGATCCGCTTAGAAGAAATGTGTTACTCATTTCGAGCCGTGGTAGCTCACTCCTCTCTTCTACTTGCTTTTCGGGTTCTTCAGCGAGTCGCGAGTAGGCGTGAGCGTTCGTTGGGGAGAACTTTTGTGGTGGAAATTTTGGGTATGACTTGTGCATAGTTAAAGGTTTATGTTTTGATTTTTGTGGATTATAGATATACTCGATATTGTAACCAAATACCCTTTTTGTTATTATATATATATGGATGTATATATATTGTTTTTGGGTTGAATTTTGGTTATGTTGAGGCTGCGTCCTTTGGTAAAAGGACGACCGTGTCATGCCCCTTTTTCTTGTGAATCGGGGTGTGACAGTCTGCACCACAAGGAATCGGTTGTTTGATCACTCTCACGATTTGCTGACGTATGTGTCACGGGCCGATCGATCTAACGTTCCCTTGCCCGTGCGGCCTTAGGAATTTCTCCCAAGTCAGCCTTACTCACACTCACTCACAAGGATCGTAGAGAGAGAAACTCTAGAGAGAGAAGCTCTGGTTTTGTATTTCACTTGAGAATGAGATGATACAACTGAGGGGAGGAGTCTCCCTTATATACAAGTACAGGTAAACCGTATCCGTAGATCTCTCCGGGATCTAACGGTGGAGATTGCATCTCCCAACTACCCACATTTATTCCCAACTACCAGCTACTCGCATTTATAACGTATGCGTACAAATACCGTATTTACCCGCCTCCAGGAGTATACTCGAGAATACTCTAAGTTTCGGGGATATAGGTCGAGGGTCGGATGTGTCACGCCCGTCCTCAAGAACCCTCTTGGCTTAGCATTCTCACGGGCCGTGACATTCTCCCCCACCTAATCAGGCAACGCCCTCGTCGCATCTTCGGCATGAAAGGCTTCGATCTCTTTCTTGAACTGCCAAAGATTCTCCTCAAGCTCCCAACTAGCTTCACTCTCGGAAGACCCTTCCATCGGATCATGTACTCGCGCTTCGGTGAGTACCGCTTCCGTATGACCCGATCAGCAATGATGCTCTCAACTTCTCGGTCATACGAGGTTTTGCCCCAGTGGCGCCCGTGATGACTCTCCTCGATCCGGGTCTTCCTCATCAACTTGGAAAGGTTTAAGCATACTTACATGGAAAACCGGATGTACCTTTAACTTCGGTGGTAACTCCAGCTTGTATGCGACCTTCCCAACCCTTTGCAGCACACGAAATGGCCCTTCATAGCGTCGGATCAACCCCTTGTGCACGTCCTTGTATCGAAGGACCACATGCAGCTTGGCCAACACTTGGTCTCCCACTTGGAACTCCACGTGCCGACGCTTCTTGTCTGCCCATTTCTTCATGCGCTTCGATGCCTTGTGTAGACACGCCCTTGCCAGGTCGGCCTGCTCTTGCCAATCTTTGGCGAACTTGTACGCGGGCGGACTACTCCCCGATAGCCCGATGCAACCGCACTCGGGGTATTCGGTTGTTGCCCGTCGCAATCTCGAACGGGCTCGACCGGTCGACTCGCTCCGCTGCGGATTGTAAGAGGCGGGCTACGTCGATCGGCTTCGCCCAATTCACTTGCGTTGTGCTCACGTAGTGCCGGAGGTAAATCTCCAAGAGTGCATTGACTCGCTCCGTCTGACCGTCGGTTTGAGGATGCAAACTCGTCGACATATTCAGTTCCGACCCTAGCAGCTTGAACAGTTCGGACCAGAAGCGCCCCGTGAATCGAGGATCACGATCGCTCACGATCGTTTGTGGCACACCCCAGTATTTGACCACGTGCTTCATGAACAGCTTGGCCGCCTCCTCGGCCGAACAATCTTTACTTGCAGGCACGAAGGTCGCATACTTAGAAAATCTATCCACCACGACCATGAGAGTCCGACACCCTTCGGACTTCGGCAGATTGACTATAAAGTCCATGGAGACACTCTCCCATGGACGAGTAGGAATAGGAAGTGGCTCCAGCAAACCCGGCGACGAACGTTGCTCCAGCTTGTCTTGTTGGCAAACCAGACAAGTCCTCACATACGCCTCCACATCGTCCCGCATTTGCGGCCAATAGTACCGATCTTCGACGAGGGCCAACGTGCGGTGGATCCTGGATGACCCGCCCACTTCGAGTCGTGGCACTCGCGCAAGATTTCCTTCCTCAGCTTCCCATAGAAGGGCACATATAGGCGCCTTCCTTTGGTGTAGAGGAGCTCGTCCTCACACCAGAACTGTCGGGTCTTGCCTTCCTTCGCGTACCCGATAAGGGCTTGGGCTCTTGGATCATGCACCAACCCTTCTTTGATCCGGTCGACCCAAGGACAGCTTGGTCGACTCACCGTTTGGCTCATCAACTCCATCTTCCGGCTCAACGCGTCCGCCACGGAGTTGGCCTTCCCCGGCTTGTACTCCAACGCGTAGTCGAACTCCGCCAGGAAGTCTTGCCAACGAGCTTGCTTCGGACTCAGCTTCTTCTGGGTCTGGAAATAACTCGTGGCTACATTGTCCGTCCTCACGACGAACTTGGATCCCAGGAGATAGTGTCTCCACGTCCGAAGGCAGTGGACCACCGCGGTCATCTCCTTTTCTTGAACGGTATACCTTCGCTCGGTATCGTTCAACTTCCGAGACTCGTACGCCACCGGATGGCCATCCTGCATAAGTACACCACCGATAGCAAAATCCGATGCGTCGGTCTCTACCTCGTAGGTTTGGTGTGGTCGGGCAACGCCAACACCCGGCTCTTCCGTCATAGCCTTTTTCAATCGATCGAACGCCCTCGGCATCGATCCGTCCACTCCACGACTTCTCCTTCTTCAGCATGTCCGTGAGCGGAGCGGTGATGCTCGAGTAGCTCCGGATGAAACGCCGGTAGTAGTTGGTGAGGCCCAAGAACGACCTCAACCCCGTCACTTTGGTCGGCGGCTCCCATTCAACGATCGACTGGATCTTGGCCTTGTCCATCCGCACATGTCCACCCCCGACGATGTGCCCCAAGAATGGAACTTCTTCTTGTGCGAAGGCACACTTCTCGCGTTTAACGTACAATTCGTTCTCGCGCAGAACTTGGAAGACCTGTCTTAGATGCTCGACATGCTCTTCTAACGTCCGACTATAGATTACTATATCATCTAGATAAACCACAACAAACCTATCTAGGAAAGGGTGGAGTACCTTATTCATCATTGTACAGAATGTAGCCGGAGCGTTGGTTAAGCCGAACGGCATCACCAGGAACTCATAAGATCCATACCTCGTCACGCGAGCTGTCTTCGGCTCGTCCCCTTCGGCGATCCGAACTTGATAGTAACCCGATCGGAGATCCAGCAGTAAACCATTGCGCTCCACCAAGTTGATCGAATAGATCCGCGATGAGCGGGATCGGGTACTTGTTCTTCACGGTCAACTTGTTCAGCGCTCGGTAGTCGATGCACATCCGGAGTGATCCATCGTGCTTCTTTTGAAATAAGACCGGCGCACCGAACGGGGCCTTAGATGGCCGAATATAACCCGCGTCGAGCAGCTCCTTGAGTTGCCTCCTCAACTCTTCCAGTTCGGGTGGTGCCATGCGGTACGGCGCCATGGCAGGCGATCGAGCGTCAGGCACAAGCTCGATCCGATGATCCACCTCTCTCTTGGGTGGTAGCTTCTTCGGCAGCTCCGAAGGCATCACGTCCTTGAACGATCCGAGGATTTGGGTTACCTCCGTCGGGACTTCCTTCCCTTCACCCTTGTCCTCCTCAATCTTCAAGGCAGCAAGGATGGTCACCTCACCCTTCCTTGCTCCTTTGGTGAGTTGCATGGCCGAGATCACCCTTCGGTCACGCTCCGACTCACGATGAACCGGGACTACGCATTGACAATGCTTGTCCAACACGCATATGCACTCGGCGAACGGAACAACAACCGCATGGATTTTATCTAAGAATTTCATTCCAATGACTAGTTCATAGTCGTCAAGTGGAATTACCTCGAGAGTCTCCTTGCTCTTCCATGGCCCAAGTTGCAGCTCCACGTCCCGTGCGACACCGATTGCAGGGACTTCCTTCGAGTTCTTGTTTTGAGCCAGCCGGCTCCCTTCTCAACTCGTAGGTTGAGTTTCTTCGCGGTCTCTTCCGAGATGAAGATATCGGACGCTCCCGTGTCCACGAGTGCACTCATCGTGGTTGTGCCGATCTTCACATCCGCGAACATCAAGCCCTTAGGCTCCTTCGCCTTCTTGGACTTCATCGTGCTAAGGAGGCGCAGTGAACCCAACCGCGTCTCCTCCTTAGGCTCATCCTCTTTGCAAAGCGCAGCCAGCTTTGCCTTGTTCGGGCAATCCCGCGCCATGTGCGGACCATCACAGAAAAAGCACTTGTACGAGCGTACCTTTCGTTGTCCTCCACCGCTCGATTCCGCATGCGTCTTATGAGGGTTAGCCGGTGGTCTACCTCCGGTCGGGCGGTTGTATCTCCCCCGATCTCCCCACCGGTGGCTTTCTCCCTCGGACGAGAATCCGATCGGGATGTCGAAGGCGCTTTGTACTCCACAAGCGACTCGGCTACGGTCATGGCCGTCGTGAGATCTCCCACGTTGCATCGCTTCAGCTCTTGCTTGGTCCATGGCTTGAGACCACTCATAAACTGATGATATGCCTCCACTTCATTCATCGAAGGGATCTGGAGTAGCAACTCCGAGAACCGCTTGATGTAGTCGCGCACACCACCTTTTTGCTCGAGACGTTTCAGCTCGTCACGAGCTTCCTCCTCCGCATAAGCAGGAAAGTAGTTCCGTCGGAACTCCTCGACGAATCCACCCCATGTCGTGATAGGATTCCCACACCTATCATCCACCGACGACGCCACCACAACGGTGCATTATCTACCAAGTACATGGATGCGGTGTTTGCCGTGATTGCTCGTCGTTGATTCCCATGGCTTGGAAGTACCTCTCCATGTACCATAGGAAGTTGTCCACGTCCTTGGCCACCCGCGAGCCCCGGAATTCCTTTGGCTTCGGTGTGTCCACCCGTGGAGCCTGCACCGTGATCACCCCGTTCACGCGTGCAGCTTCCGATTCAGCGAGCTTAGTCGTAAGCTCCGCTATCTCCGCGCGCATGGCTGCTATCGTCGCCTCCAAAGGCTCGTACCGTTGCGCCAGCTCTTCCCTTAGAGTCCCCAGCAACTCGTGTCGGAGTTCACCCATGCCGGTCTTGAGCTCTTGCACATCGGCAACCAGCTCCTCCCTTCCAGCATCTACTCCATCCACGGTCTGGGTCAGGTCATCGACCGATCCTTGGACATCGGTGACGAACAACTCCAGCTTCGTCATCCTTTGTGCAAGATCCCCCATCGGGTCACTCGAGGCACCACGATTCTTCTTACCCCTGGTCTTGTCGACGTTCCGCCCACGATCAGCGTAGTCACCACCCATGGCAAGCGCCTCATCAGATCGTGGATCAGCCATTGCACTTGCGCTTGGATCACAATCAGCTCTGATACCACTTGTCACGGGCCGATCGATCTAACGTTCCCTTGCCCGTGCGGCCTTAGGAATTTCTCCCAAGTCAGCCTTACTCACACTCACTCACAAGGATCGTAGAGAGAGAAACTCTAGAGAGAGAAGCTCTGGTTTTGTATTTCACTTGAGAATGAGATGATACAAGCGAGGGGAGGAGTCTCCCTTATATACAAGTACGGGTAAACCGTATCCGTAGATCTCTCCGGGATCTAACGGTGGAGATTGCATCTCCCAACTACCCACATTTATTCCCAACTACCAGCTACTCGCATTTATAACGTATGCGTACAAATACCGTATTTACCCACCCCGGGGAGTATACTCGATAATACTCTAAGTCTCGGGGATATAGGTCGAGGGTCGGATGTGTCACGCCCGTCCTCAAGAACCCTCTTGGCTTTGTATTCTCACGGGCCGTGACATATGTCCTGGAGGAGCTCTCCTATATTTGGAGAGCCAGAGAAATTGATCCAAGCACATACCCTGAAATGTTTCTTGACCTCTGGATCTTGATAAACTTCATTTACCAGCGTGGTTTTGCCCAATCCTCCCATCCCAACGACTGAGATAACTTGCGGCCCAGAAGTGCCCTCAACCAACCACGCAACCAGCTGCTGCTTCTGCTCTTCAATGCCCACAAGCTCATTTTTGTTTAAAAAAAAGGCATGACCTCGGTGTTCATGCCATGTGTTGTCAGAGTAATTGGAACCTGGGCCATGTTCAGCTTTACTAAACTTGTGGCGTAGCCTCTGGTGTCCATCACATAAGCTTTTGATTCTGGAGTTGATGTTCTGTATCTGTGAAATGGTCCGATATCGAGCTTTCATGTTCTTCACACGGCAAGATATCCTACAGAAGAGACCGGCAAACCCAACCCCATGATCATGCGCCGAGAGAAGTTTGAACTCGTCGAGAGCGTCTTCAGTGACATATGCTATCTCTCTCAACTGCTTTACCCATTCTCTGACTTCCTCATCTCTCTCTTCCAGGGAATCTGCGACCCTCAGCGATGCACTTATGCCCTCCAACTGTCCTCTCGCTGAGCGAACTTCGTCCTCAGCATCTCTGAAGAATCGCACTTCATTGTCCAGAAAATTTGTGAGCTTCCCAATAAGGAAGTTCACGGCAGCTTCTGCCATGCTCTAATTGTGCGTGTGCAGAAGTTGCGGATTATAACGCTGGCAGGATCCTTTACATTGTGGCTAGAAAATTTGGGAATGGTGAAACGTATGATGTCCATGCTGAACTTTAAATTTTGTGTCTCTTTCCTGAGCAAATTATATTTTAGTGCTTTTCCCAACTACTGACATTATTATTTACTCCTACCAACTATTCAATATATTTGATTTCTGTAGAAGTAGTTCTTAGTGCGAGAGTTTATGAATGTTTCCATCTTTTAATGAAGTAACATATAATATATTAGGCAACTAGATTTGCACTTCCGTTAAACAGAAAATCACTGATTACGCAACCCGCTGTGAGTTTTGTATGAAATGACATGTCCACTCTACTAGAATATATCATTTTAGCATTTCCATGAACGACAATTAAATTGGCCAGCTGTGAGTTACAAATAATATTTGCTAGTCTAGTTTGTTGAATCTATTTTGCGGGCTGTACCGCTTGAGGTAGGCAATCCGACGATGCACTATAGGCTTTCTCAAGCTCGCATTTCAACGTAAAAGTTTGGGATGAAGTTAGGTTTGAGCTGATGAAACAACTTAAGATTAGGTCAGATGTTTCAAATTGCTGGTCAAGACTTCCACAATTGTCGTCTAAGTAGCACTGATATCGACATGCGATACGCGACATAATACAACACAACACGCAGACACATCATTTTAAAAAATATAGAAAATTTCGGCACGTTGCGATACGTTGTATATTAAATATATATTTTTATATATACATAATTTGATCAAATTAATTTGATTTAAATTCACAAATAAATAAATAATAATAAAAAAGAGCCTAACATGAATTTATACTAAAAACATTAATCTACCATTTATTAATATCATGCATTGTTTCAATCGACAAATTTAACTATACTCCATACAAATGGTCCATAACACTTAGAGAAAAAAATGAAAAAGGCAATCCACATTCCATTATTAAATTTAACATTTAACAATAAGTCGAAAAAAAATCTACGTTTACCATTATATATAACAAGAAGTCTTTCCTTCTTTATTATTTTCATTATTTTCTATTTTGTTACATATTTACATTTTGACTCCTCATTTATTGAAATTTTTTAAAATTAACCTAGTGCATGTCAGAATGACATGGTAGAATTCTGGACTTGCGTGTCAGAGTGTGTTGGGAGAGTTGATCATGTGTCGGATTTTCCGACATTTATTGATCATGTGTTAGAGCGTGTCAGACACATGTCGAAATGCGTAAGGCTTCGAAAGTATCGGCAATTTGTGGACTGAAGAACCTCCAACCATCTCCACAAATTTGTCCCATCTCGGCAATAGGCCAGCTCTTCAACCGCTGTGCACCTCCACAATTCGGGATGCTAGCTTTACGTAGAAGTCTCTGCACAGTTTCTTCTGTTCAACGGCTTCCACTGCCATCATCAATTAGCTGGAAAGTACAAGACCAACCTTTTTTTTTGGCCTAAACAGTCAAGATCAATTGGTTACATCTTTTTAGTTGATCAACAGGAAACGGAACATCTATACTTCATGACGTTATCGAAAGTCCAATCAACAGTTTCTTCCTAGGAAATTGGGGCGGAATTTATCTAAAATGGTTCTAAATAAGTAATTGAGGTCTCATACTTGAAACTTATAGTTCTTTTTCTTTTTCTTTTTTCTGAAATTTTTGTGTTTTATGAGATTGGATAGTCATCGAATAAGCTACTAAGGGGATTCTCTCTCTAAAAAACTTAAAAAATACTTTGGCTTTAGTCTGCAAGAAAGCTCTTGCCCTTGTACTGTGTAGAGAGCTAGACCAAGTCCGAGTTGTCCAACAACAAATCAGAAAATGGAAAAGGACATTGATTACAACTGAGCTACTAAAATACAAGCATATTGTCGCAATAAATCATCAATCACTGGCGACATCAAACTTTAAAAATAGGGTCACACCGATGCATCTTTAAGAAACATTGGAGCATTCACGAATGCGTTACCATCTATTACGTGGAGTTGATATGGATCCCATGAGGAGAAAATGCTACTTTTACCAGCACCAACTACTGGATGAACACACCATACCCCCCCTACGCCCCCGCACCCCACAAAAAAAGAAAAAAAGAAAAGAAAAGAAAAAGCAATTCCAAAGTTGACATTCTATCAAACATTTGGTGGACAGACTTGTGAGGAAAAGCAGGGCCATCCAATTCAAACCCCTGCGAGAATTTCAAAGGATGAATTCTTCCAAGAAGTAAAAGGGTCTGTCCCTTAATTCCAAGCACCGAGAGATTTGGATGATCGCATTTAACAAATGCAAGCTAATTTTCTCCTAGTTGCAGGGTTGCCTGGGACGTACACTCTTACTCAAAGCAAAAAATAATTGTTTTCATGGATAAATGCATTAAAAGTTCTAAAACTTATCATAAAAATATAATTGAGTCCTAAATTTTTTGAAAAATATAATTAAATCTTAAAACTTGTCATGAAAATGCAATCAAGCTCAAGAACTTTCAAACAATGCAATCAAGTAAAAAAATCTTATCAAATTGGTCTAATCCAGTCTTTTTGTTGATTACACTTTTTTAAAGTTTTAGACTTCAGATTGGATTTAGTTGCACTTTTTAAAAATTTTAAAACTTGATTACACTTTTGTGATAAGTTTTAGGATTCAGTTGTACTTTTTTGACAATTTTTAGGACTTCAAATACATTTATCCCTAATTTTAATGAAATCCGCGAAAAATAATAAACTAAATTCTCTTAGACATATTTAGGATGAACATTTTGACACATCTTAGAACCGGTGCTTCTAACTCCATCAAATTCAGGAATAATTCGTCAAAACTTCCAGTTTGCTCATCTAACGTAGTGATTCCACAGGCTGGGGGTTTGATATGGAAGTGGTCAACCTTCTGATGTCCAGTCATTCCATCAGCTTATGGCTGTTTGCTCCTGATGCACACCCGCATAACAAATACAAAAACCTAATACTCTTGTCTTGTCTAAGTTGAAAATGACCATTGTCAATATCGTTTAGTGTCTTTGCATGAACATACCTAATTCACTTTCTTTTTTTGCTTTTTTCTTTTTTCACTCAATCGCTGTTTAACCTTTCGATGGAATTGACAGGAAACTTAATTAATTCCCCGCCCACTCTTGTTTCGCATCTTGGCAAGTTCGCTGCAAGCACTAAATATATTTTCAGACTAATGTTAATGAGAGTGACATTTTCCTGCATGGCTTTCAACATCGACCAGCTATTAATTTCAGGTAATTGTTTCCAGTGAATGTTGAGAAACGTTCGTAGGCAACTGTTTTGTTTCAAAATACCGTTGTGTAAAGCTCTCTAAAGCTTGCTTGGTCAATTAAAAGAATCGGCCGGGGGATTATCGTAATGAAGCAGGTTAACTTCACAAGAATTCATAGTGGACAAGACATTTTGCACTGTCACCTCCTCATTAACTCAAAAATTTTCATGCTCTTCGTTGATTCTTCCATGGCTTCATGCTAATAGAAACATCATTCAGTAAGACTAATACAGAGATCTTTATATGTCTAGTTTCAAGCAAATTTCGTGGCTCTAGTTTCTAGTAAAGTAGATTTCTTGCCCTTTCCAGTCAAGTGAGATAGATAAAGTCTAAGGAGGACATGGTCTCTTGTTTTGTCTAGGGCATGTGTCCACGCATTTGCAATATAAATGAGGTGAACTGTAATTAATATGCCCTGGAAATCATAAATGCGAGTCTCTTATTTAATGTACTTCTGATCTGATGTCGCAAATCACAGTACTTCACTCAGTTTAATATCTTGCAAAATTGATTGTTTTGTTTATAGCATACTTAAGATTTCTTGGAAGCATTTTGATTGGATTTTCTCGCTGTTGGTATTTAACTGATCCATTTTACTTTTATTTTGGTACTTAAGTGTCACTTTTCTAACTTTTAACACTTAAATGTTCTCCGTACCAAGTTTTGGCACTTTAGGGGTCCAATTCCCCTGTTTTAAGCGAAAAATTGGGAAACTGATTTTGACTGCTTATGTTCCCATTTTAGCAAAAAGATAGATATATATATATATTAGAAACGGGTTTTGAACCTTGAAAGATAAGCAAATTTACTAATTGCATTAACCACCATCCTATAGAACGTTCTAGTTATATTACTTATATTAGGTCTAGTTTCTCAAGCAATCATAAAATGGCCGCGATTCCAAGCCAATTCCTAAGAGAATTAATTTAATTCGCAATTTCAAAATCCAAGAAACAACTTACATGGTAGGTTCCCAATTCTTAGTCTGAGACCTACTCATTGCGAAACCTATCCACCTAAGGATTGAGCTCAATGGAGGAGCTTTTATTGCCCTCTTATTATATGAATCGACCCCACATGACACACAAGTGACGACTTAACCCATCTAGAAAGTTACCAACGGTTTAATATTATCAAGGTATCGGTTGATGCCCTTCAATTTCTAAGCTAATGTCACCATTGATTTTGAAAGGGTTTCGCAAATTGTGATGTGACGATTTTTCAGCAATGTAAGTGCAAACGATGTCATTTTGCACGCTAACGTAACTAAACAAGTACAAAAATGATGTCGTTTTGCTGACATAGCTAGATGATTGATATAAAGATTGTAGGTGGCGAGGGCTGCCTCCCCACCATCGCCAAGGGCCCTAGTGGGCAATGGCCCTTGGCCTGGCCAGGAGAGGGTCAGCGACCCTCACCCCAAATTTGGGCAAGGGCTCGTAGGCCTTCACCACCAGTCAGGCAAGGTCGCCGGCCCTTGGCTAAGGGCCAACAACCCCGACCGACCCTTCCCCCACTGTTATTGGCGTAGAGGCGACGGTGGGGAGGTGGCCCTCACCTTTTGCCCCATTCTCCTACTTTTTATTAAAATATAAATATTTTAATTTAATTAATATTTATATTAAAATTTAAAAGAAAAAGGACAACATGACATTGCTTTGGTTTTTCATTGCTGACTCAACTCTCTAGTGTGCCACGTAGACGAGTTATATTATTAAAAAATTGTAACTTAGGATTTCCAACCACATTCTGACACTCAAATGTCTCATTTAAAAAAAAATAGTGATACTCAAGTGTCACTTTCGTAATTTTTGACACTTAAATGTTCTCCGTATCAAGTTTTGACATTATAGGTGTTCCTTTACCCTTAAAACTCGGAACCGATCCAATTGCTCATTGCTACTCTATTACATGCAAAGATCTGAAGGAAATAACTTGTTAGGATCGGAAATCTTCAACCTGAATCACTATGGAGGTGTCTTGACTCTCTACACAGTGACGGGTTTGCTTGAAAATCAACTTCATAATGACGGCTTTGCCTGAAAAAGATCGTTTGTCTTACGTTTTGAGCCGCACACCCATGTCTTTTGGCTATTTCAAATCGGACCTTAAATTTTGTTTTTTATTTCAAATAGCACCCCCAGATATGGAATTTTGAACATATTCCTTGTTTGATGCCTCACTCTCGACGAGGCTGCCTTCCATTGACTAGCTTTCTGCTTCTTGCACTGTCTTCCCATAAAGATATGCTGTATGTAGTGATACTGTTTCGTATTAATTGAATTTGATGGCAAAATATTTTTCACTTAAAGTTATTCTTATATATTTTTTTTAAAAGAAGAGATATGTTCTATGGTGACTTCAAACAAAAATAGCACAAGAGCACAAAAAAACTTATAAAACCCAATTTAACGGAATTAGAAATACACAAACATTTCTAGAATTTAATCGACGACAAAGCCTGATGACATAAAATTGCAATATCAAAATTTAATCGAACGATGAAGATTTGAAAGCTACGACTAAGATGCACACTTGAATTTAATTGACAACAAAGAACTAAAAGCTACAACTAATATACACGCAAGAATTTAATCGATAACGAGATATCTGAAAACTATAACTATGATATAGAACCGAAAGATAATGGAAAGATTTTTTTTTTTTTTTATATGGTGGTCTACAAAGAGCACAATGTGGCTATTAAAGGACTACAATCAACAGATACAAATAGAGGTTACAAACGGTTTACATAAAGAAATAACTTCTTGACGGTTAAAGGAAGTTACAATATCATAATTTCCTATTATCTAGTAACAGTTATTTAAAAAAACTTAGATATCCGAAAATATCGCTACGTAGTAGCTACACATCAAGTAGCCCTTAGCGACTTCTTCGACAATCTTTCCTTCTTTCTTTTCAACAAATCCTTCCGCAACCCATAACCAAATCAATCTCTTACGCTTAAGGGGCCGACCCTCAGGAAATAAACTTAAGTGCAAGAGGCAGGATTTCAGGTAGTACGGCAGATCATTAAAGCTAGGCGAAAGAACTCTGTTCAAGTTTTTGAGTTTGTCGTTGCAGTCAATCTCTGTTCCCAGACTGCGACGAACCAATTCCCATTCATCTATTCTGTGCTTGTTTTTCGTAGCCAAAACACCACTGATGGCCACTATAGCAAGCGGCAATCCTTCGCACTTTCTGAAAATAAACTCACAGGTCTCCTCAGATGGGAAGGGCATGAACTCCCCTGAAATGTCTTTTCGCAGAAAAGCTTCCATGACTGTTCTACTGGCAGAGGCTCCATCTTATAGACCTTCCCCTCGAATTCTCGGCAGGAGGTGCATGCTAGATCATAATTCCTGGTTGTGATGATTATTCGGCTGTCGCACATGTTGTTAGGCAGTGCATGTTTGACAGCATCCCATTTGTCTATCCTCCTTGTGTCATCTAGAACAAGCAGATACCTTACTCCCTGTAGCAAGTCCTTGATTAACATCTTCAGAGAGCAGATATTCATAGTGTCCGCACCACGTGGAATTGGTCGTCCGATCACTCTCATAATTTGCTGACGCATGTTCTGGAGGAGCTCTCCTAGGCGAGCCAGAGAAAGTGATCCAAGCACAAACCATGCAATGTTTCTTGACCTCTGGATGTTCATAAACTTCATTTACCAGAGTGGTTTTGCCCAAGCCTCCCATCCCAACGACTGAGATAACCTGCGGCCTAGAAGTGCCCTCAACCAACCGTAAAACCAGTCGCTTCTTCGGTTTTTCAATAGCCACAAGCTCATTTTTGTCTTAGAAAAAGGCATTACTATGGTAAGGGATTACTATTGTACTTGCTAAATACAGAGCAATGATTATTAATGTAAGGTTTAAACGATATATTTGACAGGCCTTGTACTTGCCATCAGTAATTTTTTTCTCTTAAATAGATTAAGTAACCCATCCGTTACAATATTAATTGGTTTCTTAAAAGCACAAGACAAGACAACGATCATTACCGGTAGGTTTTAACAATGTATTTAACAAGATTCTACTTGCCATCAACTATGTTTTCTATTAAATGAATTAAGCAACCCATCCATTACTTAGCATATCATGTGAATTTTGACTTAATTTAGCCTTTTAAGTCAATAATAATTACGGATATCAAACAAGTTTAATCTCATTAAGCGTTGAATTTTCAATGTTCACCATTCAATAGAATTATGCAATACGCCTTAAATGCACTGAAAATTTTAATTTTGAGCACTTGCGGTTGTCATGCACATTTAATAGTTAGGACTTTGTTATATGAAAAAAATAATAATAATAAGAAAGTCCCCTCAGACACTTGTTAAGCAATCAAATAAATAAACTTACAGTTTTTAGTGGGCTCATTGTTTTCGTGATACACATAATCATGTTTTCAAAATAAACTATTTCCTCATTAAGTATATTTAGCATTTGTCTTGGGGTAAACATGATCACTGGACAAGCCAACTTCAGAGCAAGAATAATTTGAGACTTGGCACTTTCGAAGTAGCGAAAATAATTTAAGACACTGCGTGGGCAAGCATCAAATATTGGAGAGTCAGATTCAAAGTTCGCTTTATAGGATTCTCTACTATCAAGAGCAGGCACACGATGGTGCCTCCAACTCGGAAGAAGTCAGGAAATTTTTCTAACAAAATGTGTAAGTGAACTTCCTGCAAGAACTCTGGTCTGATTCGGTTCAAATTATTAGGGGAACATTCTATAGATAGTTTACCAATTTTTGGATACCGATAATGGACCTTGCCAGATAATGACAGGGGTTGAACCCCTCTCATTGTGATTGTGATGATCTACTCAGATGAAATTTTAATGACATCGAAGAAATGGACATTGTAAAATGAGTACAAGGTAATCAGCTCCCGTTACAAGATTTAGGTTTTAGAGATCACACAACAAAGGGTGAGCGAGAGCAATCACAACAAGACTGCATCTTTACTTCTAAATGGCTTACTAAAACATCACATCGAGCTTTATTTATAGAGCATTGAGAGACACAACTAAAACCCTGATTGCCTCTAACAATTGACTCCAAACATAACTAATACAGCTTTGACAGCTCCTAAGTGTCATTGACAGACAGACTCGCTTTCACATCTACCTTACAATACATTTACAAGTCATAAGTCACAAACATTTGGCATATTTCAGTTGTTCACTTATGTAGTACATTCACTTCCACATGGTGGGAACTCATTGCTTCCCATGCTTGTGCCTTGGGTGGTTGCACCATCTCGTTGCACTGATCTATCGATTAACTGGATATCCCAACCCTCATCTCTCTGGTAGCCACAACGTATTTCCGGAATATGTGCAACTTTATGATAGTCATCATCTTGTGCACCTTGCACAAGCTTCTTGACGAGCTCATCTGGCATATCGAAAATCTCCAGCACTTTCAGCTTTGTCAGGTGTTCAACACCTGATGGAAGATTCTCTAGTAAGTTGCAACGCTGAATGACAAGCTTCTCAAGAAAAGGCATTGCTCCCTTCTCCACTTCTATGCACCTGAGTTTTTCAAGAAGGTCAAGAGCCAGAATATTTAGCTTCTTAAAGCCTTTTGCTTTAAAGCACAGTGAGCTTCCTTCATAAACCTGATGCAAATCGAGATGCACAAGATTGGGCAGATTTTCAAGAGACACAAGAGGGTCATCCTTTAGGCGACTGTACCTCAGGTGCAATTTCATCAGGCTACTGAGAGAGGGTAGCCAGTGTGGTAAAGCTCCCAAGCGTCCGTGTAAGTATATTCTCTCAAGGAATGGAGGTGGGCTAGAGAGGTGTTGCAGATCAATAATCTCATCTTCATCAACAGAAGCTATGGATATTGCTTGAAGCCTGGTTAGTTTGGAGATCGACAAGCACAAATCCCTTCCGTCTTCCTTTTTAAGTTTCAGAATGGCCAACCTATCCAGTTGTGTCAACATTCCAAGCTCTCTCATAACACTGCAGCTATTCGCATCATCTGCCTCTATATAGCAGAGCTTTTGAAGGGATTGCAAAGCCCCTATTCCTCTAAAGGCCTTAAAGCCAAATTTGAACCATGAATAGGTTGTAAAATCGTAGCGATAAACAAGGAGATGACAAAGTCGTCGAAGTTTCAAGATCTCAACAGGCAATTCGGTGACATTTGTGTGTTTAAGGTCTAGAGTCTCTAAGTTCTGAAGCTTCGCAATAGAACTTGGAACTGTACTTACCTCAGTGCCCCTAAAACTTAGATATCTCAGATAACACCAATCGGCAACTTGAGCGGGGAACCTTTTTAAAGGAGCCGCTAGTATATCCAAAACATTGAGCAGTTTCATATCACTAGCAAGAACTTTATTCATAAATGATCTCTCCATCCCAAACATATATAAAGAGCGAAGTTGGGACAAGGACCAGTTCTGTTGCAGAGCTCGCGCGGTCTTCTGTAATGACAGGCGACGGACTTTGTTTGGCTGTTCAAATTTTTCTTCTTTGGCTATTTCTGCAAACCCCTGATTGGTCGACTTGGAAGTGACAATGTCCCGCAGAAAATCATGGATGCGGCAAGTCTTGACCCTTCCATCACTTCGTTTAGAAGCCACCTCAATCAGGCTTCTGTTCAACAGCTCCACCAAGTAGTCCTTAGCAACTTGTTCAAGGGTCTTTCCTTCTTTCTTTTCAACAAATCCTTCTGCAACCCATAACCGAATCAGTCTCCTACACTTGATGGGGTGACCCTCCGGAAATAAATCTAAGTGCAAGAAGCAGGCTTTCAAGTAGTATGGCAGATCATCAAAGCTAAGCGAAAGAACTCTCTTCAAGTTTTTGAGTTTGTCGTTGCAGTCAATCTCAGTATCAAGACTGTGACGAACTAATTCCCATTCATCTATTCTGTGCCTGTCTTTTGTAGCCAAAACACCACCGATAGCCACTATAGCAAGCGGCAGTCCTTCGCACTTTTTAAAAATAAACTCGCAGGTCTCCTCCAGATGGGAAGGGCATGAACTCCCCTGAAATGTCTTCATGCAGAAAAGCTTCCATGATTGTTCTACTGGCAGAGGCTCCATCTTATAGACCTTCCCCTTGAATTCTCGACAGGAGGTGTGTGCTAGATCATAATTCCTGGTTGTGATGATTATTCGGCTGCCGCACATGTTGTTAGGCAGTGCATCTTTGACTGCATCCCATTCGTCTATCCTCCATGTGTCATCTAGAACAACCAGATACCTCACTCCCTGTAGCAAGTCCTTGATTAACATCTTCAGCCAATAGATATTCATGGTGTCTGCACCACGAGGAATCGGTTGCTCAATCACTCTCACAATTTGCTGACGCATGACCTGGAGGAGCTCTCCTATATTTGGGGAGCCAGAGAAATTGATCGAAGCACATACCCTGAAATGTTTCTTGACCTCTGGATCTTGATAAACTTCATTTACCAGCGTGGTTTTGCCCAATCCTCCCATCCCAACGACTGAGATAACTTGCCGCCCAGAAGTGCCCTCAATTAACCACGCAACCAGCTGCTTCTTCTGTTCTTCAATGCCCACAAGCTCATTTTTGTCTAAAAAAAAGGCATTACCTCGGTGTTCATGCCATGTGTTGTCAGAGTAATTGGAGCCTGGGCCATGTTCAGCTTTACTAAACTTGTGGCGTAGCCTCTGGTGTCCATCACATAAGCTTTTGATTCTGGAGTTGATATTCTGTATCTGCGAAATGGTCCGATATTGAGCTTTCATGTTCTTCACACAGCAAGATATCCTACAGAAGAGACCAGCAAACCCAACCCCATGATCATGCGCCGAGAGAAGTTTGAACTCGTCGAGAGCATCTTCAGTGACATATGCAATCTCTCTCAGCTGCTTTACCCATTCTCTGACTTCCTCATCGCTCTCTTCCAGGGAATCTGCGACCCTCAGCGATGCACTTATGCCCTCCAACTGTCCTCTCGCTGAGCGAACTTCGTCCTCAGCATCTCTGAAGAATCGCACTTCATTGTCCAGAAAATTTGTGAGCTTCCCAATGAGGAAGTTCACGGCAGCTTCTGCCATGCTCTAATTGTGCGTGTGCAGAAGTTGTGGATTATAACGCTGGCAGGATCATTTACACTGTGGCTAGAAAATTTGGGAATGGTGAAACGTATGATGTCCATTCTGAACTTTAAATTTTGTATCTCTTTCCTGAGCAAATTATATTTTATAGTCCTTTTCCCAAATACTGACATTATTATTTACTCCTACCAACTATTCAATATATTTGATTTCTGTAGAAGTAGTTCTTAGTGCGAGAGTTTATGAATGTTTCGATCTTTCAATGAAGTAACATAGAATATATTAGGTAACTAGATTTGCACTTCCGTTAAACAGAAAATCACTGATTAGGCAACCCACTGCGAGTTTTGTATAAAATGACATATCCACGCTACTAGAATATATCACTTTAGCATTTCCATGAACGCACAATTAAATTGGCCAGCTGTGAGTTCCAAATAATTTTTGCTAGTCCAGTTAGTTGAATCTATTTTGCGGGCTATCCCGCTTGATGTAGGCATTCCGACGATGCACCATAGGCTTTCTCAAGCTGGCATTTCCACGTAAAACGTTTGGGATGAAGTTAGGTTTGAGCTGATGAAACAACTTAAGATTGGGTCAGATGTTACAAATTGCTGGTCAAGATTTTCACAACTGTCACCTTCTCTGGACCTCAAGTTGAATGATCCTCTCCCTAATCCCCGAAGAAAACCCAATCAACACCTAAGTAGTATTGACACTAATATGAGACACATGATACGATACGACACGATACGCCGACACGTCAATTTTTAAAAATAGAAAATCGCAACATGTTGACACGTTATATATTAAATTTTTATTTTTATATATACATGATCATGATTATTTGAATCAAATTAATTTGATTCAAATTCACAAATAAATAAATAATAATAAAAGAGCCTAGAACTAAAAAAATAATCTACCATTGGTTAATATAATGCATTATTTCAATTTGACAAATTTAACTACATTCCATCACAATAATCTATAAAACTTGGAGAAAAAATACAAGCAATCGACATTCCACTATTAAATTTAACATTTAACAATAAGTCGAAAAAAATCCACATTTCACCATGGAAAATAACAAAACGTCTTTCCCCCTATATTATTTTCATTATTTTCTATTTTTTATATATTTACATTTTGACTTCTCATTTATTGAAAAATTTTGTGCGTGTTGGAATCGCATATAGAAATTCCGGACTCTTGTGTAGGAGCGTGTCAAGAGAGTTGATCACGTATAAGATTTTTCGATACCAGTTAACTGCGTGTTGGAGCGTGTCGGAGCATGTCGGACATGTGTTGGAGTATCTGACACGACATGACACGAAGGCTTCCGTACTTCCTAGATCAGCACAATCTGTGGAGTGAACAACCTCCAACCATCTCCACAAATCTATCCCATCTCGGCAATAGGCCAGTTCTTCAACTGCTATGCGCCTCCACAATTCGGGATGTTAGTTCCACCTATAAGTCTCTGCACAATTTCTTCTGTTCAACAGTTTCCACGGCCATTATCAATTAGCGGGAAAGTACAAGATCAACTTTTTTTTTTGGCCGAAACAATCAAGATCAATTGGTTACATCTTTTTAGTTGATCAATAGGAAACTGAACATCTATACTTTATAACATTATTGAAAAGTCCAATCAACCGTTTCTTCCTAGGAAATTGGGGCGAAATTAATCTAAAATGGTTCTAAATAACTAATTGAGGTCACATACTGAAACTTAATAGTTCTTTTTTTTTTTTTTTTTTAATTTTGTGTTTTATGAGATTGGATATTCATCGAATAAACTACTAAGGGGATTCTCTCTCTACCAAACTTAATATATACTTTGGCTTTAGTCTTCAAGAAAGCTCTTGCCCTTGTACTGTGTAGAGAGCTAGACCAAGTCCGAGTTGTCCAACAACAAATCAGAAAATGGAAAAGGACATTGATTACAACTGAACTACTAAAATACAAGCATATTGTTACAATGAATCATCAATCACTAGCGACATGAAACTTTAAAAACGGAGTCACACCGATGCATCTTTAAGAAACACTAGAGTATTCACGAATGCGTTACCAGCTATTAGGTGGAGTTGATTTGGATCCCATGAAGAAAAATGCTACTTTTACCAGCACCAATCTACTGGATGAACACACCATAGCCGAAAAGGAAAAAAAAAAAAGCAATTCCAAGACGCATGTTCTGAGTCGCTCGTACTTTTGTGTGAATTTACAATGCCTTCCGTTTGGTACCTTCGTTTTGGTCTCCTGCTTGACATCTCATCAAACATTTGGTGGACAGACTTGTGAGAAAAAGCAGGGCCATCCAATTCAAACCCCTGCGAGAATTTCGAAGGATGAATTCTTCCAAGAAGTAAAAAGGTCCGTCCCTTAATTCCAAGCACCGAGAGATTTGGATTATCGCATTTAACAAATGCAAGCTAATTTTCTCCTAGTTGCACGGTTGCCTGGGACGTACACGCTTACTCAAAGCAAAAAATAATTGTTTCGTGATGAGGGCGTAATTAATTTTAAGGTATAAATGTATTAAAAATTCTAAAATTTGTCAAGAAAATGCAATTGAATCTTAAAATTTTTATAAATTATAATTAAATCCTAAAACCTACTATGAAAGTGCAATTCAATTCTAAAACTATCAAACAATGCAATTAAGTCAAAAAAAACTTGTTAAATTGGTCTAATCTAGCTTGTTCGTTGATTACACTTTTTTAAAGTTTTACAATTCAGATTGATTTAGTTGCACTTTTTGAAAATTTTAGGATTCGATTACACTTTCATGATAAGTTTTAAGACTTAGTTATATTTTTTTGATAAGTTTTAGAACTTCAAATACACTTATCCATAATTTTAATGAAACCCGTGAAAAATCATAAACTAAATTCTCTTCAACAGATTTAGGATAAACATTTGGACACATCTTAAAACCGGTTCTTCTAACTCCGTTAAATTCAGGAGTAATTCGTCAAAAATTCGGGTTTGCTCCTCTAACATAGTGCTTCCACAGGCTGGGGTTTGCTATGGAAGTGGTCAACCTTCTGATGTCCAGTCATTCCATCAGTTTATGGCTGTTTGCTCCTGATGCACACCCGCATAACAAATATAAAAACCTAATACTCTGTCTTGTCTAAGTTGAAAATGACCATTATCAATATCGATTAGTATGATTGCACGCAACTTATTTTGCTTGGTTCGTGTATCAACATACCTAATTCACTTATTTTTTACTCAATCGCTGTTTAACTTTTCGAAGGAAATGACAGGAAACTTAATTAATTTTCAATCCACTCTTGTTTCGCATCTTGTAAACTTCGCGGAAAAACAATGGTTCTAATCACAATTCTTGTTTACTAGGCAAATTCGCTGCAAGTATTGAATATATTTTCATACTAATGTTAATGAGAGTGACATTTTCCTGCACGGCTTTCAACATCGACCGGCTATTAATTTTAGGTAAATGTTTCTAGTGAAGGTTGACGAACAATTGCAGGCAACTGTTTTGTTTCAGAATACTGTTGTGTTAAAGCTCTCTAAAGCTTGCTTGGTCAAGTAAAAGAATCGGCCGGGGGATTATGGCAATGACGCAGGTTGACTTCACAAGAACTTCATAGCGGAAAAGACATTTTGAACTGTCACCTCCTCGTTAACTCAAAAATTTTCATGCTCTTCGTTGATTCTTCCATGGCTTCATGCTAATAGAAACATCATTCAGTGAGACTAATGCAGAGATCTTTATTAGGGGTGTGCAACCGGACCGGGTATACCCTGTTCCCGGACCGGCCCACCCGGAAAACAGGGTCGGGAACCGGTTCCCATTGAAATCGGTCCGGGAACAGGTTCCCAAAATTTAGAACCAGTTTAAATCGGTCCGGGAACAGAGTCCGAGTGGTTACCCACCCGGAAACCGGTTCTTGGACCGGTTTTGGAACCGGTTCTTGGACCGGTTTTGTAAGTAGAGGTCCAAAACATTTTTTTTTCTTTTGATTTCTATTTTTACTCTCGCAATCACATGATATTTTTTCTCTTGGCTCTCTCAAACACGCATGGCACTTCTCCTTTGTCATTCATCTTCCTCACTTGCTTCCCTCCCTCACCGGCTCCCTCTCGCATCGTCTGATGGATGGACGGTGTTCGTCGCCACCAAATTCTTCTATATCACATGGATTGACTCGCCTAATTTCTCTTTTGTATAAAGAGTTATGCTTGAATAAATGAGTAGCTTCATGTAGTAGTTGTGGGAATAAGACTAATATTAGACCCATGTTTGATGTTAATTCTTTGCCTTATGATTTTATTTATTATAATTAGCCCTATGGATCTTTAATTTTTCGTTTATTCCAAATGTTCATGTATTAATTTATTACCAGTGTTTAATGTTTCAATATAAATTAAGATGATTACGTTATTTTCTCGCTTATTAATATAAAATTCAAAGTCGTATAGGATATCGGAAGATTGCAAAACAGTTCCAATGGAAACAGGGTTGACCCCGGAACCGGATCGGAAAAAAAAGCGGGATGGGTCGGGTGCGGGGTCCAATACAAACGGGGTCGGGTATAGGGTCCGAAAAGAGGAACCGGTTATAACGGGGTCGGGTACAGGGTCCAGGTCTAGACCCTACCCACCCTGGACCCGATCACCCCTAATCTTTATATGTCTAGTTTCAAGCAAATTTCTTGGCTCTAGTCTCTAATAAAGTAGATTTCTTGCCCTTTCCGGTCAAGTGAGATAGATCAGGTCTAAGGAGGACATGGTCTCTTGTTTTGTCTAGGGCATGTGTCCACGCATTTGCAATATAAATGAGGTGAACTGTAATTAATGTGCCCTGGAAATTATAAATGGGAGTCTCTTATGTAATGTTCTTCTGATCTGATGTCGGAAGTCATAGTACTTCACTCAGTTTAATATCTTGCAAAATTGATTGTTTTGTTTATAGCATACTTAAGATTTCTTGGACAACAATTTGTGAAACCCTTTCGTTTGAATCAATGGTGACATTAGCTTAGAAATTAAAGGGCATCAACCGATACCTTGATAATATTAAACTGATGGTAACCTTCTAGATAAGTTTAAGTCATCACTTGTATGTCACGTGAGGTCGATTTAGATAATGAGAGGCCCATAAAAGCTCCTCTACTGAGCTCAATCCTTGGGAAGATGGTTTTGCAATGAGTAGGTCTCTAACTAAGAATCGGGAACCTATTAGGCAAGTCATTTCTTGGATTTTGAAATCGGGAATTGAATTAATTCCCTTAGGAATTGGCTTGGAATTGCAGCCATTTTACGATTGCTTGAGAAACTAGATCTATAAGTAATATAACTAGAACGTTCTATAACATAGTGGTTAAAGCATTAGCAAATTTGCCAATCTTTCCAGTTTTGAAACCCATTTCCAATATATATCTATCTTTTTGTCAAAATGGGAACAAAAGCTGTAGTCAATTTCCCAACTTTTCACTTAAAACTTGGAACCAATCCAATTGCTCACTGCTACTCTATTACATGCAAAGATCTGAAGGGAAAAACTTGTTAGGATCCGAAATCCTCAACCTGAATCACTATGGAGGTGTCTCGACTCTCTACACAGTGACGGGTTTGCTTGAAAATCAACTTCATATTGACGGCTTTGCCTAAAAAAGATCGCTCATCTTACAGTCTAAGCCGCACACCCATGTCTTTTGGCTATTTCAAATTGGACCTTGAATTTTTTTTTATTTCAAATTGTGACATCCTGAATTTTCAGGTCATGTTTTCGATTGGATAAGTTGGGCTTTTCATCGATGCGCTTATAGTTCTTTTTTCTGAGTTGGCCACTCACGAGATAATTAACCTATCAGGTGAAGCCGTTAAGGGATTTTAACGTAATAGACTTAAGAATTCGACTGCTCAAC
Organism: Eucalyptus marginata; assembly: GCA_014182565.1. Classification (NCBI taxonomy): domain Eukaryota; kingdom Viridiplantae; phylum Streptophyta; class Magnoliopsida; order Myrtales; family Myrtaceae; genus Eucalyptus; species Eucalyptus marginata. The sequence goes on from CM024593.1 coordinate 35,548,080, forward strand.
CATGCTAGTCTGCAAGGGTCATTACGGCACTGTCGAAATCGATCAGAGACCGGAGATGGGTCGATTCCATAAAAGTATGTGATTAGTGTGTGGGTGATTCCACCTGATTGCAAAATTTCCATCGATCGGCACAAGACCGATTTTTCTGTCGTTTTGGTATCCTATGCTCATATTTGAAATCTCGAGATTTTCACGACCACTAAGAGTCGTCAATGTGTTGAAGATATATATTGTGGCTCAAAATAAATTGACCACGGATCAATTGCACCAAAAATTCCTAAAAGCTACTTAGTAGGCTAGGTCACGGTAAAATCGCGCTAGATTGAAATTAACTACGAATTCGAATTCAATTTCAAAAATTGAAAGTTCTGTCATGTCACGATTTATTTTAGGAACGTTGACTCATCCTCTGAAGATTTTTTAGCAAACCGAGATTTTTGGCGAAAATTCAATATAGTGTCGTTTTTGTCCGAAAAATTCAGAAGATCGTTTTTTATCGCGTTTTTGGGGTGCAAGTTGGTTCTATTGGAGAGGAAAACTGTTAATTTTGGTCGAGGACACATTAGTGGAATTTATGGGGACCGAATTGAGTCCAATTGAAGAGAAATTGAATCCAATTTGGGGAAAATGGCACCAAATTCGTAGGTCCCTTGGTCCACCACTTTTGGACCACTTCAATGGCTTCCTAGAGAAGCTTGTTGGCTGCAAAGTGGCTGAGGATAGGGCTGAACCAAGTGGGGGCCTTGTAATGATCAAATAGGAGACTTTGGAGGCTTGGAGGGACCCTCCAAGGGCAGCTGGCTTCTTCTTCTTCATTTCAGCTTGCTTTCCCATTGTTGAGCAACTTTCCCCATAGTTGCCCAGCTTTAGCCCGTGCGTGGCCAATTGGCTTTCCTGGACCAATTCTTGGTCGTGCTCGGCTTTGCTTGGCCTACCAGTCCTTAGACTTGCTTTTGGGTATAGCTTTCGGTCTAGCTTGAATTTGCTCGGCCACTTATGGCCATGTTTGGCTAGTTTTGGCCCATGGTTAGCCTTGCTTGCCCAGTTTTCGGCCTTAGTTCTGGGTCCATTTGCAAAGTCAGTTCTTAGCCTTGTTCGGCCAGTTTGTGGCCCATGCTTGGCCGATGCTTCGCCAGTTCCACCAAAGACCGCCAGTTCCGACAAGCACACTTGTCCATACATTGAAATCCAACCCACTTAATGATTGCGCTTACCTCAAATCCGACTAAAATGCAGTGCTCTGTGAGTGCAAAATTTCTGCATTGAACTGGGCAATGGACCAATTAGCATGACCAAGCTTCGCTAGTTTTTTGCCCATGGTTAGCCAATGTCAGCTGATATCACGAAAAACAGTCAAATATGTTGCATTGACGGAGAAGAGCTTATGATCAATTCAAGCTCATGATGTACTTACAAGTTCGACCGCTTGCACAATCAGTTCAGTGACATACTCTGGTCACAACCACAAAAGGCTAACACGATGTACCCACACAAACACCGGCTTCGATGGTGGCAGGCAACCAACCATTCACACCCAAACAGACACCACCACTAGACAATGTGATCACAGATAAAAAACATCCTAAGCTCCAAACCGCCACTTACAGATTCCTTGCCGACCTAGGTTAACCCATGCTCTGTCAATTGAGGTAACACCAGCACTGGGAAAACAAAGGCAGTGTACCATAAAGCCATTAAAATAATCAGGCCCCCGAGTAAAAGCAAAAGCCCATGTTCGATGTGCCGGGAGTGATCATACATAATGGGATCACCAACCCATCTAGAGAAGCCACGATTACAGATCAAGCACAAAAATGCACATTGTTTACTTGCAGCCGGAGATCGAAAATAGGTTCAGGCCCTAAATCTCCAAAAATGGGCATGTGGTCGTCAGGAGGCGCTTTTAACCGCCAGGATGAAGGGATCATTCGAAGCAACATAGTCCAATCTGGCATCGTTTCAGGCAAGTACCACTCTAATGCTCTTTTGGGAAAATAATTGGGAATTTTTTTAAAGATTTCTTAAAGCAAAAATCATAAGATATTCTTTATTCTTAAAAAAAAAAAAGACAAGGCAATGCTCGGTGAAATGACCAAGACAGATGGTACTGACCATGAAGAGATAATTAGAGAAGGGGGCCAATTTCAGCAAGTTATTAGCCAACCCTTGCGTCCATGACTGGATGCCACTTATCAGACCATCAAGCTATTGATCTCCCATCACCAGCAATATACTCAACGAATTTACTAATTCAATCGAACACTTCAAAACAACATCACATTCAAATTTTGCTCTTTGCACATTGACGCACAAAAGATTGCACGCATATGAAGAATCGAGCTTATTTTACATTCAAAATAAAGACGAGACGATGCATAACCACACTTGAAGAATACCATCAAGGGTACTCACTACCACAAATCTCACACATATGTCCTCCTGCACCTGCTCCTGGACATATTTATTCGGAACAATGACAAGACACACAAAAGAAATAAAAAACACAGCATTCCAAACTTGCTAAAGACCACGTCCAGCAATGCACACAGACAACGAATTTCTTCCGTAGAGTTGCTGATTCCATCCGATTTGAATGATTATATGCTCCATTAGATCACCTCTCTGGACACATATTGAGCTGGACTTGTGGATGTGCAATATTCATGCCCATCTAGGGTTGCCGTTACTGGTGCCATGGAACGCTGCAACAAAAATCACAATCCTCAACTTCCAAATCCATTATGAGAGTTTATGATAAGACACCTTCTAAGTTTGACGTCAAAGCTCTTGGATTCAATTTATCAAAACCACCAACACCAAAGCATAAATGGTGGCATCTTACAGAAACCTTCTCTGTTGCGAGCAACCTTTCTTATACTAAGTACATGTACAGAAAGAAGGGAAAAGTAATTGAAAAGGTCATTTTGCGATGCAGTTATGGGGTAGTTTGAGGGAGATACACTCGTCTAAACATTAACCCGACTAGCTCTATGTGAAAATTTAGAGTGTGCTTTTAAATTTGCTTCCACTAGCATTGGGCAAGAAGTGAAAAGTAACTCAGTGGTCATCTTTGTTGGTTAAATATAGGCTTGTATTGAGATTGGTTTTGTAAATATTCAGGCAAACTGACCAACACATTTTTCTTTTAGCTTAGATTGTATAGGCGCTTTCTTAATTGCGTTGAACACCATCTGCAAATAACCCAAGAAAAATTACAGGTATAGGAAGCTATAGGTAGCACTAAGGAAACAAGAAGAATAACAACTAAAAGCAGCAAAAGTCAGCCAAAGAAAACTTCCTTTCTTTTGAAGAGAAAGAACTCAAAAGCAAAGCCACAGTTGAAATCACAAAATCCGCCCAAACAAAAGTGAACAACGTTGATGTGGGTTTCATCTGTTTACTTCTAGGTGATTCCAAACTCAGAGCGGGCTGGGATTCTCCCATCAATCAAATTTAAAGAACAACTGCTGAATAATAGGTCATTCGACAAAAGGAATAGGGATACCTTTCTATGCAGTAAGCCTACCTGACCAACACCTAAAGATTTTGACTTATTTTCAGTTGGAATATGGCTTACCTCGATCCTTCGATGAACTAGAGGCGCCGCGCTGAAGGGCGCCGCACACGGTCTGTTAGGGGCTTTAGGACATCCTCTATGGCTCCTTCTTTCCAGTCTTTATGCTTAACCTTCATGCGCCTGCAAACTTCTTCATTCCCATGAACCTCTGTCACGAATTCCTTGGGCATGTCATAATGTTCGAGGCATGTCAACTCTGGGGGAAGTGTGATGACTTGTGGCACTGTTTTCAATGACTTGCATCGACCTAGAAATAACCTTTCAAGATTCGGCAGTGCTCCTCCTTGAACATTTATGGATGTAAGATTGTCAAATATATCCACACCTAAAAAGCGAAGTTTTTAAAACTTACCTTCCCCAAATGTGATCACAGATACCTCATTAAACGCTTTTTGCAGTTCCAGATGCTCCAAATTCCGTAGTTTTTCCCAAATATTGGAATTGATCTTGATTCAACTGACTCATCTTGAGGACCAATTTGACCAAATTAGGAGGAGAGAGTATCCAATTTGGCAAAGTTACCAAAGATCCAATCAGGTGAACCTGCTGAAGGCGGTCGTCTTCTTTCCTCTCAAATCCCTCTGAAAGATCCAATTTCTCCCCATTGGCAACAATTAAATATAGTGCTTCTAGATTCTCCAATTTCGCAATGGAACAGCAAAGATCCTTTACATCTTTACTTTTCAGCTTTGAAATACCTAGCCTTTGTAAATATACTATTGTCCTGAGTTCTTCTAGCAACTGTTCTCTTTTCCATCGCTTTCTTCCCAATTTACTCTGCTCGATTAGGTTTAGCTCTATCATGCATAGTTTTCGCAATGATCTCAAGAGTCCTAATGCTGATGGGACCTTCACACCAAGCTTTGGGTTACTACTTGCCTCCGGACTTCTGTCAGACCTGTATACTAACATATGGCGAAGTTTTGTTAGCTTCAAAATATTATTTGGTAGTTCATGCACGAGGGTATCTTTGAGATCCAAGGTCTCTAGATGTGCAAGATCTTTTATGCACGGGTACCCTCGTACATTAGGACTCTTGAGATCATTGCGAAAATTATGCATGATAGAGCTAAACCCAGTCGAGCAGAGTAAATTGGGGAGAAAGCAATGGAAAAGAGAATAGTTGCTAGAAGAACTCGGGACAATGGTATATTTACAAAGGTTGGGTATCTCAAAGCTAAAAAGTAAAGATGTAAAGGGTCTTTGCTATTCAATTGCGAAGTTGGAGAATCTAGAAGCACTACATTTAATTGTTGCCGATGGAGAGAAATTGGATCTTTCAAACGGATCTGAGAGGAAAGAAGACAACCGCCTTCAGCGGGTTCACCTAACAGGATCTTTGGTAACTTTGCCAAATTGGAATCTGGAACTGCAAAAAGCGTTTAATCTTAGGTACCCGAGATGTCTTGACTGGAGAATCTTTTCAAGAAAAGAATTCAAAGAAACACGATTTTCTTCCTCCTCGATCAAATGTCTTTGAATATGTAGCACCTTAAGCCTCTCAACCTTTTTCAACAGTTCTCTTCGAAGAAATGTAGGGAGCGAAGTCGTTTGACCGATGTGTTCTTATCTATTTCACATATAGGTTTGTGAAAGGACAGGTACTGTATATTCTCAGGCAATCCTTTTTTCGGGCGGGTAACAATCATTGCAATCTCTGCATCTTTTGAATGGGAAATAATGAGTTGATGCTGAAAGTTGTGAACGCGGCAGGTTTTGACCCTCCCATAACTTGTTTCCTTTCCCCAAATCATATGATGTTTTAATAGCTTTTGCAAAGTTGTCCCTAGATTTTCCCAAACTGGATCATGCTTAGTAAACTCCATGCGCAGAGTAATCGTTTTTCCATTTGGGCCAACTTTGTGCCCTCTGGATAATAGTTCTTCCTCAAGCCTGTCAGTCAATTTTTTCCATCGAACAGCATCAGAGTCACCTGCAACATCATCTTTATAATCTTCCAAATGCCTACACGTCGCTAGAATTGTGAGTGGCAATCCTTAGCATCTTCTTCACATACGCTCAAAATCAAGTTCACGGATATCCTGGTGGAAAATATTTCGGTGAAATAGAGAACAAGAATCATTCTCAGAAAGGAAAACATGCTCGAAGTTGTGGATACGATGGTTTGAACTCTGTAGCCCAGACATGGAGCAAGATAGGCTCTTGTCACGAGTTGTTGTGACGAGCACACTCGGACAAGTTTCATTTAATTTATTCTGGAGGAAAATGAACACATCATCTTTGCCTGCATCATCCAATACGAGAACCCAGCTGAAGCTTTCGGGCGGCCTTCGTTGGTAAGCGTCTTCGAGTTTAACCAAGCCTTCTTGTTTGTTCACCCCCTCCATGGTCAAATTCCAAATCGTTGCATTTGCTTTCATGAGCGCTTCACCTATGTTGTCGGCAAACTCACAGGATCTTAAATCATCGATCCATACACAGTATTCGAAGCGATGACTTACCCTTTGGTCATGAAGCACGGTGCCCACTAGACTAGTCTTGCCTACTCCTTGCGCCCCGTGGACGAAAATCACTTTCGACAGAAGGCTCTCTGTTAGCCATTTGACCAGCTGGTCCATCGGCTCTTTGATACCCACTAACGCATATGCCTTCTCAGTTAAGGCATTGACCGATGACCCAACACCGGCCGAGTGGGAATGGGCTTGGTTGCCAGGCAATCTAAAATGAGCCTCTATGGGACTGGTTCTCCCAATATTATCTTTGAATGTCTGCAGCGTATCTTGATTCCTCTGCAAAAGTTCCGTCTCTGTATCTGCAGCGAAAGTAGAAATTAAGACCTCTCCACCTCCCCTTGGAATTACGTCGCTTCATGTCCTCGATAGCGTCTTGAGAGTCATAGAGAAATTTCCACATCCTCATGATGCCCCTTTTGAGCTTTTCATCGATGACCTCCTTTGAGTAGGCTTTCGCGAGAAGATCCTCGATCTGCTTGATCAAGTCATTGAGGTCGTCAAGTTCATCTTCAGCAGATTCAGCGAGTTTCAATTCTTTTTGCCATTCTTCCCATACGGCAGGAATCAGCGGCCCCAAACCACCCAACACTGAGGTGGGATCCATTTTCCCCTCCTCTGGTTGGATCAGAGAGAGAGAGGGAGAGGATGAAGTCACCGATGGAAATGGCCTAGCTGGGCCGTTTCTCCAAGTAAGTATTGATGCAGACGAATCTTTCACGATGGTGATTTTGGGGGAGAGACGAAATCCCTGGATGGGGATTCTAGATGGGGATTTTTGGGGAGAGACTTTTTATTAATTGGAGGTGGCTTAATAGTGAAGGAGGAACCCTCCTTCCTTAGGCTCTTTCGGCCCCCCTCCGGGCCCTCCCTTCCTCTTTATTTATGCTCTCTCCTCTCATCTCGCTATCGCTCGCAATAGGAAGGGTACCGGCACTGCACAGCCAGCGAAGAGAGAGAGAGAGAGAAGGGCTTTCAAAGGGCAAAAGCAGAAGCTTGGGTCAAATCTGCTTGTGTGAATTTTTTTTTTACACCTTGGTGGATATGGCCATGTAATTTAATGTAAGATAAAGTGCTATGTGGAAACCATCCAAGATTAGAAGATAAATTATTTATTTTTTAAATCCTATTCTAGACTTTGATTTTCTTAATTGTTCTTATTATCCTTCTCTTTTAAATGCCATGTCAGAAGTCCCTTCCCGAACAATAGTCATTACAGAGAAGCCATTTATTATATGTAGATCAATTGATATTTTTTTATTATGTTGAATTAATTCCATAAAAAAATCAGCTGTGACATTCTCAAAATAGGATAGGTCACATCATTCAAATTGTTTGTTTTAGCTTTTGATATTATTATTTTCATTTGTCGCAAGGTACCAAATGACACGCTTACTTTCATACTGCTATTGAAAAATAATTTGTAAGATCATGGATGGTACTTGTGGATAATAGTTCAACTAAATAAGATACTTTAAGCTTAACCTGATATTTTGACCCAAAAAAAAAAAAAAAAAGCTTAACTTGATAAGAATGATCTAGATGGGGGACATAAATGATTTTTATCACCTTCGAACATGTGTGAGAAATTTTCTGCGTTCGTCGGTGTCGCGACCTACCCTCGAAGGGAGGGAATATGTTTAGGAGTATTGTCTAAAGAACGGGCCTAAGGCCCATGATTAAGCGCGGGCTCTCCCAAGCTTATACCTACGTGATTTAGGGACATTTTTTAGGAACTTTGCACAAAGGAGTCGCCACTAACCTATTGGCATTGGCTAGAAACCAAGTGAAGCACAGGAGTATGCCACACTTCCTACGCAACCAGAGAATTTGAGGTTGGGAACTTGATTACACTAATTGACCAATTAGTGTCATTTCGATACCTAATTTTGTTCATTTTAGAAAAAAAAAAAGATTTTTGTTAAGCAATTTGAATTGATTTTATACTTATCCACTAACATACGAGATGATCATACGGGTACGCAACCATTAAAATAACAATTAACAACCAAGGAAAATGTTTAAATAAATTACATGGGAGAACAAATATTTAACATTAAGGAAAAGATAAATGCCAATCTTAATTGGATTAAAGGGATCAAAACAGCAAAAGTATGCAAACAAGAGTAATTATCTTTGAGAACAATTGAAACCCTAAGATAGAATCCTAAAGGTTTACTCAATTTTTTAGCATAATTTTAGAGTTAAGAAACTTCCAATTTTTTGAGAAAACAGCTCATAAAGTCTTTTTGTAAAAATTTTTCGAAAGAAAATTTGAATTTCTCCTGACATTTTTTCAATTTTCAATTTTTTTTTCTAATTTTTTATCATTTTTTTATTTTTTATAAAAAAACTCGAATTTTCAATATTTTCTAAAAAAAAAAAAAAAAAATTCAATTTTTTAATGTTTTCTTAAAGTTGTTGAACTTTCGGAAAAGTTTTTGAATTTATATTTTTTTTCGATTTTTTAAATTTTTTTAAATTTTTAAATTTTTAAATTTTTTTTTTTTTTTCTTTTGTCCTTTCCCTGTTTTGTCCTATTCACTGCACTCTCCTCCCCTTTTCAGCGACTCCTATTCCCGAAGCCACTTTCTCTCTTTTCTTTTTCTCTCTTTTTTTTTTTCCTTTTCTTTTCCTTTTATTTTTCTTTTGCCTTTTGGTCTTCTTCTTCTTCGTGCGTCCTCTGCACGCCGGACGCTCCTTCTACGCCTTCCCCCAAACTTCACCCAGACAGCAACACCAGCATAGCAACCAGCGACCCTTCCACCGCCGAACCGCCACTTTCTATCGGTTGTCCACTCAGACCGGCGACGACCACCGTCGGCCACAAACGCCGGCGGCCAAACCATTTTCGAGCACAAAAACCCCCTCGGCTCAAGAATACACGATTGCTCCACGAAAATCGTATGAAATCGCAATGGGAACATAAAAGGTGGGCACGGTCCGACGTATGTAAGAGCAAGCACGAACCAAACCGAGATTCAACCCGGGTTGCTTCTCAGTTCTCTCTGGGACATTTTGTCAAACACATGAGGTACGCTACTATAACGAGGGGTTTTTGGTTCAACGAAGCACGAACCATAACGGGATCTTCGACACACGACAAACAAGACATCGGAAACAAAAAGTAAGGCGATGCAGGCCAGAGCTCGCGTGAACTGAACGGCCACGAGCTCCGGCCTGGTGTACCCGAGAAAGAGAGCACACACAAAGGCCCAGGGGACTTACCTGGTTCGGGTGGGGCGCGGTGGCGGACGGCGGCTCTCGGGCGGACGACTGACGATGGCGAAGCTTTCCTTCGAGCTCTCTCTCTCCCTTCGGGTCGTCCTCTCCTCTCTCGCTCTCCCTCCCTCTCGGTTTCTTTCTGGTTCCTCTCAGCTCCTCCTCAGCTCTCTCGGTTTCTCACAGTTCCAGAAGAAGGGCGTCGGGGGAGCCGGATTCCGTGCACGGTCGAGCCTCTCTTTGGCTCTCCACCCTCTCTCGAGTATTTCTCTCGCTCCAGCTCTCACTCTCGAGCACCTCTCTCGCTCAAGCTCTCTCCGTCTCTTCGGTCCCCCGCTTCTGTTCTGTTCTCCCTGTTTTCTCTGCCTTTTCGACCGTTCCGCTCGCGCGCGTGCCCTCGGCTGACCAACCAGCGGACTCTGCCAGCCGGCTCTGACCTGAAGATTGCGCCGCTCGCCCGCCCCCCTGCGGATCGTGCTGTCCCCTGCAGCCGCTCCTCCCTGCTCTGGCGTCTGCTTTCTGCCTTTGTCTTCGTAGGTTCCCCGTGCAGAAAACGGCTGAGGGAGAAGACAACTGTGAAGGGCCGGGCCGGAGGGAAGAAGAGGGCTGGGCGCGCGAGGGGAAAAGAAAAAAGAGAAAGGAAAAGAGAGGGGCTGGGAGATGTGTGCGATTTTTCTCCAAAACTCCTTAAGCATGAAAACTAGCTAAGAGCCCCCTGTTTTGCTTTGGCTTGTCATTAGAAATAGAGTTGTTCATTTGTAAAACACGGTATTCTCATCAAAACATACAATTAATCAATTGTTAGTGTAGTAATATTTTTAACAATAAGAAGTTAAAATAATACTAGAAAACATGATGATGAACTTTTATCAAGTTGTATCAGTCTTTTTAAGTAACAGTGAGCAGTTAGCTATTAAAAGATAGTATTGTACTGCAAAATTAATTGTGTAATCTGGTTTGGAAATGTGAACCATCATGTCCAAAAATCTTTTAAATAGTGTCCACTAACATATGCATGCAAAATAAGTAAGTTTTAACATCAAATTTTGCATAGGTAAAACAATCTAAAATCTATAGAAGTTCAAAAAAAAACTTGGTTTAAAAATAAATTGCTTCCATGCTTTAATTTTTAATAAAAAAATAACAATGTGTTTTTGTCTGTTGGTGGCAGGAGTCTCTACCAAACCAACCACCCGTGAAATTTCCATGTGTCAAGAGGGTTTGAGATGATGCTAAAAAATTCGTTTATATCTTCTTTAAATTGAAAAGTAAGGAGAATGACTAATTTAAAAAAAAAAAACGGAAATTAATTTCTACACTCTCCCGTGGCGCACCATCCTTTACTACACAGCGTATCTTCTTCGTAAACATCATTCATGCGTTGCCACCACCGTTCCACCGCTAATGCTAGCCACCATATATCGTTGAACCACCACCGCCACCGCGTCATCACCATCTCCTTCGTCATCCACAGTCACCTTCAATAAAAAATGAAATAAAAAAATTCCAGCCACCATAGAATTTTCCTTTCTTTCGCAGCCCCTCATTGCCATCATCATCTTCTACCGTCAACCATCCAAGACCCCACCACCATCGACCATCGCTTGGAACCGCCATCAAGAATCCGTAGCCACCACCAACTACAATGCCACGGGTAATGAACCTTCACCTCGACCTGGAACTAATCCTTTGACTGCCTCAAACATCGCTAGAAACAACCAACGAAGCAATTCCATGGCCATCATCTTTGGGTTGTGATCAGATTTGAGGCGTTAGGCATCGATGTGCACATCATATAAGAATGAAGGAGAAAAAGGGAAGGACAAAATAGAGGAAATGGGAATTTCTAAGTTGGACGCCAAAAGTTGAGAAACTTTCCGGGCCCAGATATCAGCGTAAGTGCGAGGCTCAATTCACGCCGCCTTTGTATCAAACATTCTGCTTTTGATCCAATTACTGACACCAACAAATTCATTACAATCTTAAACTTCTTATCTAGCGTTTTGAGAGAAATCAAATTCCTGCATTTAGTTCAACGCAGTCAAGGAAAATAAGAATGTCGATTAGATTCCACCTGACATATAAATTTTCTCATGAAGTGTGCAATTAGATCGCCTAATAATAAGAAAAACACACTAGAGATTCCAAATCTATTGTGCAAAGAAGCGGTCGAGTTAGTACCACAATTTTTCAGTTGCTTATTTAAGCTCCTAACTTTCAAATTTTGTTCATTGGAGTGACTCTAACTACTTGGATCGTTTGAATTGGGGACATGGCATTATTTTAATGATAAAATCGTTGTTGCGTTTTTAAATAATGCCACTTCAGCTATTCAGTAAAGCAAATTCTTAAATATATAACTGAATTAAATGAATTTCGAAAGTTAAGGAGCTTAAATGAGTGATCGAAAAATTGTGGCACTAAACTCAGCTATATATGAAAGATTTTGAACCTTTAGTGTACTTTTCCCTTAACAATAGCTAGTTTTACTATTTCAATTCTACATTCCACCACCACACAAATATCAAAAGCCCATATCCATCACTAGCATCGCCCAGCACCATTGGTACGGGGTTGCCCCCGTCGGTCACTTAGTCCCTACTGTTATTGGTCGTCAATTCCTGTTGACAATTGCCAATTACAAATCCAAACCACCAATGAGAAGTACTCTTTCATAGAAGACCACATTTTTTTGGCAATCCAAACAATTGAATAGAAATCTTATTCCACTGAATGATATAACTTGGAATGGGAAATTTACATGAGGATTTTTTGTCGTGGAACCAAACAAGACCAAAATGCTTTTAGCAAGGTAGTTCAAATTAACAGATCATGGACAGATATCTATCAAGTGGAAAAGTGTCAATAGAAAGTTAACGAGCAATTACTAGAAATATTGTGTAGACTGTAATATGGTATGTGAGTTTGTGACATTGCAAATTTCACGTTAGTTGTGAAAGACTATTGAGTGATTCATAAATCAACACATGCCTGTGAATGGCCATCACCTTGTGTATTTACAAAGAAAACTTGTTTGGGGTCTTAGCCAACGCGTAACAAACCGGGTCGTGAAAGATGGTATCAGAGTAGGACCTACTCCAATAGATGTGTGGTTGTTAGATAGACAAGGTGTAAACCCAATTGACGAGGATTAGACAAGTTGTCACTACAAGCATGCTTCCAGGATAGGAGAGGGTTTAGGAATGGACGAGGCCACACCTCATATAAGAGGAGTTTTGCTAGATGATATAGACTAGCAAGGATGATGAAGCTAGTTCTTTCAATGAGAGAATTTGTGATATCTCAAGTCCTATATCAAACGGGAGAGATCTTGTTGAGTTTTTTTACCACAAAGAACTTGGCCCATTCCAAGTGAGTTATGTCGGGAAAACACCCATATGTGATTTTGATGATACCAAAATTATCTTTGGCACTAATATATACTTTGATAAGGTGCATATGGTAAATTAGCTTTGTAGATGTCAATGATTCCTTTATTAGCAAATATAAGAAACTAGGTTGTGACAAATAGGTGAACAAACACTTAAGGGAATGGCATTTCGTGGTGGCGGAGAAGGACTTGAGTCAAGTAAATGTTTTTGAAGGTCTTTAGGACTAATGAAAATGGAAGGATCGTTGATCTTGTTATCATGCGTCATTTCATCGGTACCTTCACTCATGAGTTATCACTAATGATGGTGTACGCATATGAAAATGATCATTGATGGTACAAAAAAATTGTCGTTGCAAACTGGATTCTTTAGCTAAAAAACTAGGAAAGATGTAAGAAAACAGTTGTCAAGTTTCTGCTTCAATGAAGTGGTAGTAGTAATGACTTCATTTTGGGAAACCCGCAGAAGTCGAAGAAATGATTGTATTAGCAATCTTGATTTTGGCTCATAATTCCATCTACCCTCAAATGGCTAGTTGGATCTCTTTAAAGGCTCCAACGATTAGATTGAAGAGATGTATAAATAAGGATCAGTGCAGCTTAGAAGAAGTTGAACACAAGAAAACACTGCAGTGGTGCTTTGAATTAGAAATTCTCTCTGTTGATATATCTATGTAAAGATTTAGGTCTGTAATTGTATATAGTCAAGTGTATAAGTAATAGAGGTCGTTGTGTCCTAATAGTATGATCTATCTTGTGATATAAACAACATATGTCGTTTTTAGGCTATCAGCTGGAGAGTGGACATAGGCTTGGATATAAAGCTGAACCACTATAAATCACCATGTGTGATTTATCTTCTTTGTTCATCATCTACCTCATCTACTCACTATTATCACACACACTATTAAACTTCTCACACAATCTAGTGTGGTTATTATTGTGTTATTCTGCGAAAGTTTCTTGGTATCCTCACTCAACCTATTCAATCCCCTTATAGATTGTATTGTTGGCCTCAACAAGTCAAGCCCTAGAAGGCATACTTTGAAAACCACACAGGGTAGTGATAATTGGAGTCAGTGTTGACTTGTTTATTATCTAAAGGATATCTCATTGGTGCTTTAAAGATCACAAACTTTCCCACTTAAACAACCAACATCAATGTCAATGTTTGTGTGTATTGCCCAATGATATTTTCTTAATTGATGAGTAGTTCATCTATTTGTGCACCGTCCTTTGTCCTAGAAGTATGCTAGGAGGTGCACTTGATCTAAGCCCTCTATCTTCGGCAAACATTATTTTGTAAGATCTATGACCATAACCATTCCACATATGGCTAAACCTCCAAAAGAAGTACTTTGAATAACCATATAATTATTATCTCGGAGGTGCATATCCACTTATGAATTATTCAACATAACTTCTTCCATCCAATGTAGGACTTGGTAAGTACAGCTAGACTATAATAAGATTTTGAATCCAAGGCATAGTGTTTAGCATCACCAAAAAGTGTGGTCGACGTAAACACCCTGTTGGCAATGGTGAAGTGTCTATTCGTAGTGGTCATCGATGGAGCAAATCGGAATTTGTAAATCTGAATTCTTTTTCTTCGGGACCTTACAATCCTTAATCTTTCCAAAAACTAGGCTGTTCTATGAAAAATGAATTGTTTTTCTTAAGGATAAGGCCTCCTCCACTAATTGATTTTATAAATAAACCTACATGTATTAGATGCATGTATTATCAAGTAGTTTAGATCGATCAAGTACTATCTAAAGGGAAAATTATAGCCCTTAGATTTACTATTTTGATTATGTATAAGAAAATGTTAACTCTCTTATAACATTGTTACGGCACATAATTCATACTCTGGTGTGGAAAGAGATTAGCATGATATCATTTTAAGGAATATGCACATTTTAAAGGGAAATTGTCTAGAAAGTCTTAAACCTATTACACTTTTGTCAATTCAATCATAAATTTCTCATAAATTTCTTAAGTTTTGCCAATTAAACCCTAAACTTTTTTACATTTTTCTTCCTAACCTAGGCCAATGAGGTCGTCAGCTGACCCTCGTGGGCCATTAGGTGAGGGCATTAGGCTTCGCCCGGATCTAGGCAAGGGCACAGACACCCTCGCCTGTGGTTGGGGAGGGTAGCGACACCCTCACCAAATACAAGCTATGGTCAACCAATTACCTTGCTGGGCTAAGGTTAGGAAAAAGAAAATAAATCAATAAAAATTTTCAAAATATTAAAATATTATTACAAATTGTCTATGTTAGCGTCGGCGGTACTACGTAGGACAGTCGGTATCAACATCAGTGATTTCCAGTTAAAATTGATTGAATTGACTCAATTGGCAAAATATGAAAATGTTTAAGACTCAATTGATAAAATTGAAAGTTTTATAACTGAATTGATAAAAACGCAATTGGTGTAGAACTTTTTTGATAATTTTCCCCATTTTAAATGGGGCCAAGGGTTCGTGTTTTCAAGGTAAAGAAAGCTTTACATGATTGGCAAACCAAGAGATCCACAACCCATCCTAATCAACAGGGGCAATCAAAGTCCAATTGGTGCTTCAAATGATATACTTGCCATGTGTTCTTAACTCAAGTTTTAACTCTATAGAGAGAGTGAGAGATCACATCAAAATTGTCTCTACTCTTTCGTTGGTGTTTTTCCTATTAGACACCCATATCTTTTCCTTTTGGGCTTTGGCTTACTAACGGATGTAATTTCCACTATACGAGGTTATCCGAAGCATGGATCACTCAAATACTTGTAACGGAAATGGAAATACTGAATGTTACTTGTCAAAAAAGTGTTGAAAACAGCGTAGCTCATACGCACCGAGAAAAAGAAAGTAGTTTTTGGGTCATGCAGTAAAAATAAAACATTATTTATTTAATTATAGTGAAGATAAGAAACAATATCATGTGCTTAAGACATGCTTGAATCCCTAACTTGTATGTTAAAGAAAAAGTGATAATGTTTAAATATGTTTCTTTCGGCACTGAAAATTTTACTCCGGCTATTGACCGAGATCAGAGATAAGGCTCGTTATAGAGTCAGCTCAAGGTGGATCAGCATTTAGTCCAAATGTTCAAAACGGATCAGCCGCGTGCCCTCCCAATGACAGGAAGTTAGTCAAGTGATCAGTGACGGCGCGACATTCGCAATTGATAAGGTTGAAGACGGTTGCTCGAAGGATGGACGATGTTTTTCAGGAATAGACCGGCATAAATTCCTGAAGAACAAGATGTACTTCTTTCAGTGCTCTTTATTTCCTTCCAATCTATTTCTAATCACTCCTGCAATTTATTTCCACTCATTTCAGTTATTTATTTACCTTTGCCAATCAAACACTTACTCTTCCCTTAAGAATGATTTGTGTTGTCATTAGTGAAATCATTTCATCAATTTTTTGAATTCAATCGTCAAGTTCTTGTTCCTCTTTTAGTGTACAATTGTCTATCAAGTTGAAGCTCAAGAACTATGACGTTTGGTTAGAATCATCGATTGATTAAAGCATGATAATTTCCATTGTCTCAAGTCAACAATTCGAGGAGAGCAATTTTTGAGCGAGAAAAATTCCTAACACAAATGTCACGATGAGTTGTATATCATGTAAAAATAACATGATTATATAGATCAAAATGCTGAAAAGGTTAGTTCCATGTGCCAAATCACTGGCATACTAAAATTGGTACTCTCATACTAAAATTGCGAAACACCAATCTCTATTTTTAGAAAATATGGAAGTATACGAATGAATTTTGAGGTCAAATCTCATACCATCGAATGAGTAGAGAGAGCAGAAAAGATGATTCACCATTTGATATTGAATCAAACTACCAAAACTTTTGACTGATATTTATTCATATTAGCATGCTAATTTCTATCCGTACTCAAATTTTTGCTTAAAATTCTCCATTCATGAACAACTTGCCATTCTCCACTCTTTGGGTTCATATTCAAGAACATCGATTGTAGTGATCCGTTCTAATGAGATCGAGGAGTGATGGTCAGGACCATATACGTAAATAGGTTCTAACAAATTACAGCTCTTGACCAGCTTCTTGGATGGTGAAAGGAGTAGGATTGCACCAAATTGTACAAAGGGAGTGTGTTTCTAGATTGTATTTGTTAAAATTAAAGTTGACTCACAATATGCCCCTTTGGGTGCAATGGTACTTTTTAGCATGGGAATGCCAGTGTTAAATTACGAGGGTGAGTCACTTCTTGAGTCACAAAGATATTCTAAGGTCGCACCCTTCGATATTAGAAGAGGAAAATCTCGATTCATGAACAAGAAAATACTCTTAAAAATTAGAAGTGGAGCGGCCATGAGAAATCGAAACACCCACAACATTTAAACATGCATAGGAAAATTTAGACGAACGAAACTCATGAACAAGATTTAGAAACTGGCAGCACACTCAACAGCGACACAAAATCCACGGTCAAACGGGAGGTTTTTGATCTACTTGAACGAATAGAATTTTTCTAGACGGATTCCATTTGTGCTTTCACCTCTTCATCAGTGCTATCCACCTGATGGGTTCCCCAGTGGCCGGCTCTCCATCGTCTGAAATAGACTTCTGATATGTGCTCATACTTCTCGTGGTGCTCTCATACCTTCTCGTAGAATTCATGAGACATATCAAAAAAACGTAAGCTTTTGGATGCCAATGTATTCAATGCCAGAGGGTACACTTTCCAACCTTTCGGTACCTTTCTATTTTATTTTTGAAAAATGTTTGACAAGTAACTTGAATTGATTTAAATTTATCTCCCTAACATGTGAGCTAATCATACGAGTGCGCAAACCACCACTTTAACACCCAAGAAAGCAAATAAATAAAATGCACAACTTATCTCAAGTAACGAAAGCATTTGCGTTGTTAAATCGGAATTCACATCAACAGTCCTAGATATAATTTCTAATTAACATGCAATCACTCAATTTTTTGTTTTCACTTTATTTAATGAAAATCTAATATATATGCAATGCAATGTTACTAATCTAACATGAAATGATATGACATGGCAATATGACCTAAATGATATGAGTAAAGTAATTTTTAAAGAAATGCAATAATTAAATATGCAATCTAAATAACCAAATGACCTAATTCTAATGATGGGCAATTTCTAATTAAATAAACCTATCAACAATCAACATGCATTTCATGAACCTAATTCTATATGATGTGCACATGGTTTTTTATTTTCCTAAAAAATACAATCTATTCTAATATGCCATGACGTATAAAAAATACCATAATTCTACATGACATATGCATGATATTTTTTGTGCTTTTTTTTTATATAAAATTCGAAATTAAAATTGCCAAATAATTAAATATGCAATTCCAATTAAAAAAAGAAGAAGCTAACATCCTAAATGAATGCATTTTTTTATTTTTTATTTAAAAATTCGAAATAAGATTGCAATTCTAAATATGCAAGATAACCCTAAGACCAGAATATTCTAAAAAGTGAACATAATCCTAATTCAAAATTTTTAATTATTTTCCTTTTACGAAAATAAAATTGATTCAAACACCACGATAGCAAATCAAGTAAAATAAGATTGACATTCAAAAATTGGTGACCAATATCTTGCGCATGAGATCGGGTTGACCAATTTTAAAATTAAATCACGAATCGAATATCGGACATGAGATCGGATTGGCGATTTTTGCAAGCGATTGCGAGTTGGATTTTGGGCACAAAAATCAGACCGTTAATCACAAATTTCAGAGGCTATTTCACGTCAAACATCTCATCTTTACACTAAGGAATAATCATACTAAAAAAGAACAAATAAAGTAAAATAAAATATAAATAAATAAATAAACTATAATGTTTGCCAAAACCCAAAAATATGAGGGCCATGAAAGTTTCGGTGGCACAAGAAAATGTATATTTTAAGGGATTGTTGGTCGTTGGAACCTGCTAGATAATTCCCAGGAGGTGACTTTCAAAACTGACGCTCCTAGGAGGCGACGGCGGGAGCGGGCTCGGGCTCGGGCTGGGGCTGGAAGAGAAGAACTCACCGAAACCCAAAATTACGTGAACGCCGGGTGTAGATAGAGAACGAGAGAGAAGCAAAGCATGGGGACGAAATGACATGAGGTGGGGAACGACTCGTGGAACAAGCCAAAGCTCTGCTCCTCATTGGCCGCAAACGAACTCCGAGAATTGCGCAACCACCTATCCATTTATTAAGTCTCGACAGAGTACAAGTGACGCACCACAAATACCAAGAAGAATGGGCTCGGGCTGGAGCTGCCGGATGATGCCATTCTTCTTGGTGTTTGTGGTGCATCGCTTGTACTCTGTCCGGGACTTAATAAATAGGCAGCAAGGGATAGGTGGTTGCGCAATTTCGAGAGTCCGTTTGCGGCTGATGAGGAGTAGAGCTTTGACCCATTCCACAAGCCGTTCTCCACCTCACGTCATTTCGTCCTCGCGCTTTGCTTCTCTCTCGTTCTCTGTCTACACCTGGCGTTCACATCATTTTTGGGTTTCGGTAAGTTCTTCTCTTCTAGCCCGAGCCCGAGCCCGAGCCCATCGCCGCCTCCTAGGAGTGTCGGCTCTGAAACTCACCTCCTGGGAATTATCCAGGAGGTTCCGACGACTAACAATCCCTTAAAATATGCATTTTCTTGTCCCGCCGGAGCTTCCATGGCCCTCCCCTTACCAACATATTCTTCCTTCCGGAGTTCTCCAAAAGCCGTCTCTTCAGCTCCCAAAAATGATAGCGAGATATCCGACCCAATCACCTTCTCGAATCAAACCTGAATCCCCTGAAGGACTTTTGGTAACAGAACTTCCTTCCCCTGTTTCTTGATGCCTTTTGGTGATAGAAGATGCCTTATCGTCACTATTGGAAGAGTATCCTTCTTTTGATGCTTTATCATCATTATTGGTAGCAGTTCCTTCTTCTTCTCTCTCTACGACCTCGACTCTTCTCTCTCTACGACCTCGACATCCCAGAGGATGGTAGTGCGGTGGGGAAGGTCATGGATGATAGAGTTAGGATACATGGGGTGGTCGCGATTGGCGCGGAGGAAGTGGGTTCGGAGCTTGACGTGTGTTCCCTCCATCACAGGCTCCAACTCGAGGGAGGAGTCCAGGAGGGAAGGGAGTGAAAGGAGGACCTTGCAGCCAGTCATGCCGAAGAGGGAGGGCTGGTCGGAGGCAGTGAGGTACTTGCCGTAGCAGCTCTTGAGGCGGAGGAAGGAATTGGAGTTGTCGATGAACTCGACAGACCACCTGGTGCTGTCTTGTCGTCCGGTCTCCTCCTGCCAGGTGCTTTCTCCTAGTCCCCTCTCCCCATCGTGAAGGATGACGACCTCATCAACCACTGCAATGAGGTACTGGCCGTCGCAGCTCCGGAGGTGCATGGCCTTGGCATTGCAGAAGAAGTCCATGCCCGATCGGCAATGAAGAATTGTAGTTTGCGGAAAGAAAGGGGTTAGTTTATTTGTATTTGTATTCGGACATGAGGGAGGGAGCTGAGGACCTTGAATATCTTCCTCTTCCTTGGGCGTGAAATCTTTTCTTGAAACCGAACGTCTTTGCGATCCCCTCGGGTGTCTTCCCCTTAGTCATGTCAGCCACAGTCTGGCAGGTGAGATCCAGCAAGCCCTTGATGTCAGATAATTGGCCGCCTATGACATATCAAGCGAAACACCACAGAGCACACGGATAAGTATTGCAGTCCTTAACGAGACGAGACTTTAAATCAACTTAGCAAGTTCATGAATTAAACTATAATGGTGCTGCTGAAATAGTCAAACCTCTGGATTCACAACAACAAGAGCCCCATGTCACAAAGTCATTATCGGTTAAGAATGCAACTGAGATGAGTTCCAAAAAATGGTACTGAAATCTTCAAAAGCCACATGAAACAAAGAATCATCCACAACACTAATCAGCAAAACCAACATAAAACGCTCACACTAGCCTAGAAACGCCTAGACAAGGCAAAAAACAAGATCACCGCACAAAATCTCCCACGAAACCCAAACTCTAGCTGAGATTCCGCGACGGAAGAGTGGGTAAGGGAACGACACTGACCATGATGAGATCGAAGAGAGTGGCCCAGTTGACCTTGACAAAATCGGCGTCCCAGGCGATGTGCATCTTGCAGTACTCGATGACCTTGGAGAGGATCCTGCTGGTGATGTTGGGGAGGGGGATGCCTTCGGTGGGGAAGCCCATCTGCTCGATCATTTGATAAATGGTACCGAACTGCAGAGCCACCGCCCTCTCCACCTCGAAGGACTTTCCGTCCGAGCTCTTGAGCAGCTGGGGGCCCTCCATCATGGGTTCCAACTCGTGGGAGGAATAAGGGGGTAAAGGGAGAGGCTGGAGGACCTTGTTGCCGGTCATGCCAGAGGGGGAGGGCTGATAAAAGGCCCATTGGTTCTTCCTTCGAAGCTCTTCCTCTTCCTCGGGCGTGAAATCTTTCTTGATACCGAGCGTCTTTCGGCTCTCCTTGGGTGTCTTCCCCTTAATCATGTCAGCCATCCAGCAAGCCCTTGATGTTCAGATAATTGGCCACCTATGACACATCAAGCGAAACACCACAGAGCACACGGATAAGTATTGCAGTCCTTAACGAGACGAGACTTTGAATCAACTTCGCAAGTTCATGAATTAAACTATGATGGTGCTGCAGTAATAGGCAAACCTCCGCATTCACAAAGCAAGAACCCCAAGTCATAAAGTCATTATCGCTTAAGAATGCAACTGAGATGAGTTCCAAAAATTGGTACAAATCTTCAAAAGCCACATGAAACAGAGAATCATCCACCACACTAATCAGCAAAATCAACATCAAACTCTCACACTAGCCGAGAAACGCCTAGACAAGGCGAAAAAACAATATCACCCCACAAAATCTCCCACGAAACCCAAACTCTACGCGAGATTCCACAATCGAAGAGTGGGTAAGGGAAAGACCACTGACCAGGATGAGATCGAAAAGAGTGGCCCGGTCGACCTTGACGAACTCAGCATCCCAGGCCTTGAGGTGGTCGCCGGCGACGGAGGAGTCGCGATCGGTGTTAACGACGTGCTTCTTGCAGTACTTGATGACCTTGGAGAGGATCTAGCCAGTGGCGTTGAAGAGGCCACCGGAGCCAAGTCCGGAACATCAAATCCGGATTCGCCATCGTATTTTTGATCCATCGCCATCGAGCGGGCCAACCCGAAACTTCGATCCGGGAAAGTGGAGAACTAACTGACCCGACGGTGTCCCACGTCCGGTCCATGACGACGACCGGCCGTTACTTTCGAAAAAATCAAGAAACCGCTTCACACTAGAGAGAGAGAGAGAGAGAGAGAGTCGTGTCTCGAAGTTTCTCCATTTCTTCACCTTCTTCAATTCGAATCCGAGGTGTTTCGGAGGTACGCGAGTCGGGGAATCTTCCCTTCCGATCCTTGAATCGTCGGGATCTTCGCGGGTATCCCTTGTGTGAAAACCACGCCTTTTTGCAGAACCTTTTTTGATACGCATGCGCGAGGGAACAGTGCGCGAGGTTGCGGTTTGGACTTGGGAGTGATTTGTCGAGATGATTGACACCGTGGAGTGCTCTGCTCAGGACTAGCTAGGTCGGAGCCGCGGCGAGAGAGGGAACTGGGATTCTTTTGGGGGATTTCCGGGTGAAGAAGATGAGCTCCGAAGGATATTCAGTTGAAGTCACAGGCCTGTCTCCCAGAGCCACCGTGCGGGACCTCAGCGATTTCTTCGGTTTCTCCGGCGCCATCCTCCATGTCGAGATCGTCAGGTTCGTCTCTCGCCCCCTGATTCCTTGCTCGTCGGGGATCGTGGCATCTTGTTTTGACGTCGACTGTCGTGCTTGGTAACTGTTCCGTGAGCATTTTCGCGCAAGGTGTTTATTTTTGTTGGGTTCTCGGAAGGGTTGAGCTTGAGGCTGGGGTCTTCCTTTCCAGCTCACGGTTTGTTTATGCCTGGATTGATGAAATTTGATCTCGGCTATCTTGCGCCTCGACTGAGATTGCCGTGGGATCGGATCAACGTCCTCTGGATTTGAAAGAGATTCTTTGATATATTCGGTTAGATTTTTAGATAATATTGCTTGTTAAGTAGATTTTATTTTCTAAAATATATTGCATGTTAGGGTAGACTCTATCTAGTTAGAGATAATTTTTCTTTAAATTGGGATTTGGTGTAGTTTATTCCTCAAATTGAATTGGATAATACCTAGAACTAAGTAATTTATTTTGGTTATTTTCCAATTTCGAATTTTTAGGAAAAACACAAAAAATATTACATGCATATCATGTACTTTGGGTCATGCCCGCCATGTAATCATGCATAACATATGCCATGTCATTAATCGTATGTCATTTAGGGGTTACATATATAAATTATTTGTCATTATAATTAGGTCATTTAGTTAAATTGCAAGACATATAGCTTAGTTTTCATTTAAATAAGAAAAAACCCAAAAAGAGATTTGAGTGAAACTTTGCAACAATCATAAATCACATTTAGGTTGAATATGCGTTTCTAATTAATATTTATTATGAATGTTTGTGTTTGCATCGAGATAAATCACATTTAGGTTGAATATGCGTTTCTAATTAATATTTATTCTGAATGTTTGTGTTTGCATCGAGATAAATCACATTTAGGTTGAATATGCGTTTCTAATTAATATTTATTATGAATGTTTGTGTTTGCATCAAGATAAGTGTTCCTTCTTTATTTGAAAATTTTCCTTTCTTTTTCCTAATCAGGAATGGGTTCCTTATTAGTCTTTTGGGGATTTAAAATCTAGTGCATATTTTTAACCGGTCGTTGAAGGCGAGGTGCGGGATTAAATGAATGAGTTCACGTTCGAAGACCCGATAGACAATAAGAAAGGCGGTCTCTGTTTTGGGAAGTGGCGTCTCGGCCAATTGAGGTGTTCTTCTTCTTCTGTTCTTTTCTTTCCCCTCTCTTGAAGGATAATCTTGAATTTAGTCCTCGCGATTATTTATTTATCTAGCTTATTAGCATTTACCACCGAGGTGGTTGGCCGGCGATTTAAAATTCAATCGCCCGCGTGTACATGTCAAAGCACCAGAAAATCTTAAAGCAAAGCCGGTTCAACTTATCTCCCAGTACTTGCATTCTGGTTCCGAGGCTTTTTGTCATTCGAATTGATCGCGCTCTAGTGAATTCACAATCTCCCTCAGGTCCGCTAATGCAGAACGAACATAATCAACAACATTCTCTTCTCTAGCGATGAGTTCTTCGCAGCTGAACTATAGTTGTTGAGCTTATCAAGTAGAAACACCAAAAAATAACCAATATTTTATTATTATTATGATTATTATTATTGACAAGTGATAGACATAATCGATGTAAAAAAAGTTGGTCATTAGAGGAGTTATCAACAACTAGAACAGTCAAAAAGTCAAAGGAAATCGACAATGTATCAGTGAAATTATCAACAACAGACATCACAAGTTATCAATGAGAGCCATCACCATTTGATGAGATCATTGACACAAGCATGTAATGGTCAAGGTGGTAGAGTCGATGCAACAATCAAGCAACCATCAAAGTAGCGGCGATGTAACCATCAAGGTAATGGAGTCGACAATCTCAAATGTAACTATTTTGTATATTAGTGTTGCTGAATATTAGGAGTCACGTAGACCGTGGTTAATGGCTTAGTACCCTCTCTTAATTGTCAATAGTTAGTTATAAATGCATCAAGTGTACACATTGTAGGAACCCTCCAAATCAATTACACATCTTCATGTTCTCCTAAAAATGTATTTTTATCTATACTTTCATGTAGTTATCTTTCCTTAATGATCACGATTGTAACAATATGTGTATGTTCGAATTTCTCATCATTTATAGTCCTGTCAATAAAAGACCATTCACAAATTTGTCAATTTTATAAATATATTTCTTCAATTTTTGGGTAAAACATCTTTTTGACATGTTTGATGGGACTTATTTTGTTGATTTGAGAAGACTACGTGGCAAGTGCTAAAAATTAACAAGAGTCCGGCTATGTTGATGGCAAAAACAACCCATTACCACAGATTGGTGATAATAAGGCTTCTGCACATTCTCACCAAAAGTGGCAGAGGGTAACTAACAAGGAGATGTTGATCTTCCCGAGCACCTTAGTAGAAAACAGTTTTCCTAAACACCTTAGTAGAGAACAATTTAGGGAAGCTGCACCAAATCCTAGTAAGATGTCAACCATGCAGAGATTGTTCGAGGAGTAGCAAAATTAGGCGGCCAATTATTCCATTAGCCCTATGTCAGACGTGATCAAGTCGATGGTCATCAATATTGTGAAAGATATTCTATCAAGACAAGGATTCTTGACCCAACCACTACAAGCAAGTCTAGTGTTAACAGGTACCTTCCTAATTTTCGTGCTTTTAATAATCTTGACAATGTTGGTCAGACTAGTCAAGCCCATGTAAGGATTATGTGGAGGCTCGAATCTTCTAATCAAGGCCGAAGTAGTAAAAATAATCAAAACAATGCTAGTCCAAATAACCAAATCGGCAATAACAATTTGGCAAACTAGGCGGCCAAATGCCAAATATAGAGAATTTAAGGCTAGCGGTTACTTTGGCACTACCTAATGTGAACATTCACGTTGGGTTTAATTTGCCGACTAATATTGAGATAGATAATCTGGTAAGATTAGCATAACCGCCTAGGGGAGGTAAGATGACCACTCGAATCCTCAATTTAACCCAACACAATTTGCAGAAGGTTCAACAACACTCGGCGTAGGATAGGGGTGTTATAAGACTTGTATATGGGAAACCTCATATTGAGTGAGCCGAAAATCATTACTTTCTATCGGGTTTAAAATCCATAACTTTGCCATCTTCACAAGCAAAGATGAAAAATCAACCATGAGACACATTAATCGATTTATAGCCCACCACGGGGATGCGGGAACAAATGAATTCTTAAGATGTAAGTTGTTTCCTTTATCTTTGTCAAAATTTGTCTTTACCTAGCATACTGAGTTACCATTCAACGTAGGGTAAAGATGGAAAGACAATTCTATTCTCAATTTTATAGAACCATATCCGAAGCATCGGTTGTTAATTTGGCTAGACTTTACCAAATACAATAATGAATCCATCAATCAGTTTTTTGCTTGATTCAAGAACGCTATAAATATAGATACCTTGTGCGCAAAAAAAAAAGAAATATAGATGCCTCACTTTGCTCTTGCTCTTAAAAAGAAGAATTAACAAATTTGGCTTTTAACGAATTAAATTTCCAATTGAGAGAAGGATTCAAAGGCCAAGACTTAGCTGATTTATTGCATTTGGCAAAGAAGTGTCTACGTATGAGTAACTACTTAAAGAAAGAGACAATAGGGCTCTGTTTGGTAAAAATAATTTATGTTCCCTAGATCAACTATTTATGTTCTTTTGTTCGGGGGAACGAAAAATAAATAAAACGTATTTGGTAAAATTTTTGTTCCCTATGTGAAAGGAAGTAGTGAGAGGGAGCGAGGGAACGTCCTCCTTATCTACTTTTGAGAGCCTTTTATAAATTTATAAAGATCTTATTAAAGAGTGCTTTAAAGGACACTAAAATAATCATACCTACTAAAAAAAAGATTTTCATTTTCGTTATACTAATTGCGCAATAGATGTGAAATTTTTCCACCAAAAAATTTCAAATATCGAAATTAATTTACATGCAAATATATCATATACTCTTTGTCAAATCTTTTGCGTGCGTGTTAATTCAATCCATCCGGTCCAATTTAATACGTAAGATGAACGTCGAGGATCCGTCCGACGCCGATATGGCTAATTTTTAATAACTATTTTTTTCATCTTCTTTTTCTTTTTCTTTTTTTTTTTTCTTTTCTTTCTTTTCTCCATAGTAAGGCCATGGGCAAGGCCATGGCCGCCTTGACCCACGGCCGCGCCTCGAGATCTTTTCAAGTTGCAGGAAGAGACCCGCTTCCACATGGCAACGGTTTTGGGTCCACCGCACGAAGGCCTTCGCATTTTGCCATGTCGCCATCTCCGCTTCGTATTTTGGTCGCAATCTTTGAGTCAGCCATTGCTCCGTATTTTGGTTGCCTACGAAGCATCGTAAGGGAAGAGCAGCGAAGGGAGGGGAGCAAAGATGGCGGGGGAACACGGAGGCAATGTTGAAGAAGGACAAGAAAGGCTCAGGCTTAGGTTTGAGGCTCGGTATCGGGAGCATTTAGGCGAAGAGGCTCAAGGAGACGGCGTGCCTTACAAGCTTTTCTTTTTTGGTGGGGACATTCACCGGGGACAAGTCGATGCACTTGTAGTGAGCCAGGTTCACGAGGCACGGTTGCGGGTGACGGGCAAGGGCTGCGACCCTCCTAACTATCGTGAGAAAAAAAAAAGAAAAAAGATTAATAAAAATTAGGCAAATGAAAATATTATTAAAAATTATCTACGTCGGACGTTGGTTGACGTTCACATAACGTCGGCCGCCAAATTAGTTGGAAATGACCGACCGACTCAAATATAAAAAATGTTCCTCTTATCTCCTTGTTGAATCGAACCTCAAGAATTTTAGAGACAAATCACCGTTGTTGGAAGCAATCACTCACCTGCCTTTATTATTTTAACAAAGCAAAGCAAAGTGTCTTTGAATCAGAATTCATGATCACCTGGACCCAAAATACAACGCTCGCCTTAGTAAATGACTCTTCTATATATATATATACACGTCTCTCCCTCCATGACTTCTCGGCGTTAATAAACAAAAAGACAAAGGAAGGAAGTCGGCGGTAAGGAAATGGGATTATCATATCACTTTCTCTAGTCCCCACCCCAACACCAGCAGTCCCACTGCGACAACATTCCCCCGATAGCTGCATTTATTATTATACTACAAATTAGCCCCCTTTTTTTTAATCTTTTCTATCGTTGTAAGTTATAGAATTTGGCCAAACATAATATGATTAAAGATTCGAAGTCGTTTGTCCCTTTTATATTTTAGTGAGAAAATTACTTTTTCAGCTTTCCAGCTAAAAATTTATAGTATCATTCAAATTTCAAATATCATAAGAAACTATGTGTGAATCTAAGTATCAATATTTGTGCTTTTACAAGTTTTCAGGTGCTGTCCACTAAATGAAAGTTAAAATGTGTAGCCGGGAATCCGAAGGAAAAAAGAAAGCGAATGGCAAAAGTAGTTTCAAAAAGACAAATAGAATACGTACACACTAGCAATTAAAGTTTAAGGAAACTTGGCAGGTTGAGTTACATGATATAACTATACTAAATTACCAAACCTAGTGATGCTTCTATTGTCAATTTGCTTTCTGTTCGAGAGTAAATATCTAGTATTGCATAACCAACTAATGTGGGAGGAGCAGCCCACTAGTATCTGTCATCAATACGGGTAAAGCGTCAAAGAGCTACTTAGACAACTGCAACCAAAAATCAAAACTCGATCAATCCAGATCGGATCTTCCAAGGTCAGCAAAAGCTTTTAACTTGCTCAGAAAGTGTTCTCTTGAAATCCTGCAATGGAGATTCGAACGCAATTCCAACAGAGAACAGGAAAATGGCAACAAGCATGTTAGGCAGACCAGCCACTAGCAGGCCTGACGAAGCCGAAAGAACTGCAGAAAATGCTCTCAGATTTGCTTTCAAAGGAGTGATGGAAGAACAAATGGACAAGATTTGCTTTCAAATGAGCGATGGAAGAACAAATGGACCTCTGGTTCATCTTCCAGCTTGCCTAAGACAAATTCCATCGAGGCGGCTCTGTTTACCTATCAAAGGTTTGCAACCTACTTAGAAGGACTGGCCAGTCAATGAAAGCAATCTTAGGCGCATTTGGTTTCAACCAAACGAGACAATGCGGACTGCTTTAAAGTCCTCTGCAGAAACACCAAATTCCATGCTGCAGCTGAGGTGAACTCCCCATCTGTCTTCTGGGTGTGAATCAGGATATATGCAACCATGCCAGCCACAAAGTGCAACCAGGTACAACCCGCATATCACACAAATTCTTGAAGTCAATATCACAAGTTCACAACAACCAGTTGTCTTTGGAGCGTCACTATTAGATTCGTCAGCTGTTATGTCCATCTCGATTTGTTTAAATGCAAACTCAATTTAGACTGGTCCATTTGCTAATGGAGGCCTATGTAAATTGCCTCAATAAAAGCTCGCAATCCAGGAATCCACCCACATTGAGTAATAACATTTGGATACGTGCATGGACTGGCACTCACACTAAGTAAGACCCAGGACAGACGTGGGGATTTGAAATCCTTCCCTAAATGAATGACATGATGAAAATGAAGTTTCTACGCCAAGCTCAAGGCAGGATCGCATGAAACTTCTATGCTCGAATTGTGAGGCTGGGCACGAAGAAATGCCCGACCAGCCATGCCCAAGCCCACTCATTACCTACAAGATTCATCACTTTTACTATTCGACCAAAGCAATATCA
Organism: Eucalyptus marginata; assembly: GCA_014182565.1. Classification (NCBI taxonomy): domain Eukaryota; kingdom Viridiplantae; phylum Streptophyta; class Magnoliopsida; order Myrtales; family Myrtaceae; genus Eucalyptus; species Eucalyptus marginata. The sequence goes on from CM024593.1 coordinate 35,577,232, forward strand.
CAACACCATCACATTCAATTTTGCTATCCGCACAATGATGTACAAAACATGCTCACATCTCAAACATCGACCTTACATTAAAAATAATTCCAAAACCGTGTTTATCTATAAGACACAGCAAAGTATTCCAAACTTGGTGAAGATCATGCCTACCAAATCATGCAGATGATGAATTTCTTCCATAGAGCTGCTGATTCATTTGTTTTGATTTTGAATGAGTATATGCTTCCAGTAGATCAACTATCTGAACACATATCGAGCTGGACTTGTGGATATCCAAACTTCATGCCTTGTAGAAATGTCCATCTAGTGGTGTCGTTGCTAGTGCCACTGTACACTAAAACAAAAATCATAATCCTTAGCTTCCAAATCGATTATAAGAGATTATGAAGATGTGCCATTCAAGTATGAAGTTGATGCTCATGGATCCAATCTATCAAGACTGGCAACACTGAAGCACATATCAAGTACATATATAGAAGGAAGAAAGTGAAATGTAACTGAAATGTGATACAGTTATGAGTAGTTTAAGAGAGATACGGGTATCCAACATTAACCTGACTAGTTCTATATGAGTTATGCCTTCGAATTTGCTTCCACAATACTAGGCAAAAAGTGAGATGTAACTAAAACATGTCGTTGTTTGTAAAAAATAGGTTGATATGAATTTGGGAATTATTCAGGCAAACAAACCTACACATTTAGTTGTAAACATTCAGGCACATTTCTTGTTCTGAACACAATCTGTTACTGACTCAAGGAAAATGACAGGTCTAGGAAGCTAGAGATAAGAAGGAAGCAAGAACAACAACTACTAAAAGCTCAAGAAGTAGCAAAAGTCACCCCAAAGAAAACCTCTTTTTATTTTTCAGAACATGAAACGGGTGGAAAACAAAGCTACCGTCAAAATCACAAAAGAGGCCCAAAAATAGTTTAAAAAGATAGAAAGGTAGAACACAAACTCAAAAAGATCAAGAACATTGGACCATACAGTGAATAAGAGATTATTGAACCGTCAATAAAGTATCCAGAAACCACAACAATCAACAGAATAATGGCAAGTCCTATGAAAATGAGATCCACATTGAAAGAAGCTACAACAACACACCATTCTACCACAGAAAGATAAACAGGCAGTGTCATCTTCGTAGACAATTACCTCGTCGATTGTCCCTTTGAAGTCAATCATCCCCGTCAAGACAGCCCATGCTGCAAGAAGAATTCTTGGATTTTGGATGAAACTAATCCGCGAGGTGGGACTATTCTCCTCAAAGATGGCCTCATAGACACCATCCAATTTAAAAATGGGAAATCGTCACCTACATCATTGCAGTTCCATAGATTTATCTCCCTCAATGTATTGCAATTCTTCACCACCTTGGCTACCCCTTCGTTCGACAGATGCACACAGTCCATTAAGTTGAGATTCTTGAGATGGTAACATCTACTTATAAATGCCGCTAGTTGCTCCTCGTTGAGTTTCAAGCCTTCTGCTTGCAAGACCTCCAATCGTGGGAGTTCAAAGTCGATGCATATATTCCTTATGTTTTTTAAACCAGAAATCTTCAAATAACAGATTTCAGGGCAGCTCTTCAGCACACCTGAAATGCCATCCCCAGTTATCTTCAAACAATTGCTTACATCAAGATACTGCAAGTTGGGGCACATACGCCCAATCTTCTTGAGGCATTCGTCGGTCAGTTTACCATTAGAAGGTATGCAAAGAGACCTCACTTGAGAATTCACCACAATATCAGTTTCATTAGCATCATCCTCCCTTAGGTTCGTCTTCCCCATTTTGATTGCCTTCAGTAAGGGACATTGTGTCATGAGGCTATACAATGTTGTCATCGTGAGATGGGAGCAGTGACTGATGTTAATGTGGGTCAGACTGCGAAGATCTTCACATATCACGCTCATGTTGTCATCTGTGAGGAAACCTACTGCCTCCAAATCTAAGACCTCGATGTCCTGGCGACATAGCATGATCATAAGAATCCCGTTGAAGGAAAACCCCAGAGCGTGCGAAAGTATGAGTCTCTTGAGCGGAATGTTTGCCTCCGCAACAGATATCAGCAACCCATCCCAGATAGACGAGCCCGAGAAATCCAGACTAATAAAACCCTGGCGTGACCAAAGGAATCCACCAACTCCTCACATAAAATCTCCTCCTCTTCCATATCTTTGAGGGCCAAGGAGACCAAGTGAGGAGTGTTCCTTATCAACGAAGCAATACCTTTCAAAGTAATTAAGTCACAATCCCCAAACTTAATTTCCTTCAGAGACGGGCAATTCACCGACAGAACAACAAGAGACTGATCAGAGAGAGACCGATTACCCGAAAGGTCGATTCGCGACAGCCTCTGCAGCTTCCGCGACAGGTCCGAGATACCGTCGTCCGTGACCCGAGCCCAGTCACTCTGCTCCGGATAGCTAATATCGAGCTCTTCGAGCTTGGGAAAGCACTCCGCGATCGAAACCAAGTCGGCATCCTCCAGCGACCCAATATAGGACAGCACCAAGACCCTCAAATCCCCGAACTTGGACCCCATCTCGCGCAACCCATCGAAGCGGAGGGACTCCTGGTAGGAGAGGTCGAGGCGTTCGAGGGGCAACGGGAACTGGGCGATCTGAAGGAGGACGGAGGACGGGTCGCCGCGGAACGAGCTGAGGTCGATGGACTTGAGGAACGTGAAGCGCCGGAGGAGGGAGCCGAGGTGGAGCGTGGTCAGTCGGTTGGTCATGGAGAGGCTGGTGCGGACGGTGTTAGAGATGTGTAGCAATCGCTTGCAGACGGAGGAGACGGACTCGAGGTCATCGGCGGAGACCAAGCGGCGGAGGACCTCCTCCCAGCACAGTGCGGGCAGGTCTTCCACGGCGGTTGCTCCGCCGTCGTCAGCTGTTTTTTCTTCTGCTCCGCCATCGTAAGTTACGTGCTGCTTCGGCTTGGTGGCCCTCTCCTAGCTAGAATTTACCGTATCGTGGTTGTCTAGGCTATGCTTGGTCTTTGAAATTTGGACGTTTTGGCATCGAAGGTTAAACTTGGTGTAGGCTGAACGAGATGGACTTTCATCTTTAGAGTACAAATTTCAAGCTCATGAAACAACACCCGTTAATCTAATTATATGCATCAAAGAAGACATCCATCGAAATTTGAATTTAATGTGATGTCCATTAAACAATGGATAGTGTCACCAATTTCAGTTTGCACCAAACATATCTCACAACTTTAATCACCACACTCGAGTTCCTCAATTGTTGATCCGATAAAATATGATTTGAGCGCTACAAAATAGAATACATGTTGACAATCTAAAGGCATTCCAAATCATGTGGAAATCATTTTGAAAAGATTGGATTTGATCACATGTTAACAGAGAACCGACGCCACTAATGAGTCTTGGCCTCCAATTCCAAAACCCGGTTTTGTTTAGCAAAGTCCATTGGAAAATTAGCAAAAATAAATGTTCTTGTTCAAATTATTAAAGTGTCTTTAATGGTGATCTCACTAAAAATTTATGGGAGATTTTGCATTTCGAAAATGTCAAAGAAAACCCCAACGCATTTGTCAAAACTCATCAATTGTGTTTTGTTATGTTTCCTTCTCATATGTTTATATGCGTTATTTTTAATTTGACTAGTTTTCAGCTATGTAGACGGACACTTCAGGAAGTTCTTCGTATCGTGTCCGACACTCCGACACGTGTCCGACACGCCCGACACGCCCCGACACGCAGTCAACAAAAGTGTCGAAAAATCCACTTACATGGTCGACACGCTCCGACACGCGAGTCCAGATCCCACACGTGCGATTCGACGTACATGGAATCAATTTTAAAATTTCTAATACTGAGGGGTCAAAATATAAATATACACAAAAGAAGTAATAAAAAGAAGTAATAAAATTGCTATAAATATACACGCACGGTCAATTTTTTTTTTTTTCAGTTTTGTTTTTTAAGAATTGTTTTAATTTTTTTAAAAGTCTTTTACTATGAAAGAAGTAATAAAAAAATGCTATATATGATAAATAAATAAATTTAAAATATCATTTCAGCATTTTTCTTTAAACAATGTTTTGTCCTCTAAGTTTTATGTATTATTGTAACAAATTAAAATAATGAATGATATTATTTAATATTGTTCGTAAATTAATTCTAGGCTATTTTTATTATTATTTATTTATGTATTAATATATAAAAATATATTTAATATATAATGTGTCGGAATATGTCAAAATTCTCTATTTTTAAGAAATGATGTGTCGGCTAAGATGTGGGTGTGCGTGTTGTGTCGCGTGTCGCCGTGTCGTGTCGGTCTGCCACGTAAGTTTTCGGCAATTTTAACTAGTGCCCTTTGAGGCACTTGTTAACAGGTACATTTTTTTCTTTGTTAAAGCTATGTATCAAATGCCGTCACTGTTATTATCGACACCAAGTAACTAGTGTTGAAACAAACAAGTCATTGAGTTAGTGAATAATAATGTGTTTTTCAGACAAATAGGGAAGCAATTGCCGATAAGATAAGAGTGCATCCGTTCGACACTTGCAAGAAGATTTGTAGCCGGCTCGACACATGCAAAAATCGATATGAGCAAGACTGACACGCATTAAAGTGTTTTGACAAAAACTTATATTTCATCCAATTAGGCAATGTTTTTTAAGTTATGCCACATATTATCATAACTTGGCAGGCACTGATTAATGAGACAAACGTGAAATTATGACATAAATAGAATATCTATCTCAGATTGCAATACAATGAGATTGGTTCAAAGAAATATCCCAAACGAAATACTTACCATTTACCAAAGGAGCCCATGGGCTTTTTCGAAGTGTTCCTCATGCTCCTCTCCCCATTTTGTTGACAAACTATGTCGCCCCCTGAAAACATGATGTAAAAAGTCGGTGCCGATTGAGGGCACTTGATTGTTAATGGATTATTTTATCTTCAAATTTTCTTTCCTCCACTCACTAATTGGAATCCTCGATAATTTCAGGAATTCATTTATGACTTTAGGCTTCATTTATTTTGCAAAAATAAATAATTTAAAAAAATGATTATTTATATCACTTGAAATAATTAGTCAATAAAAACATTCTCATTAACAGTAATGATTTATATCTAAAAATTTTCATATTTGACAAAAATATTTCTTCTTTGTTTATTTTTGTAAACGATATCGTTTTTTAAAAAATATTTTCAAATCGTTTATTTTTCGCGAAATAAATTGAGTTTAAAATCGTCTCACTCTTCTTTTAAGTTCGAAGTATTCGGACTCCTTTGCTTGATTTAGGCTTTATGGTCTCCGGCTTATATCGCATGGACCAATAAAGAAATTTTGACGGCATAAAAATTAATGGAAACAAGAATTTTGGGTTGAATGGGCCTGCAGAAAGTTGTTACAAGACTAGAAATACTTCTCAAGTTAGGGCTTAAAATGTGTCCCTTCAATCGCATAAAAGGCTTTTATGTATTTGTTTGGTTTGAGCCCAGAAATACTTCTATGTGTTCCTTATCAGTTGATTTCGTTAGTCACCGCAGCTGAAACAAAATAAACTAGATAGATGCATTTTTTGGGGAAAAATAAGTAATTTGGAAAATATTTTTCGAAAAATGATCGCTTATATCGTTTAGAAAAATAAATGAATAGAAAATATTTTCATCGCTCGTAAAATGATAAATATATGTTATTATCAATGATGAAAATAAATAGCTGATTTTTTTAAACGATATAAGTAATCATCTTTCAAAATCTATTTTTCAAATTACTCATTTTCCATGAAATAAATAGTAAAATCATAATCCCAAAATTATTCATAATCAAACCGACTCTTCTATCACCATTTAACAAAATGGGTTTGCACAGGGCTCATGTTCGGCCCATTTATTAAGAAAGAAGGTTAACAAAATACTTTCAAACCAGCTCTTTTATGACTCCTTCGAGCACACACGAGCACCCACGAGCACTCTATTCCCTCAAGAAGGCGTGTCCATTTCCTTTCTGAAATATGTCCCTCTCTCTCTCTCTCTCTCTATGTGAAGTCTTGCTTGCGAGAAGCTTTTGCTTCGCCCTCCACCGAGCTAGGACTGCTGAGCGTCCCTGATTTCGGGCTTTTCTTCATGCCTTCAGTGGCATCTTGTCTAGTCATTCTCTTTTGCTTACCAATGACTAGACAAGATGCGACTGAAGGATAAGTAAGGTATTAACGTTCTTCTTTTCCGAGAGATTCAACACAAGTAATTAGGCAGACCTAGTGGTTGCCCCCTTCTCATGTTGGGGAGGGGAACCTTCTCAATGTTTCTTTAATGGGATCGTTACCATGGCTAAACGATTTAGCAATGCGTTCGACCGCTTGCCATTTTGAAAACTCACAATCTATAAATCCACTCATGTTAGGTAATTAGGGGTGAACATAGTTTCAAGGTAACCAAGAAATTGAAAATTGGATTGATGAGAACTAGTCTGATTCTAGCACATGTAGGATAGGTTTCGGATTCCAAAAAATAGGAAATTTATTCTAACGAATAGGTTCCTAATTCCAACCTAAAACTTGGAATAAACTTTTACGTTTTTCTTGTTCTATATCTTCCCTCAATCCCGCAGCAATCCATGACGTTCAACGATGAGTGTGTCATTTGAAATCACTAGTCTGAGCTTCCAATTTCAATGATACCCATGGCCGAAAATTTTACTTTATTAATTTTAAATATGAGTTGTGATCAGTGAATTGTGGCATAATGTGGTCATTAGAAGTGATAATTTACAGCAATAATTCAATTAAGAGCACATGGTAGACTCTAGAACTTGTGACAAGGTAAGTTCCAAATTTCTTAGTATGTAAGGTAAGTTTTAAGTTTTAAAAATTAAAAAACATGTTCCGATTCCATCGGAATAGAATCAAGAACCACTCGTCTCTATGGGTAATAACATTTGGATGTGTGCGTGGACCGGCACTCACACCAAGTAAGTTCCAGGACAGACGTGGGCATTTTAATTCTTCACTAAATGAATCAAAGGATGATCATGAGGTTTCTACGCCGAGCTCAAGGCAGGATCGCGAGAAATTACTATATCAGAAGAAGAAGTGTGAGGCTGGGCTCGGAGAAATGCCCTAACTGGCCATGCCCAAGCCCAGTCATCACCTTCAAGAAATATGAACTTGGGCTCAAATGGTCAAGTTCGCATTTGGTCGGGCTTTGACAGGCCTAAAGTTGTGCCCAACAACAAAGGATGAGCAAATGTCAATGTTTCATTCGAGGCAGCGGCAGCTTCAATAGCTGTTTTTGACAGGATGCATGGAAATATTTTCATCGCAGCCAACAGAAGTGGGTCGCAAGATTGAAAACTTCATCGGCCAAACTCAACGATTCACTCGAAGCACGATGATGACCAGAGCAGGGATTACTTACCTTCTCACCCAAAATCCACAGAATCAGGGAGCTCATCGTCGCTTCTTAAATGAAAAAAGAAAAACATCGAAAGTTGATAAAGAATGCAAACAGATTTTACGATCAAATCAATTAAGCCAAGCATGTCCAAGGTATAGAGAGAGAGAGAGAGATGTCTCCTATGGATTTAGAAACGTGGGATTATCTTTGAATACTAGGTGACGTAACTGTGCTACGCATAGGCTCACCTTAAAAACGTAATTGCAAACTATTCATGCATACATATATATATAATCAAATTGTTCACGTTATTAAATCAGGCAGATTCATCGCTTTTACTATTCAACCAAAGCAATATCCACAACAGTATCACATTAAAATTTGCCCTCTGCACAATGACGCACAAAAGGTGCTCACATTTGAAGCATCAAAGTTACATCCCAAAATAATTGCGAAACCATGTTTATATATAAGAAAGACATAGCAAAGCATTCCAAACTTGGTGAAGAAATTACCTACCAAATCAGGCCGACAATGAATTTCTTCTGTAGAGTTGCCGATTCCGTTTGTTTTGATTTTGAATGAGTATATCCATTAGGTCAACTATCTAAACACATATCGAGCTGGACTTGTGGATATCTAAACTTCATGCCCTGTAGAAATGCCCATCTAGTGGTGTCATTGCTGGTGCCACTGTACACTAAAACAAATCATAATCCTCAGCTTCCAAATCCATTATAAGAGTTTAAGATGATTTGCCATCCAAGTATGAAGTTGAAGGTTTTTGGATTCAATCTATCAAAACCGCCAACACCTACATGTATAGAAGGAAGAAAGTGAGGCAAACAAACCTGCACTTTTAGCTTTAAACATTCAGGCTCATTTCTTGTTCTGAACACAATCTGTTATTAATCCAAGAAAATGACAGGTCTAGGAACCTACAGGTACCAGGGAAACAAGAACAGCAACTACTAAAAGCTCAAAGTAGCAAAAGTTATTTTTTCATTTTCAAAAAGGGAAACAGGTTAAAACCAAGCCACAGTCAAAATCACAAAAGCGGCCCAAAAAAAAGTTAAAAACCATAGAAGGGTAGTAAACAAACTCGAAAATATCAAGAGTATTGTTGTATTTTCTTCAGTTTGGAAGGAAAAGAAGAACGAAAGGAAAGAAAAAATATATATGTGAATTATAAAAAACAGATAGCATACTTGGCGAAACATCAAATAATGTAATAGTAGATTTCTAAACAATTATATCTTCGAGAGTGTTCTCTCATCACCTAATTTAAATTATTATAATTAAACATAGCTGATGACCATTTCAGCCTCAAGCTTTGATTTAAAAAATAAAATAAAATCCTACGACCAAAACAGTGCTAATATATGATATACCCAATAATCAACAAATAACATAGATGGACAAAATCATAATTCACCACAATCAAGAAGATTGATAAGTAATCAATGCAAGTCTTACCTTTTAAATTTTGCATTTAAAGCTCTTTAAGAAATGGTCGACACGGAAAACATTCAATCAAACTCTGCTGGAGAAACTAAAGTAGAGAGAGTACAGTAAATAAGAGATTATTGAACCGTTGATAAAGTATCAAGTAACATAACAATCTACAGAGGCGAGTCCTATAAAAATGAGGTCCACATTGAAAGAAGCTACGACGACACACCTTTCTACCACAGAAAGATGCACGGGCATTGTCATCTTTGTAGACAATTACCTAATCGATAGTCCCTTTAAAGTCAATCATTACTGACAAGACAATCCAAGCTGCAAGAAGTCTTGAATTTTGGATGAAACTAATCCGCAAGGTGGGACTATTCTCCTCGACGATGGCCTCACAGACACGATCCAATCTAGAAATGGGACATCGTCGCGTACATTATGGCAGTTCCTTAGATTTATCTCCCTCAATGTACTGCAATTCTTCACCAGCTTTTCTACCCCTTCGGTCGACAGATGCACGCAATGCACTAAGTCGAGATACTTGAGATGGCAACATCTACTTATAAATGCCGCTAGTTGCTCATCCCTGAGTTTCAAGTCTTCTGCTTGCAAGACCTCTAACTGTGGGAGTTCAAAGTCGATGCATAGATTCCTTATGTTTTTTTAAACCACGGATTTTCAAATAACTGATTTCAGGGCAGCTCTTCAGCACACCCGAAATGCTGTCCCCAGTTATCTTCAAACAATCGCCCACATCAAGATACCGCAAGTTGGGGCACATACGCCCGATCTTCTGGAGGCATTCGTCGGTCAAATTCACATTAGTAGGTATGCTAAGAGACCTCACTTGAGAATTCACCATGACATCAGTTTCACTGGCATCATCCTTCCTTAGGTTCGTCTTCCCCATTTCGATTGCCTTCAGGAAGGGACATTGTTTCATGAAGTTATACAATGTCGTCATCGCGAGATTGGAGCAGTGACTGACATCAACGAAGGTCAGACTGTGAAAATCTTTACAAATCACGCTCATGTTGCGATCCGTGAGGAAACATAGTGCCTGCAAATCTAAGTCCTCGACGCCCCAGTGCTTTAGCACGATCTTCCAAATCCCGTCGATCGAAAACCCCAAGGCGCGCAAAAGAACGAGCCTCTTCAGCGCAATCTTTGCCTCCGTGACAGACATCAGCAACCCATCCCAGATAAACGAGCCCGAGAAATCCAGACTACTCAAACCCCCCGCATGACGAAAAGAATCCACCAACTCCTCACAGAAAATCAGCCCCCTCTTTCATATCATTCAGGGCCAAGGAGACCAAGTGAGGCCTGTTCACTATCAACGAAGCAATACCTCTCCCAGTAATTAACCCACATCCCCTACACTTAACTTCCCTCAGAGACGGGCAATTCAACGACAGAGCTACAAGAGACTTATCAGAGAGTAACCGATTGCCCGCAACGTCGATTCGCGACAGCCTCTGCGGCGTCCGCGAAAGGGTTGAGATACCGTCATCCGTGACCCGAGCGAACGATTCCGCCTCGGATAGCTAATGTCCACCTCTTCCAGCGGGGGGAAGCACTCCGCGATCGAAACCGAAGCGACATCCCCCCGCAACCCAACATTGGACAGCACCAAGACCCTCAAAGCCCCAAACTTGGACCCCATCTCGCGCAACCCACGAAGCGGAGGGACTCCTGGCTCGAGAGGTCGAGGCGGTCGAGGGGCAACGGGAACTGGGCGATCTGGAGGAGGACGGGGGACGGATTGCCCAGGAACGAACTGAGGTCGATGGACTCGAGGGACGTGAAGCGCCGGAGGAGGGAGCCGAGGCGCGGGGTCAGTCGGTTGGTGATGGAGAGGGAGGTGCGGACGGTGTTGGAGATGCGTAGGAATTGCTTGCAGACGGAGGAGACGGATTTGAGGTCTGCGGCGGAGACCAAGCGGCGGAGGACGGCCTCCCAGCACAATGGGGGCAGGTCTTCCCACGGCGGTTGCTCCGCCACCGTCGGTTGTTTTCTCTTTTGCTCCGCCATGGTCCGTTACGCGCTGCTTCGGCTTGGTGTCCCCTTTCCTAGCTAGGGTTTATCAATTAACCCATTTCGATGTTTGGCAACGTAGGTTGGACTTGGAACGGGCCAAACAAGACCTATCTTTAGAGAACAAATTTTAAACTTACCAAATTGTATGCATCAAAAAATATAAACATCAAATTTTAGATTTCATATGAGTTCCGTTAAACAACCGATGGTGTCATGAAATTTAATTTGTACTGATTGTGTCCCACGACCGTAATCACCACACCCAAGTTCTTCGACCCCCCATTCGATAAAATATGGTTTAAGCAATGCATAATGAAATAGTGTTGACAATTTAAGGGACCTCGAATTGTGGGGAAATCCTTTGGAGCGGTGAACCTAGTTTAATCGAGTCATTGATAGTGCTAATTATGTGCTATGCACATTTCCTAGTTAAATACTAGATTGACCCATGGGTGGATCAATTATATGTGAAAACAATTTAGTAATCGTTTGATGTGAAAACAATTTAGCTAATGTCAGCCGATATCACGAAAAACAGTCAAATATGGTGCATTGATCGAGAAGAGCTTACGATCAATTCAAGCTTATAATGTACTTACAAGTTCGACCGCTTTCACAATCAGTTCAGTGACGTACTCTTGACATACTTTGGTCACAACCACAAAAGGCTAACATAATGTACCCACACAAACACTGGCTCCGATGATGGTAGGCAACCAACCATTCACACCTAAAAAGACACCACCACTAGACAATGTGATCACAGATAAAAAACATCCTAAGCTCCAAACTGCCACTTACAGAGTGCCGACCTAGGTTAACCCATGCTCGTCAATTGAGGTAACACCAACACTGGGAAAACAGAGGTAGTGTACCATAAAGCCATTAAAATAATTCAGGCCCCTGAGTAAAAGCAAAAGCCCATGTTTGATGTGCCGGGAGTGATCATACATAATGGGATCACCAACCCATCTAGAGAAGCCACAGTTACAGCACTAAAGCACAAAAATGCACATTGTTTACTTGTAGCCGGAGATCGAAAATAGGTTCAGGCCCTAAATCTCCAAAAATGGGCATGTGGTCGTCAGGAGGCGCTCTTAACCGCCGGGATGAAGGGATCATTCGGAGCAATATAGTCCAATCTGGGATCGTTTCAGGCAAGTACCACTCTAATGCTCTTTTGGGAAAATAATTCGGGGAATTTTTTTTTAAAGATTTCTTAAAGCAAAAATCATAGGATATTCTTTATTCTTAAAAAAAGAAGAAGGAAAAGACAAGACAATGCTCGGTGAAATGACCAAGACAAATGGTACTGACCATGAAGAGATAATTAGAGAAGGGGGCCAATTTCAGCAAGTTATTAGCCAACCCTTGCGTCCATAACTGGATGCCACTTATCAGACCACCAAGCTATTTGATCTCCCATCACCAGCAATATACTCAACGAATTTACTAATTCAATCGAACACTTCAAAACAACATCACATTCAAATTTTTCTCTTTGCATAATGACGCACAAAAGATTGCACGCATATGAAGAATCGAGCTTATTTTACATTCAAAATAAAGACGAGACGATGCATAACCACGCTTGAAGAATACCATCAAGGGTACTCACTACCACAAATCTCACACATATGTCCTCCTGCACCTGCTCCTGGACATATTTATTCGGAACAATGACAAGACACACAAAGGAAATAAAAAACACAGCATTCCAAACTTGCTAAAGACCACGTCCAGCAATGCACACAGACAACGAATTTCTTCCGTAGAGTTGCTGATTCCATCCGATTTGAATGATTATATGCTCCATTAGATCACCTCTCTGGACACATATTGAGCTGGACTTGTGGATGTGCAATATTCATGCCCATCTAGGGTTGCCGTTACTGGTGCCATGGAACGCTGCAACAAAAATCACAATCCTCAACTTCCAAATCCATTATGAGAGTTTATGATAAGACACCTTCGAAGTTTGACGTCAAAGCTCTTGGATTCAATTTATCAAAACCACCAACACCAAAGCATAAATGGTGGCATCTTACAGAAACCTTATTTGTTGCGAGCAACCTTTCTTATGCTAAGTACATGTACAGAAAGAAGGGAAAAGTAACTGAAAAGGTCATTTTGCGATGCAGTTATGGGGTAGTTTGAGGGAGATACACTCGTCTAAACATTAACCCGACTAGCTCTATGTGAAAATTTAGAGTGTGCTTTTAAATTTGCTTCCACTAGCATTGGGCAAGAAGTGAAAAGTAACTCAGTGGTCATCTTTGTTGGTTAAATATAGGCTTGTATTGAGATTAGTTTTGTAAATATTCAGGCAAACTGAGCTTAGATTGTATAGGCGCTTTCTTAATTGCGTTGAACACCATCTGCAAATAACCCAAGAAAAATTACAGGTATAGGAAGCTATAGGTAGTACTAAGGAAACAAGAACAATAACATCTAAAAGTAGCAGAAGTCACCCCAAAGAAAACTTCCTTTCTTTTGAAGAGAAAGAACTCAAAAGCAAAGCCACAGTTGAAATCACAAAATCCGCCCAAACAAAAGTGAACAACGTTGATGTGGGTTTCATCTGTTTACTTCTAGGTGATTCCAACCTCAGAGCGGGCTGGGATTCTCCCATCAATCAAATTTAAAGAACAACTGCTGAATAATAGGTCATTCGACAAAAGGAATAGGGATACCTTTCTATGCAGTAAGCCTACCTGACCAACACCTAAAGATTTTGACTTATTTTCAGTTGGAATATGGCTTACCTCGATCCTTCGATGAACTAGAGGCGCCGCGCTGAAGGGCGCCGTACACGGTCTGTTAAGGGGCTTTAGGACATCCTCTATGGCTCCTTCTTTCCAGTCTTTATGCTCAACCTTCATGCGCCTGCAAACTTCTTCATTCCCATGAACCTCTGTCACGAATTCCTTGGGCATGTCATAATATTCGAGGCATGTCAACTCTGGGGGAAGTGTGATGACTTGTGGCACTGTTTTCAATGACTTGCATCGACCTAGAAATAACCTTTCAAGATACGGCAGTGCTCCTCCTTGAACATTTATGGATGTAAGATTGTCAAATATATCCACACCTAAAAAGCAAAGTTTTTAAAACTTACCTTCCCCAAATATGATCACAGATACCTCATTAAACGCTTTTTGCAGTTCCAGATGCTCCAAATTCCGTAGCTTTCCCAAATATTGGAATTGATCTTCATTCAACTGACTCATTTTGAGGACCAATTTGACCAAATTAGGTGGAGAGAGTATCCAATTTGGCAAAGTTACCAAAAATCCTGTCCAGTGAACCCGCTGAAGGCAGTCGTCTTCTTTCCTCTCAAATCCCTCTTAAAGATCCAATTTCTCTCCATTGGCAACAATTAAATGTAGTGCTTCTAGATTCTCCAACTTCGCAATGGAACAGCAAAGATCCTTTACATCTTTACTTTTCAGCTTTGAGATACCTAGCCTTTGTAAATATACGTCATGAGTTCTTCTAGCAACTGTTCTCTTTTCCATCGCTTTCTCCCCGATTTACTCTGCTTGATTGGGTTTAGCTCTATCATGCATAATTTTCGCAATGATCTCAAGAGTCCTAATGCTGATTGGACCTTCACAGCAAGCTTTGGGTTACTACCTGCCTTAGGACTTCGCTGCACTGTATACTAATATATGGCGAAATTTTGTTAGCTTCAAAATATTATTTGGTAGTTCATGCACGAGGTCTCCAGATGTGCAAAATCTTTTATGCACGAGGGTACCAACATTTCTTTTATACTCGTGCATAAAAAATCTTGCACATCTGGAGACCTTGGATCTCAAAGACACCCTCGTGCATGAACTACCAAATAATATTTTGAAGCTAACAAAACTTCGCCATATGTTAGTATGTCCGACAGTAAGTCCGGGGTGTAGTAACCAAAGCTTGTGTGAAGGTCCCATCAAAGATAGGACTCTTGAGATCATTGCGAAAACTATGCATGATAAAGCTAAACCCAGTCGAGCAGAGTAAATTGGGGAGAAAGCGATGGAAAAGAGAACAGTTGCTAGAAGAACTCAAGACAATAGTATATTTACAAAGGCTGGGTATCTCAAAGCTGAAAAGTAAAGATGTAAAGGATCTTTGCTATTCAATTGCGAAGTTGGAGAATCTAGAAGCACTACAGTTAATTGTTGCCGATGGAGAGAAATTGGATCTTTCAAAGGGATCTGAGAGGAAAGAAGACGACCGCCTTCAGCAGGTTTACCTGACAGGATCTTTGGTAACTTTGCCAAATTGGATATTCTCTCCTCCTAATTTGGTCAAATTGGTTCTCAAGATGAGTCAGTTGAATGAAGATCAATTCCAATATTTGAGAAAGCTACGGAATTTGAAGCATCTGGAACTGCAAAAAGCGTTTAATCTTAGGTACCTGAGATGTCTTGACTGGAGAATCTTTTCAAAAAAAGAATTCAAAGAAACACGATTTTCTTCTTCCTCGGTCAAATGTCTTTGAATATGTAGCGCATTAAGCCTCTCAACCTTCTTCAACAGTTCTCTTCGAAGAAATGTAGGGAGCGAAATCGTTTGACCGATGTGTTCTTATCTATTTCACGTATAGGTTTGTGAAAGGACGGGTACTGTACATTCTCAGGCAATCCTTCTTTCGGGCGGGTAACAATCATCGCGATCTCTGCATCTTTTGAATGGGAAATAATGAGTTGATGCTGAAGGTTGTGAACGCGGCAGGTTTTGACCCTTTCATAACTTGTTTCCTTTCCCAAATCACATGATGTTTTAATAGCTTTTGCAGAGTTGTCCCTGGATTTTCCCAAACTAGATCATGCTTAGTAAACTCCATGCACAAAGTAATCATTTTTCCATTTGAGCCAACTTTGTGCCCTTCCATTTGAGCCAACTTTGTGCCCTCTGGATAGTAGTTCTTTCTCAAGCCTGTCAGTCAATTTTTTCATCGAACAGCATCAGAGTCACCTGCAACATCATCATCTTTATAATCTTCCAAATGCCTACACGTCGCTAGAGTTATGAGTGGCAATCCTTAACATACGCTCAAAATCAGGTTCACGGATATCCTGGTGGGAAATATTTCGGTGAAATAGAGAACGAGAATCATTCTTAGAAAGGAAAACATGCTCGAAGTCGTGAATAGGATGGTTTGAACTTTGTAGCCCAGACATGGAGTGAGATAGGCTCTTGTCACGAGTTGTGACGAGCACGCTCGCACGAGTTTCATTTAATTTATTCTGGAGGAAAATGAACACATCCTCTTTGCCTGCATCATCCAATACAAGAACCCAGCTGAAGCTTTCGGGCGGCCTTCATTGGTAAGCGTCTTCAAGTTTAACCGAACCTTCTTGTTTGTTCACCCCCTCCATGGTCAAATTCCAAATCGTTGCATTTGCTTTCATGAGCGCTTCACCTATGTTGTCGGCAAACTCACAGGATCTTAAATCATCGATCCATACACAGTATTCGAAGCGACGACTTACCCTTTGGTCACGAAGCACGGCGCCCACTAGACTAGTCTTGCCTACTCCTTGCGCCCCGTGGACGAAAATCACTTTCAACAGAAGGCTCTCTGTTAGCCATTTGACCAGCTGGTCCATCGGCTCTTTGATACCCACTAACGCATCTGTCTTCTCACTTAAGGCATTGACCGATGACCCAACGCCGACCGAGCAGGAATGGGCTTGGTTGCCGGGTAATCTAAAATGAGCCTCTATGGGACCGGTTCTCCCAAGATTATCTTTGAATGTCTCCAGCGTTTTTTTGATATATCTTGATTTCTCTGCAAAAGTTCCGTCTCCGTATCTGCAGCGAAAGTAGAAATTAAGACCTCTTCACCTCCCCTCGAAATTATGTCGCTTCATGTCCTCGATAGCGTCTTGAGAGTCAGAGAGAAATTTCCACATCCTCCCGATGCCCCTTTTGAGCTTTTCATCAATGACCTCCTTTTGAGTAGGCTTTCGTGAGAAGATCCTCGATCTGCTTGATCAAGTCATTGAGGTCGTCAAGTTCATCTTCAGCAGATTCAGCGAGTTTCAATTCTTTTTGCCATTCTTCCCATACAGCAGGAATCAGCAGCCCCAGACCACCCAACACTAAGGTGGGATCCATTTTCCCCTCCTCTGGTTGGATCAGAGAGAGGGAGGGAGAGGATGAAGTCACTGATGGAAATGGCCTAGCTGGGCCGTTTCTCTAAGTATTGATGCGGACGAATCTTTCACGATGGTGATTTTGGGGGCGAGACAAAATCCCTGGATGGGGATTCTAGATGGGGATTTTTGGGGAGACTTTTTATTAATTGGAGGTGGCTTGATAGTGAAGGAGGAACCCTCCTTCCTTGGGCTCTTTCGGCCCCACTCTGGGCCCTCCCTTCCTCTTTATTTATGCTCTCTCCTCTCGTCTCGCTATCGCTCGCAATAGGAAGGGTACCGGCACTGCACGGCCAGCGAAGAGAGAGAGAGAGAGAAGGGCTTTCAAAGGGCAAAAGCAGAAGCTTGGGTCAAATTTGCTTGTGTGAATTTTTTTTTTACACCTTGGTGGATATAGCCATGTAATTTAATGTAAGATAAAGTGCTATGTGGAAACCATCCAAGATTAGAAGAGAAATTATTTATTTTTTAAATCCTATTCTAGACTTGGATTTTCTTAATTGTTCTTATTATCCTTCTCTTTTAAATGCCATGTCAGAAGTCCCTTCCCGAACAATAGTCATTACAGAGAAACCATTTATTATATGTAGGTCAATTGATATTTTTTATTATTATGTTGAATTAATTACATAAAAAAAATCATCTGTGACATTCTCAAAATAGGATAGGTCACATCATTCAAATTGTTTGTTTTAGCTTTTGATATTATTATTTTCGTTTGTTGCAAGGTACCAAATGACACGCTTACTTTCATACTGCTATTGAAAAATAATTTGTAAGATCATGGATGGTACTTGTTGATAATAGTTCAACTAAATAAGATACTTTAAGCTTAACCTAATATTTCGACCAAAAAAAAAAAAAAAAAAAAAAAGCTTAACTTGATAAGAATGATCTAGATGGGAGACAAATGATTTTTATCACCTTCGAACATGGGTGAGAAATTTTATGCGTTCGTTGGTGTCGCGACCTACCCTCGAAGGGAGGGAATAGATTTAGGGGTATTGTCTAAAAACGGGTCTAAGACCTATGATTAAGCGCGGGCTCTCCCAAGCTTATACCTATGTGATTTAGGGACATTTTTTAGGAACTTTGCACAAAAGAATCGCCACTAGTCTATTGGGGTCGGTTAGAAATCAAGTGAAACACGGGAGTATGCCACACTTCCTACGCAACCAGAGAATCTGGGGTCGGGAACTTGATTACACTAATTGACCAATTAGTGCCATTTCGGTACCTAATTTTGTTCATTTTAGAAAAAAAGATTTTTGTCAAGCAGTTTAGATTGATTTTATACCAATTACTAACATACGAGATGATCATGCAGGTACACAATCATTAAAATAACAATTAACAACCAAGGAAAATGTTTAAATAAATTGCATGGGAGAGCAAATATTTAACATTAAGGAAAAGATAAATGCCAATCTTAATTGGATTAAAGGGATCAAAACAACAAAAGTATGCAAACAAGGGTAATTATCTCTGAGAACAATTGAAACCCTATGATAGAATCCTAAAGGTTTACTCAATTTTTTTTTTAGCATAATTTTAGAGTTAAGAAACTTCCAATTTTTGAGAAAACAGCTCATAAAGTCTTTTTGTAAAAATTTTTCAAAAGAAAATTTGAATTTCCCGACATTTTTTCAATTTTCAATTTTTTTTTTAATTTTTTTAATTTTTCTAATTTTTTATCATTTTTATTATTATTTAAAAAAACTCGAATTTTCAATATTTTCTAAAAAAAAATTCAATTTTTTTAATGTTTTCTTAAAGTTGTTGAACATTTCGGAAAAGTTTATGAATTTATATATTTTTATATATTTTTAATTTTTTTAATTATCATTATTTTTTTGTTTTGTCCTATTCACTGCACTCTCCCAGCCCTTTTCAGCGACTCCTATTCCCGAAGCCACTTTCTCTCTTTTTCTTTTTCTCTTTTTTTTTTCCTTTTTTTTTTCTTTTGCCTTTTGGTCTTCTTTCTTCTTCGTGCGTCCTCTGCACGCCGGACGCTCCTTCTACGCCTTTCCCCAAACTTCACCCAGACAGCAACACCAGCATAGCAACCAGCGACCCTTCCACCGCCGAACCGCCACTGTCTATCGGTTGTCCACTCAGACCAGCGACGACCACCGTCGGCTACAAACGCCGGCGGCCAAACCATTTTCGAGCACAAAACCCCCTCGGCTCAAGAATACACGATTGCTCCACGAAAATCGTATGAAATCGCAATGGGAACATAAAAGGCGGGCACGGTCCGACGTATATAAGAGCAAGCACGAACCAAACCGAGATTCAACCCGGGTTGCTTCTCAGTTTTCTCTGGGACATTTTGTCAAACACATGAGGTGCGCTACTATAACGAGGGGTTTTTGGCTCAACAAAGCTCGAACCCTAACGGGATCTTTGACGCACGACAAACAAGACATAGGAAACAAAAAGTAAGGCGATGCAGGCCGGAGCTCGCGTGAACTGAACGGCCACGAGCTCCGGCCTGGTGTACCCGAGAAAGAGAGCACACACAAAGGCCCAGGGGACTTACCTGGTTCGGGTGGGGCGCGGTGGCGGACGGCGGCTCTCGGGCAGACGATGACGATGGCGAAGCTTTCCTTCGAGCTCTCTCTCTCCCTTCGGGTCGTCCTCTCCTCTCTCGCTCTCCCTCCCTCTCGGTTTCTCTCTGGTTCCTCTCAGCTCCTCCTCAGCTCTCTCGATTTCTCACAGTTCCAGAAGAAGGGCGTCGGGGAGCCGGATTCCGTGCACGGTCGAGCCTCTCTTTGGCTCTCCACCCTCTCTCGAGTATTTCTCTCGCTCCAGCTCTCACTCTCGAGCACCTCTCTCGCTCAAGCTCTCTCCGTCTCTTCGGTCCCCCGCTTCTGTTCTGTTCTCCCTGTTTTCTCTGCCTTTTCGACCGTTCCGCTCGCGCGCGTGCCCTCGGCTGACCAACCAGCGGACTCTGCCAGCCGGCTCTGACCTGAAGATTGCGCCGCTCGCCCGCCCCCTGCGGATCGTGCTGTCCCCTGCAGCCACTCCTCCCTTCTCTGGCGTCTGCTTTCTGCCTTTGTCTTCGCAGGTTCCCCGTGCAGAAAACGGCTGAGGGAGAAGACAACTGTGCGGGCCGGGCCGGAGGGAAGAAGAGGGCTGGGCCGCGCGAGGGGAAAAGAAAAAAGAAAAAGGAAAAGAGAGGGGCTGGGCCCAGGCCCACGCGGTTTCGCTTTTTTTTTTTTTTAAGGAAAATTAATAATTAAAATTTTTGATTTTGATTTTTGATTTTATATATATACTTTTTGAAAAATAAAAATTATGTGTCAACAGTCGGTATATAAATTATAATTGTGTTCAAGCGGATTTATGGGCATTGTGGCCCGACCTCATATAGGCACAAAAGCTAGGTTTTATCAGAGATTATTATTGATTTACTTGGACTCTAAAGCCATTTTGGATCTTCTTTTCAATAAAAAAATTGGATGAATGTGATTCTTTGCTACTTCTTGGGATATATCTTGATTCATTCATGGAGATTGGAAGATCAAATTACATTATCAAATCTATAGAATTGAAAACTTTTAGACTAAGTTGTATTTATAAATAAAGGTTTTGGACTAAAAACATTCGATTAATTGCATCGATTGAAAGATTTAAGATTTCATTGCGTTCCTTATATAAGACTTAATAGATGTGTGCGATTTTTCTCCAAAACTCCTTAAGCATGAAAACTAGCTAAGAGCCTCCTTGTTTTGCTTTGGCTTGTCATTAAAAATAGTGTTGTTCATTTGTAAAACACGGTATTCTCATCAAAACATACGATTAATCAATCGTTAATGTAGTAATATTTTTAACAATAAGAAGTTAAAATAATACTAGGAAGATGATGATGAACTTTTATCAAGTCGTATCAATCTTTTTAAGTAATAGTGAGCGATTCGTTATTAAAAGATAGTATTGTCCTGCAAAATTAATTGTGTAATCTAGTTTGGAAATGTGAACCATCATGTCCAAAAATCTTTTAAATAGCGTCCACTAACATATGCATGCAAAATAAGTAAGTTTTAACATCAAATTTTGCATAGGTAAACAATCTAAAATCTATAGAAGTTTAAAAAAAAACTTGGTTTAAAAATAAATTGCTTCCATGCTTTAATTTTTAATAAAAAATACAAATGTGTTTTTGTTTGTTGGTGGCAGGTGTCTCTACCAAACCAACCCGCAAAATTTCCATGTGTCAAGAGGGTTTGAGATGATGCTAAAAAATTCGTTTATCAGGAAAATATCTTCTTTAAATTGAAAAGTAAGGAGAATGACTATTTTTTTTTTTTTTAAATAACGGAAATTAATTTCTACACTCTCCCGTGGCGCACTATCCTTTACTACACAGCGTATCTTCTTTGTAAACATCATTCACGCGTTGCCACCACCATGCCACTGCTATTGCTAGCCACCATATGTCGTTGAACCACCGCCGCCACCACGTCATCACCATCTCCTTCGTCATCCACAGTCACCTTCAATCAAAAACAAAATAAAAAAATTCCAGCCACCATAGAATTTTCCTTTTTTTCGCAGCCCCTCTCATTACCATCATCATCTTCTACCGTCAACCATCCAAGACCCCGCCACCATCGACCATCGCTTGGAACCGCCATCAAGAATCCTTAGCCACCACCAACTACAATGCTATGGGTAATGAACCTTCACCTCGACCTGGAACTAATCCTTTGACTGCCTCAAACATCGCTAGAAACAACCAACAAAGCAATTCCATGGCCATCATCTTTAGGTTGTGATCAGATTTGAGGCGTTAGGCATCACTGTGCACATCATATAAGAACGAAGAAGATGGGGAGAAAAAGGGAAGGACAAAATAGAGGAAATGGGAAATTGTAAGTTGGACGCCAAAAGTTAAGAAAATGTCCGGGCCCAAATATCGGCGTAAGTGCGAGGCTCAATTCACGCCGTCTTTGTATCAACATTTTGCTTTTGATCCAATTACCGACGCCAACAAATTCATTACAATCTTAAACTTCTTATCTAGCATTTTGAGAGAAATCAAATTCCTGCATTTGGTTCAACGCAGTAAAAGGAAAATAAGAATGTCAATTAGATTCCACATGACATATAAATTTTCTCATAAAGTGTGCAATTAGATCGCCTAATAATAAGAAAAAGCACACTAGAGATTCTAAATCTATTGTGCAGCAGTCAGGTTAGTACCACAATTTTTCAGTTGCTTATTTAAGCTCCCAACTTTCAAATTTTGTTCATTGGAGTGACTCTGCCTATTTGGATCGTTTGAATTGGGGACATGGCATTATTTTAATGATAAAATCGTTGTCGCGTTTTTAAATAATGCCACTTTAGCTATTCTGTAAAGCAAATTCTTAAATATATAACTGAATTAAATGAATTTCGAAAGTTAAGGAGCATAAATGAGTGATCGAAAAATTGTGGCACTAAACTCAGCTATATATGAAAGATTTTGAACCTTTAGTGTACTTTTCCCTTAACAATAGCTAGTTTTACTATTTCTATTCTACGTTCCACCACCACACAAATATCAAAAGCCCATATCCATCACTGGCATCGCCCAGCACCATTGGTACGGGGTTGCCCCCGCCGATCGCTTAGTCCCTACTATTATTCATAGTCAATTCTTGCTGACAGTTGCCGATCACAAATCCAAACCATCAATGAGAATTACTCTTTCATAGAAGACCACATTTTTTTGGCAATCCAAACAATTGAATAGAAATCTTATTCCACTGAATGATATAACTTGGAATGGGAAATTTACATGAGGATTTTTTGTCGTGGAACCAAACAAGACCAAAATGCTTTTAGCCAGGTAGTTCAAATTAACAGATTGCCGACATATATCTATCAAGTGGAAAAGTGTCAATAGAAAGTTAACGAGCGATTACTAGAAATATTGTGTAGACTATAATATGGTATGTGAGTTTGTGACATTGCAAATCTCACATTAGTTGTGAAAGACTATGTTGAGTGATTCATAAATCAACACATGCATGTGAATGGCCATTACCTTGTGTATTTACAAAGAAAACTTGTTTGGGGTCTTAGCCAACGTGTAACGAACCGGGTCGTGAAAGATGGTATCAGAGTTGGACCTACTCCAATAGATGTGTGGTTGTTAGATAGACAAGGCGTAAACCCAATTGACGAGGTTAGACAAGTTGTCACTACAAGCATGCTTGTAGGATAGGAGAGGGTTTAGGAATGGACGAGACCACACCTCATATAAGAGGAGTTTTGCTAGATGATATAGACTGGCAAGGATGATGAAGCCAGTATTTTCAACGAGAGAATTTGTGATATCTCAAATCTTATATCAAACGGGAGAGATCTTGTTGAGTTTGTTGACCACAAAGAACTTGGCTCACAAATTTCGAGCGAAAATCGGACTGTCAATCACAAATTTCAGAGGCTATTTCATGTGGAACATCTCATCTTTACACTAAAGAATAATCATACTAAAAAAAGAACAAATAAAGTAAAATAAAATTATAAATAAATAAATAAACTATCTAGTTGTCCAAAATAATGTTTGCCGAAACCCAAAAATATGAGGGCCATGGAAGCTCTGGCGGCACAAGAAAATGCATATTTTAAGTAATTGTTGGTCGTCGAAACCTCCTGGATAATTCCCAAGAGGTGACTTTCAAAGCCGATGCTCCTAGGAGGTGGCAACAGGAGCGGGCTCGGGCTAGAAGAGAATAACTCATCGAAACCCAAAAATGACGTGAACACCAGGTGTAGACAAAGAACGAGAGAGAAGCAAAGCGTGGGGACGAAATGACGTGAGCTGGGAAACGGCTCGTGGAACAGGTCAAAGCTCCCGTCCTCGTCGGCCACGAACGGACTCCCGGAATTGCACAACCACCTATCCCTCGTCGCCTATTTATTAAGTCCCCGACAGTACAAGCGACGCACCACAAACACCAAGAAGAATGGCATCATCCCGGCGGCTCCAGCCGAGCCCAAGAATGGGCCGCCATTCTTGGGCTCGGGCTGGAGCTGCCGGATGATGCCATTCTTCTTGGTGTTTGTGGTGCGTCGCTTGTACTCTGTCGGGGACTTAATAAATAGGCGACGAGGGATAGGTGGTTGTGCAATTCTGTTCCGAGAGTCTGTTCGCGGTCAATGAGGAAGCTTTGACCTATTCCACAAGTTGTTCCCCACATCATGTCATTTCGTCCCCACGCTTTGCTTCTCTCTCGTCCTCTGTCTACACCTGGCGTTTAGGTTATTTTTGGGTTTCGGTGAGTTCTTCTCTTCCAATTTGAGCCCGAGCCCGCTCTCGTCGCCGCCTCCTAGGAGCGTCGGCTCTGAAAGTCACCTCCTGGGAATCATGCAGGAGGTTCTGACGACCAACAATCCCTTAAAATATGCATTTTCTTGTGCCGCCGGAGCTTCCATGGCCCTCCCCTTACCAACATATTCTTCCTTCCGGAGTTGTCCAAAAGCCGTCTCTTCAGCTCCCAAAAATGGTAGCGATATCCGACCCAATCACCTTCTCGAATCAAACCTGAATCCCCTGAAGGACTTTTGGTAACAGAACTTCCTTCCCCTGTTTCGTGATGCCTTTTGGTGACAGAAGATGCTTTATCGACAGTAATGGAAGAGGATCCTTCTTTTGATGCTTTATCATCAATATTGGTAGCAGTTCCTTCTTCTCTCTCTACGACCTCGACATCCCAGAGGATGGTAGTGCGGTGGGGAAGGTCGTGGGTGATAGAGTTGGGATACATGGGGTGGTCGCGGTTGGCGCGGAGGACGGTGCCATAGTGGGTTCGGACCTTGACGTGTGTTCCCTCCATCACAGGCTCCAACTCGAGGGAGGAGTCCAGGAGGGAAGGGAGTGAAAGGAGGACCTTGCAACCAGTCATGCCGAAGAGGGAGGGCTGGTCGGAGGCAGTGAGGTACTTGCCGTAGCAGCTCTTGAGGCGGAGGAAGGGATTGGAGTTGTCGATGAACTTGACAGACCACCTGGTGTTGTCTTGTCGTCCGGTCTCCTCCTGCCAGGTGCTTTCTCCTAGTCGCGTCTCCCCATCGTGAAGGATGACGACCTCATCAACCACCGCAACGAGGTACTGGCCGTCGCAGCTCCGGAGGAACTCGGCCTTGGCATTGCAAAAGAAGTCCATGCCCGATCGCCAATGAAGAACTGTAGTTTGCGGAAAGAAAGGGGTTAGAGTTTATTTGTATTTGTATTCGGACATGAGGGAGGGAGCTGAGGACCTCGAATATCTTCCTCTTCCTTGGGCGTGAAATCTTTCTTGATACCGAACGTCTTTGCGATCCCCTCGGGTGTCTTCCCCTTAGTCATGTCAGCCACAGTCTGGCAGGTGAGATCCAGCAAGCCCTTGATGTTCAGATAATTGGCCGCCTATGACATATCAAGCGAAACACCACAGAGCACACGGATAAGTATTGCAGTCCTTAACGAGACGAGACTTTGAATCAACTTCGCAAGTTCATGAATTGAACTATGATGGTGCTGCAGAAATAGGCAAACCTCCGCATTCACAAAGCAAGAACCCCAAGTCATAAAGTCATTATCGCTTAATAATGCAACTGAGATGAGTTCCAAAAATTGGTACAAATCTTCAAAAGCCACATGAAACAGAGAATCATCCACCGCACTAATCAGCAAAATCAACATCAAACTCTCACACTAGCCGAGAAACGCCTAGACAAGGCAAAAAAACAATCACCCCACAAAATCTCCCACGAAACCCAAACTCTACGCGAGATTCCACAACCGAAGAGTGGGTAAGGGAAAGACCACTGACCAGGATGAGATCGAAAAGAGTGGCCCGGTCGACTTTGACGAACTCAGCATCCCAGGCCTTGAGGTCGTCGCCGGCGACGGAGGAGTTGCGATCGGTGTTAACGACGTGCTTCTTGCAGTACTTGATGACCTTGAGAGGATCTAGCCAGTGGCGTTGAAGAGGCCACCGGAGCCGAGTCCGGAACATCAAATCCGGATTCGCCATCGTATTGTTGATCCATCGCCGTCGAGCGGGCCAACCCGAAACTTCGATCCGGGAAAGTGGAAAACTCACTGACCCGACGGTGTCCCACGTCCGGTCCATGACGACGACCGGCCGTTACTTTCGAAAAAATCAAGAAACCGCTTCACACTAGAGAGAGAGAGAGAGAGAGAGAGAGAGAGAGAGAGAGAGTCGTGTCTCGAAGTTTCTCCATTTCTTCACCTTCTTCGATTCGAATCCGAGGTGTCTACCCGCGATCCGCAGCAGCTTCGGAGGTACGCGAGTCGGGGAATCTTCCCTTCCCATCTCTTCTTTATTCTGATCCTTGAATCGTCGGGATCTTCGCGGGTATCCCTTGTGTGAAAACCACGCCTTTTTGCAGAACCTTTTTTGATACGTATGCGCGAGGTTGCGGTTTGGACTTGGGAGTGATTTGTCGAGATGATTGACACCGTGGAGTGCTCTGCTCAGGACTAGCTGGGTCGGAGCCGGGGAGAGAGGGAACCGGGATTCTTTTGGGGGATTTCTGGGTGAAGAAGATGAGCTCCGAAGGATATTCAGTTGAAGTCACAGGCCTGTCTCCCAGAGCCACCGAGCGGGACCTCAGCGATTTCTTCGGTTTCTCCGGCGCCATCCTCCATGTCGAGATCGTCAGGTTCGTCTCTCGCCCCCCTGATTCCTTGCTCGTCGGGGATCGTGGCATCTCGTTTTGACGTCGACTGTTGTGCTTGGTAACTGTTCCGTGAGCATTTTCGCGCAAGGTGTTTATTTTTTGTTGGGTTCTCGGAAGGGTTGAGCTTGAGGCTGGGGTCTTCCTTTCCAGCTCACGGTTTGTTTATGCCTGGATTGATGAAATTTGATCTCGGCTATCTTGCACCTCGACTGAGATTGCCGTGGGATCGGATCAACGTCCTCTGGATTTGAAAGAGATTCTTTGATATATTCGGTTAGATTTTTAGATAATATTGCTTGTTAAGTAGATTTTATTTTCTAAAATATATTGCATGTTAGGGTAGACTCTATCTAGTTAGAGATAATATTTCTTTAAATTGGGATTTGGTGTAGTTTATTCCTCAAATTGAATTGGATAATACCTAGAACTAAGTAATTTATTTTGGTTATTTTCCAATTTCGAATTTTCATGAAAAACACAAAAAATACTACATGCATATCATGTACTTTGGGTCATGCCCGTCATGTAATCATTGCATGCCATGTCATAACATGTGCCATGTCATTAATCGTATGTCATTTAGGGGTTACATATATAAATTGTTTGTGATTATAATTAGGTCATTTAGTTAAATTGTAGGACATATAGCTTAGTTTTCATTTAGATAAGAAAAACCCAAAAAGAGATTTGAGTGAAACTTTGCGACAATCATAAATCACATTTAGGTTGAATATGCCTTTCTAATTAATATTTGTTATAGATGTTTGTGTTTGCATCGAGATAAGTGTTCCTTCTTTATTCGAAAATTTTCCTTTCTTTTTCCTAATCAGGAATGGGTTCCTTATTAGTCTTTTTGGGGATTTAAAATCTAGTGCATATTTTTAACCGGTCGTTGAAGGTGAGGTGCGGGATTAATTGAATGAGTTCACGTTCGAAGACCCGATAGACAATAAGAAAGGCGGTTGCATATGAGCGACGAAGTGTCTTCGGCCCACCCGGAAGCTCCCTTAGTCCTAATTTTGGAGAGTCAATAGGCAGTCTCTCTTTTGGGAAGTGGCGTCTCGGCCAATTGAGGTGTTCTTCTTCTTCTGTTCTTTTCTTTTACTACCTCTTGAAGGATAATCTTGAATTTAGTCCTCGCGATTATTTATTTATCTAGCTGATTAGCATTTAAAATTCAGTCGCCCGCGTGTACTTGCTTTTTGTCATTCAAATTGATCGCGCTCTAGTGAATTCATAATCTCCCTCAGGTCCGCTGATGCAAAACGAACATAATCAACAATGTTCTCTTCTCTAGCGATGAGTTCTTCGCAGCTGAACTATGGTTGTTGAGCTTATCAAGTAGAAACACCAAAATATAACCAATATTTTATTATTATTATTATTATTATTATTATTGACAAGTGACAAACATAATCGATGTAAAAAAAGTTGGTCATTAGAGGAGTTATCAACAACTAGAACAATCGAAAAGTCAAAGGAAATCGACAATGTATCAGTGAAATTATCAACAACAAACATCACAAGTTATCAATGAGAGCCATCACCATTTGATGAGATCGTTGACACAAGCATGTAATGGTCAAGGTGGTAGAGTTGATGCAACAATCAAGCAACCATCAAAGCAGCGGCAATGTAACCATCAAGGTAGTGGAGTCGACAATCACATATGTAACTATTTTGTAGATTAGTGTGGCTGAATATTAGGAGTCACGTAGAGCATGGTTAATGGTTTAGTAACCCTCTGTGTAATTGTCAATAGTTAGTTATAAATGCATCAAGTGTACACTTTGTAAGAACCCTCCAAATCAATTACACATCTTAACGTTCTCCTAAAAATGTATTTTTATCTATACTTCCATGTAATTATCTTTCCTTAATGATCACGATTGTAACAATATTTTTATGTTCAAATTTCTCATCATTTATAGTCTTGTCAACAAAAAATCATTCACAATTTTTGTCAATTTAAAAAATACATTTCTTCAATTTTTGGATGGAACATCTTTTTGACATGCTTGATGGGGCTCATTTTGTTGATTTGAGAAGACTATGTGGCAAGAGCTAGAAATTAACAAGAGTCTAGCAATGTTGCTGGCAAAAACAACCCATTACCACAAATTGGTGATAATAAGGCTGCCGGACATTCTCACCAAAAGAGTGGCAGAGGGTAACTAGCAAGGAGATGTTGATCTTCCTGAACACCTTAGTAGAAAACAGTTTTCCTAAACACCTTAGTAGAGAACAGTTTAGGGAAGTTGCACCAAATCCTAGTAAGATGTCAACCATGCAGAGATTGTTCGAGGAGTAGCAAAATTAGGTGGCCAATTATTCCATTAGCCCTATGTCAGACGTGATCAAGTCGATGGTCATCAATATTGTGAAAGATGTTCTGTCAAGACAAGGATTCTTGACCCAACCACTACAAGCAAGTCTAGTGCTAATAGGTACCTTCCTAGTTTTCATGCTTTTAATAATCTTGACAATGTTGGTTAGACTAGTCAAGCCCATGTAAGGATTATGTGGAGGCTCGAATCTTCTAATCAAGGCCAAAGTAGTAAAAATAATCAAAACAATGCTAGTCCAAAAAACCAAATCGGCAATAACAATTTGGAAAACTAGACTAGCCAAATGCCAAATATAGAGAATTTAAGGCTAGCGGTTACTATGGCACTACCTAATGTGAACATTCACGTTGGGTTTAATTTGTCGACTAATATTAAGATAGATAATCTGGTATGATTAGCATAACCGCCTAGGGGGGGGGGGTAAGATGACCACTCGAATCCTCAATTTAACCCAACACAATTTGCTGAAGGTTCAACAACACTCGATGTAGGATAGGGGTGTTATAAGACTTGTATATGGGAAACCTTATATTGAGTGAGTCGATAATCAGTACTTTCTATCCGAAGCATCAGTTGTTAATTTGGCTAGACTTTACCAAATACAATAATGAATTCATCAATCAGTTTTTTGCTTGATTCAAGAACGCTAGAAATATAGATGCCTTGTGCGCAAAAAAAGAAATATAGATGCCTCACTTTGCTCTTAAAAAAAAAAAATTAACAAATTTGGCTTTTAACGAATTAAAATTCCAATTGAGAGAAGAATTCAAAGGCCAAGACTTAGCTGATTTATTGCATTTGGCAACGGAAGTGCCTACGTATGAGTAACTACTTAAAGAAAGAGATAATAGGACTCTGTTTGGTAAAAATAATTTATGTTCCCCAGAACAACTATTTATGTTGGTTGCCTACGAAGCATCGTAAGGGAAGAACAGCGAAGGGAGGGGGAGCAAAGATGGCGGAGAACACGGAGGCAGTGTTGAAGAAGGACAAGAAAGGCTCAGGCTTAGGTTTTAGAGACAAATCACCGTTGTTGGAAGCAATCACTCGCCTGCCTTTATTATTTTAACAAAGCAAAGCAAAGTGTCTTTGAATCAGAATTCATGATCACCTGGATCCAAAATACAACGCTCACCTTAGTAAATGACTCTCTTCTATATATATATACATGTCTCTCCCTCCATCACTTCTCAGCGTTAATAAACAAAAAGACAAAGGAAGGAAGGAAGGCGGTAAGGAAATGGGATTATCATATCACTTTCTCTAGTCCCTACCCCAACACCAGCAGTCCCACTGCGACAACATTCCCCCGATAGCTGAATTTATTATTATATTACAAATTAGCTGTCTTTCTCCTTCTATTCTATCGTTGTAAGTTGTAGAATTTGGCCAAACATAATATGATTAAAGATTTGAAGTCGTTTGTCCCTTTTATATTTTAGTGAGAAAATTACTTTTTCAGCTTTCCAGCTAAAAATTTATAGTATCATTCAAATTTCAAATATCATAAGAAACAATGTGTGAATCTAAGTATCAATATTTGTGCTTTTACAAGTTTTCAGGTGCTGTCGACTAAATGAAAGTTAAAATGTGTATGCCGGGAATCTGAAGGAAAAAAGAAAGCGAATGGCAAAAGTAGTTTCAAACAGACAAATAGAATACGTACACACTAGCAATTAAAGCCTAAGGAAACTTGGCAGGCTGAGTTAACATGATATAACTATACTAAATTACCAAACCTAATGATGCTTCTATTGTCAATTTGATTTCTGTCCGAAGAGTAAATATATAAGTATTGCATAACCAAGTAATGTGGGAGGAGCAGCCCACTAGTATCTGTCATCAATACGGGTAAAGCATCAAAGAGCTACTTAGACAACTGCAACCAAAAATCAAAACTCGATCAATCCAGATCGGATCTTCCAAGGTCAGCAAAAGCTTTTAACTTGCTCAGAAAGTGTTCTCTTGAAATCCTGCAATAGAGATTCGAACGCAATTCCAACAGAGAACAGGAAAATGGCAACAAGCATGTTAGGAAGACCAGCCACTAGCAGGCCTGACGAAGCCGAAAGAACTGCAGAAAATGCTCTCAGATTTGCTTTCAAAGGAGCGATGGAAGAATAAATGGACTTCTGGTTCATCTTCCAGCTTGCAAAAGACACAAATTCCATCGAGGTGGCTTTGTTTACCTATCAAGGTTTGCAACCTACTTAGTTCAGCAT
The DNA here is from genome assembly GCA_014182565.1 of Eucalyptus marginata. NCBI lineage: Eukaryota > Viridiplantae > Streptophyta > Magnoliopsida > Myrtales > Myrtaceae > Eucalyptus > Eucalyptus marginata. The sequence continues at coordinate 35,608,528 of CM024593.1, forward strand.
TTGGAGGTGTCCTTGGCCAAATCGCGCTTTGAAATCTTTGGCCCAAAGTGGGGACTGCTTTGAGCTTTCAACATTTCGGAAATGCAAGTCACCTCTACTATTCATCCGTTGACTTATTTTATTTTTATTTTTTTAAAACCGATCATCTTCCCCACACCCCAACCGCCGTTGATCGGCGACGGAGTTTCATCGGATTTTATTTTTATTTTTTTTAAAAATAATAAAAACCCTTTGCAAATGTTGGGTTCACCTTCTTTTTTTTTTTTTTGGTCATTTTTATCTTTTAACAATTAATAGCCCAAATTTTTATCAATACACTAGAATTATTATTAATTAACGAAGATGATTAATACTACAATAATTAAAAAAAAATTATTCAAAGTTAAAAATAAACCTAAAAGAACCATAGGCCAAAAGTTGAGTTTTGCATCTAATCTATAATCAAATTCTTTTAATATAATTTTTAAATAAATTTACTAATATATATCTTTTACATCTTTTACATTACTCTCAACATGAAAATGTAAAATGTTATATAGTCATGGTTTCTTTTTTTGCAATTTTAAAAATACTAAAACTAAAAAACTTAATTTAGTCACACTAAAGAGCTTTTTAAATATATGTTTACCAAACAGTCTTGCATTTCCCTAAATTACTTTTCAATTATAGTTTACCAAATAGTCTAGCATTTCGGAAAACCCCTTTACCTCAAAGGTATTTGTATTCTCCCAAGAGCATTTTCCCAAAGCCAAACCAAACGGGCCCTTAGAAGGACTGGCCAGTCAATGAAAGCAATCTTAGGCGCATTTGGTTTCAACCAAACAAGACAATGCCGACTGCTTTAAAGTCCTCTCTGCAGAAAGACCAAATTCCATGCTGCAGCTGAGGTGAACTCCCCATCTGTCTTCTGGGTTTGAATCAGGATATATGTAACCATGCCAGACACAAAGTGCAACCGGGTACAACCCGCATATCACACAAATTCTTGAAGTCAATATCACAAGTTCACAACAAACAGCTGTCTTTGGAGCGTCACTATTGGATTCGTCAGCCGTTATGTCCATCTCGATTTGTTTAAATGCAAACTTAATTTACACTGGTCCATTTGTTAATGGAGGCCTATGTAAATTGCCTCAATAAAAGCTCGCAATCCATGAATCCACCCACATTGAGTAATAACATTTGGATACGTGCATGGACTGGCACTCGCACTATGTAAGATCCAGGACAGACGTGGGGATTTGAATCCTTCCCCAAATGAATGACATGATGAACATGAAGTTTCTACGCCAAGCTCAAGACAGGATCGCCTGAAAATTCTATGCTCGAATTGTGAGGCCGGGCACAAAGAAATGCCCGACCGGCCATGCCCAAGCCCACTCATTACCTACAAGATTCATTACTTTTACTATTCAACCAAAGCAATATCACAACACTATCACATACAAAGTTGCTATCCGCACAATGACATACAAAACATGCTCACATCTCAAGCGTCGACCTTACATTAAAAATAATTCCAAAACCATGTTTATCTATAAGACACAGCAAAGTATTCCAAACTTGGTGAAGATCATGCCTACCAAATCATGCAGATGATGAATTTCTTCCATAGAGCTGCTGATTCATTCGTTTTGATTTTGAATGAGTATTTGCTTCCAGTAGATCAACTATCTGAACACATATTGAGCTGGACTTGTGGATATCAAAACTTCATGCCTTGTAGAAATGCCCATCTAGTGGTGTCGTTGCTAGTGCCACTGTACATTAAAACAAAAATCATAATCCTTAGCTTCCAAATCGATTATAAGAGATTATGAAGATGTGCTATCCAAGTATGAAGTTGAAGCTCATAGATTCAATCTATCAAGATTGGCAACACTAAAGCACATATCAAGTACATATATAGAAGGAAGAAAGTGAAATGTAACTGAAGTGTGATACAGTTATGAGTAGTTTCAGAGAGATACAAGTATCCAACATTAACCTGACTAGTTCTATATGAGTTATGCCATCGAATTTGCTTCCACAAGCACTAGGCAAAAAGTGAGATGTAACTAAAACATGTCGTTGTTTGTAAAAAATAGGTTGATATGAATTTAGGAATTATTCAGGCAAACAAACCTACACATTTAGCTTTAAACATTCAGGCACATTTCTTGTTCTGAACACAATCTGTTGCTGACTCAAGGAAAATGACAGGTCTAGGAAGCTAGAGATACAAAGGAAGCAAGAACAACAACTACTAAAAGCTCAAGAAGTAGCAAAAGTCACCCCAAAGAAAACCTCTTTTTTCTTTTTCAAAACATGAAATGGGTGGAAAAAAAGCTACAGTCAAAATCACAAAAGCGGCCCAAAAATAGTTAAAAACGATAGAAAGGTAGAACACAAACTCGAAAAGATCAAGAACATTGGACCATACAGTGAATAAGAGATTATTGAACCGCTAATAAAGTATCCAGTAACCACAGCAATCAACAGAATAATGAAAAGTCCTATGAAAATGAGGTCCACATTGAAAGAAGCTACAACAACACACCATTCTACCACAGAAAGATAAACAGGCATTGTCATCTTCGCAGACAAGTACCTCATTGATTGTCCCTTGGAAGTCAATCACCACTAACAAGCCAACCCACGCTGCAAGAAGAAGTCTTGGATTTCGGATGAAACTAATCCGCGAGGTGGGACAATTCTCCTCAAAGATGACCTCATAGACACTATCCAATTTAAAAATGGGAAATCGTCAGATACATTATGGCAGTTCCATAAATTTATCCCCCTCAATGCATTGCGATTCGTCAGCCCCCTTGCTACCCCTTGATTCGATAGATGCACGCAGTGCACTAAGTCGAGATACTTGAGATGGCAACATCTACTAATAAACGCCACTGGTTGCTCATCGTTGAGTTTCAAGTCTTCCACTTGCAAGACCTCTAAGCGTGGGAGATCAAAGTCAATGCATAGATTCCTTATGTTTTTCAAACCACAGATCTTCAAATGCCTGATTTCCGGGCAGCTCTTCAGCACACCCGAATCTCCATCCCCAGTTATCTTCAAACAATTGCTTACATCAGGATACTGCAAGTTGGGGCATATACGCCCAATCTTCTTGAGGCATTCGTCGGTCAGTTTACCATTAGAAGGTATGCTAAGAGACCTCACTTGAGAATTCACCATGATAACAGTTTCATTAGCATCATTATTCCATAGGTTCGTCTTCCCCATTATGATTGCCTTCAGGAAGGGACATTGTGTCATGACGCTATACAATGTCGTCATCGTGAGATTGGAGCAGTGACTGATGTTAATGTGGGTCAGACAGCGAAGATCTTCACATATCACGCTCATGTCGTGCTCTGTGAGGAAATGTACTGCCTCCAAATCTAAGACCTCGATACCCTGGTGACATAGCATGATCGTCCGAATCCCGTCCAAGGAAATCCCCAGAGCGCGCGAAAGTATGAGTCTCTTGAGCGGAATGTTTGCCTCCGCAACAGACATCAGCAACCCATCCCAGATAAACGAGCCCGAGAAATCCAGACTAATAAAACCCCTCGCGTGACGAAAGGAATCTACCAACTAATCACAGAAAATCGCCTCCTCTTTCATATTATTCAGGGCCAAGGCGACCAAGTGAGGCCTGTTCCCTATCAACGAAGCAATACCTCTCCCAGTAATCGAGTCACATTCCCCAAGCTTAATTTCCTTCAGAGACGGGCAATTCACCGACAGAACCACAAGAGACTGATCAGAGAGAGACGGATTACCCGAAAGGTTGATCCGTGCTGGAGATGTGTAGCAATCGCTTGCAGACGGAGGAGATGGACTCGAGGTCATCCGCGGAGACCAAGCGGCGGAGGACGGCCTCCCAGCACAATGCGGGCAGGTCTTCCCACGGCGGTTGCTCCGCCATCGTCAGTTACGCGCTGCTTATTTACCGTATTGTGGTTGTCTAGGCTATGCATGGTCTTTGAAATTTGGACGTTTGGCATCGAAGGTTGGACTTGGTGTAGGCTGAACGAGATGGACTTTCATCTTTAGAGTACAAATTTCAAGCCCATGAAAGAACACCCGTTAATCTAATTGTGTGCATCAAAGATGACATCCACCGAAATTTGGATTCAACGCGATGTCCGTTAAACAATCGAGAGTGTCACCAATTCCAATTTGCACCAAGCGTGTCCTACAATTTTAATCACCAGAGTTCTTTAACCATTAATTTGATGAAATATTGTTTGAGCGTTATATAACGAATACTTGTTGACAATTTAAAGACATTGCAAAATGTGGAGAAATCCTTTTGAAAACATCGGATTTGGTCACATATTAATTAGGAGCGGACACCACTGATAAGCCTTGTCCTCCAATTCCAAAACCCAATTTTGTTTATCAAAGTCCATTTAAAAATTAGCAAAGAGAAATGTTCTTGTTCAAATTATTAAAGTGTCTTTAATGTTGATCTAACTAAAAATTTGTAGGAGATTTTGCTTTTCGAAAATGTCAAAGAAAACCCCAACGCACTTGTCAAAACTCATGAATTGTGTTTTGTGAAATATGTTTCCTTCTCATGTGTTTATATGCGTTATTTTTAATTTCAAATGTTTTAGTTAATGCCCTTTGAGGCACTTGTTAACGAGTACATTATTTTTTTCTTTTTTTAAAGTTATGTATCAAGTGCCGTCACTGTCACCACCGACACCAAGTAACTAGTGCTGAAACAAACAAATCGTTTTGTTCGTGAAGAACAAGGTGTTTTTCACACAATTAGGGTAAACGAATTGTTGATAAGATAAGAGTGCATCCATTCGACATTTGCGAGAAGATTTGTAGCTGGCTTGACACACATGAAAAAATTGATACAGGCAATACTTGATACGCATCAATGTGTTTTGACAAAGACTAATATTTCGTCCCATCAGGCAATGTTTTTTAAGTTATGCCACATATTATTAGAACTTGGCACACACCGATTAATGAGACGAATGCGATGACATGACACGAATAGAATTGTTATCCCATATTGCAACTGTTGGAATTCTAGTCGGCGGAAGATGACTTACCTGATTCCAATGCGCAAACAGCAAATAGCTCCGGAACGAACGTTGAATTGCGAATCAATCACGAACAATACTATCTCACGTTGGTCTGGATGCAATCACAAGGAAAACACCCGATTTCCACGGCGTAAATGCAAACCGTTCTTGCCAAATTGAGATGGAACGCCTTCTTCCTTTGACGATGGAAATGTAGAGAGATTTTGGTACAAATGATCTGACCACATTTCCAACGGTTGTGTTCGGGAGGATTATATACGTCTCCTTTCGTACCCCTCCATTAGCGTCTTTCCATCGTAACGTTTCAACTTGAAACGGTGCGTCCAATCGCACCCCATCATGAACGTACCGGCTAAAGTACAACATCTCCCACTCGGACATGATGGGCTTGATAGCGTTCTATCAAGAATATAAGGCAAGGCGTTCAACATTCATCAACTTTACAGAATAATTCATACTAGCAAGTAAGCCGTGCGACCAGTGAGTACACCTGCACTTGGGAGCTCAAATTATGCACCTATTAGGGATGACATAATGGCTACAACCCCGAAAAGAAATAAACAACTAATGTCTCACAGTGCCCCAGACATATTTTGTTACGTCAATTCAAGTATACCTATCCCTTAAAGGCTATACTTGATTATCCTCAAAACACCATGTATTTACAATTATATCCGCAACCACATAAGGCGATATAATTGGTCGACCAAGTAAATACATGTGACAGATGTAAAACAACAATAGTCTTCCTTCGCACTCATGTCTCTCTTAATTTTAGAACAATTGCTTTTCTAGACACGTCCCATAGGCCATATCAATTCATGACCGCCCGTAACATGCTAAAGTAGCAACATTGATCTTTCATTTCGAGAACATAGTCAGAAGTAACATAGGGCACGAATTAAGGTAAATTATAAATTACCTCAAGGGCTCACACAATGAGTAAATAGGGATAATTTTACTCACCTTCCCTTGTCGGTCGAACAATGCACATGTAGTATGAATTACATGCTATAGTAGATTTCTCTTTCTATAAGAGCGTATGTCATTTCTTAAATATATCCACTATACGGATCTTAGCCTAAACATAGTCACGTGCTTCTTACGTACTCATGTTTAACTCGAGTGCTATATTAGCTCGCTTTCTATAGCGCCCAATTAAGTACTCGCATCCGGCATCTTACGAGGCATACATGATTGTGGGACTATCATGTTCGGTCTTATTATAAACAAATCACAGACCTCATCTTGACTCCAATCAAGGCGACATATTTTATGTACCAGACTTGCTCTTCAGCATTTATTTGTACATAACGTCTCATCTCAACGTGCTAACTATAGCACTTGAGGCGATTGCTCGTGTGAGTGAGCCAATCATTACCCGTTGACATACTTTCCAATAATATATGTGTGCTTGTACTAGTCTCATAATGGATTTGTACTTTTTGATAAAACATCAAGTCATTAATAAACAAACAAGTACAATACATATGTCCATAAATACATAAAACAATGATCCTCTACAATAACACATATCACATTCTACGCAAACCTAGTGACATCATGTGGGTCAAGAATATGTCTCTAGGAATAGCCTTCGTAAATGGATCAGCAACCATTCTATTGGTTGAAATGTATTGTAGAATCACTTCTTTTCGCGCTATAATATCTCGATGAAGTTATTATTTATGTCAATGTGTTTCGTCCTTCCATGATACTTGGGATCTTTCACATAGGCAATGGCTGCTTGACTATCGCAATAAACTGTCACCGGTCTTGGAATCTCGGTGGACGGTGGCTAAATTTTCAAAGAAACGTTTTAGCCATACCGCTTCTTGCACCGCAGCAGAACACGCAATAAATTCAGCCTCCATAGTTGACAAGGCTGTGCATGTCTGTTTCTTGCTATTCCAAGAAATTGCACCTCCATTGAGCAAGAACGCATATCCAGGAAGTCGATTTACGCTCATCCAGGTCTCCACCCCAATCAGCATCGAATAACCTAATAGGCGTAAATTATTCCCTTGGTAACAAAGTCGATAGTCCATGGTGCCCTTCAAGTATCTTAGGATCCTCTTCACTGCTTTCCAGTGTGCTTGACCGGGATTTGATTGATATCGGCTCACCAATCCCCCGGCATAACATATGTCGGGTCGAGTACACATCATAGCATACATCAAACTTTCGATCGCACTTGCGTAAGGAACTGTTTCCATTATTTTAATTTCTTCTGGAGTCTTAGGACACATCTCAGTACTTAGGCCTTCACCTTGCATGACAGGGGTATCAATAGGATTACAGTGCTGCATATTGAAACGATCAAGAATCTTCATAATATAAGATTCTTGTGATAAAGTAAGGAGTTTCCTTGATCGATCTCTTTCAATCTTAACTCCTAATATATAAGTAGCTTCTCCCATGTCCTTCATTTCAAAATTGGAGGACAACAATTCTTTTATGGTGATTACCATAACCTTGTCATTTCCAGCCAATAGAATATCGTCCACATAAAGTGATAAAATCACAAATTTATCTTCAGACCGCTTGACATATACACAGTGATCTTCTTCGATCATCGTAAAACCAAAAGTTGTTATGGCTCGATGAAAACGAAGATACCACTGTCTAGATGATTGCTTAAGGCCATATATTGAGCGATGAAGTTTGCAAACTTTATGCTCTTGACCTTTAGCTATGAAACCTATTGGTTGTTTCATATAAATTTCCTCATCTAGTTCTCCATTGAGAAATGCCGTCTTTACATCCATTTGATGTAATTCAAAGTCCAAATGTGCAACAATGGCTAGAATAAGGCGTATTGAGGCAAACCTTACAACTGGTGAAAAGGTTTCCTCGTAGTCTATACCCTCTTGTTGAGTATAACCTTTCGCCACAAGACTAGCCTTATACTTTTCAATGGATCCATCCGCCCTTTGCTTAATCTTAAAGACCCATTTGTTTCCAATGGCCTTACGATTGAGTGGCGAGATCAACCAAGTCCCTGACATGATTTGTCCTCATTGACTCCATCTCGTCTTCCAAAGCTTTTCTCCATTCTTCCTTATCGAGGATGAGAGAGCCTCTTGAACAGTCTTAGGCTCGGCATCATCTTTATGAGCAATCATAAATGCTTCCCCTTCAATCTCAAAACGGCGACGAGGAATACTTTTACGATTACTTTTACACAACTGAATTTCTCTTGAATTCAATTTGCCAGACGATGCAACACTCCCACTAGGTTTTTCATGTTGAGGTAAATCTTCATTTTCCTCCATAACATTAGTGGGTGTATTATTAAGATCTTCCATCTCATATAATTGGAAATCCTTATCAATCTCACCTCTACTAGGAAAATCGTTCTCCAAGAACGTGACATCTCGTGACTCCTTTTCGATCACACTCCCATCAGCTTGTTCACCTATGAACACATACCCTTTGGAGTGTTCAGAATATCTTATAAAGATACATTTCTTCCCTCTAGGGCCTAATTTGCCATATTTATGAGAAGATTCATGAACATAAGCTGCACATCCCCATGGACGTAGACTACTTAAGTCTGATTTTCTACCAGTCCATAATTCATAAGGGGTGGAAGTGACTGATTTTGAGGGCACTAGGTTAAGTACATAGGCAGCAGTCAATAATGCATCTCCCCAAAAGGAGATAGGTAATTTTGCTTGCGCCATCATAGACCTAACCATTTCCAATAGGGTTCTATTCCTTCTCTCAGTTACCCCATTTTGTTGTGGAGTATTAGGAATAGTCAATTGTCGTACAATTCCCTTTTCATCACAAAGAGCCTTGAATTGCTCCGATAGATACTCACGTCCGCGATCGGTTCTCAATGCCCTTATTGTTTTGTTCAACTGATTCTCTACCATCGTTATATATAGTCTAAAGAATTCTAATGCTTCGGACTTATGGGAGATCAGAAAGATATAACCGAAACACGTGAAGTCATCTATGAAAGTAATGAAATATGAGGCTCCATGCCTCGCCCTCACATTCAAAGGACCACAAATGTCAGAATGTATGAGTTGCAATGGAAATTCAGCTCTAGTCCCTTTACCGAATGGTTTTCTAGTCGCTTTTCCTGCTAGACAATGTTCACATACGGGTAGATCAACATTAGTGAGTGACCCTAAAAGGCCTTCTCTAGCTAATCTTTGCATCCTTTGCAACCCAATGTGGCCTAATCTAGCATGCAAGTATTTGCATCAATCTCAACATTACTAGAAGATGCAATTAAAGAAAAACAACCATTAACATTAACATTGTACTGATCATAGTCAATGTCTAACACCATAAAACCATTCAATGCATGATCTGAACCATAATAAACTGTTCCATACAAAATGTCAACACAATCACCATGAAAATTTAAAACATAACCTAGGCTAAGAAGAACAACTACATAGACCAAGTTTCGTCGAATATCCAGAGCATAGAGGACATCATGTAGGAATAGGCTTCGACCACCACATAAAAGTAATTTACATGTGCCGATACCCTTCACTTCAACTCTTGAGTTATTCCCAACATATATCCATCTTCTTCCAGGTTGTATCCGACGATACTCCACAAATGCTTCTCGGTCTCTAGCTACGTGGTCTGTTGCTCCTGAGTCTACAGTCCACATTGGATGAGATTCAGCAAGCATTACAGTACTAGAATTAAAAGCATTACTTAAAGTAATGGAGTAATAGGGTACCTCTTTCGACTCAGTGCATTCACGAGCAAAGTGACCCATCTTGCCACAATTGTAGCACTTCATTTTGGCCTTGTCCTTCTTCCCACCACGCTTCTTGCGTTGGAAGGTCTTAGCCCTTTTAGGTGCCTCGATCGAGTCTTCTTCCCTTTGTTGTTGAATTGAGAATTCCTTTTGCGCTTGAAGCCCGAAGCTTTGCGCGAACTCGATTCAGCAACATAAGCATGAGTAGAGGATCTCGCAGCCTCTAGGCGCTCATCCTCTAATTCCAAATGACGCGCTATATCATCAAAAGTGACAATATTCTCATTATGCGTCATATTGATCTTCATATGCTCCCAATTGTCAAGAAGAGACCTTATAACAGCCTGAACCTGCTATTCATCAGTAAGGGAGTGACCTGCCGACTTCAGCTCACGAATCATATTTGACATCTCCCGAAGATGCTGCCTCATCGTTATATTTGGGCGCTTTCGGTATGTGTCAAACTTGATGGTGAGTCTCCTTAGCTTAGTGGCAGATGTACCCCCAAACTTATCTTTCAAGGCAACCCACATTATATGAGCTTTATCATAACTTTCAAACTCACACATGAGATCATCCTGTATACAACTCAGCAACGTGATGCGAGCAATGCTATTCTTCTTTTTCCAAGCTTGATAAGCTTCTAGATCTCTCCCGTGTTGAGCTGAAGTTCCATGCTCGGGTTCATCCATGGTGTGGTTGAGGGTTTCCAAAACCTCTTGCTCCTCAAGGATGTACTGAACTTTTCGGTGGCAAATATCATAATTGTCACCGTTCAGCTTCTCACTATTATTGAGGTCAGCCACAATGGTCTTGGATGCCGATGCCATAATCAATTGCTATAACACATTGACATAATATACGCAGAATCAATACTAGCACATTTTTCAGAGTAACACACATATTTAATTTGCAGCAAAAACAAACTAAAATAATGATAATTCAACAAAAGACACAGAAACAAAAGTTCACTATGTTCCCAATCAACTTCTATGTACAATTGTTCTATTATCATTAATTAGTTTAATTTGCACAAATTTTGAGTTCTAGATGAGAACTCCTACGAATTCTACCAACCTACGAACTCCCACTAGGAAAAATAATTACATGGCCTCATGTAATTTCTACATTTTTCCATTAACACAAAAACATAGCATGATGTAAACCAATATACAAATAACAATCATGCAGCAACTCCAGTCAAAAACCACAATTCAACATGTAATGGATTTCCTACCATTGTTCGAATTTTCTAGCAACTTGAAAATTGCAAGTATATTAAACTATATACATGATATCATCGAACCAAGCTCTACACAGCATATATCACATCATTTGCATACAAGCTAGCTACTGTATTTCCTAAACAACAAGAAAATACAAGTTACAAATGATTAAACTATGCATTAAACCCCAAAAATTACGCGTACATAGGGTTCCCTACACATTTTCATACATTTATAAAATCCAAAAATGAAAAATAATTATACCACAGTGTAGGGGACATCCATACGAACCTAACGCCACCAACCACGCTCCAATCGGAGCTCACACGCGCCCCCACGCGCCGCCTGAGTGCGTGGCGCGTGTGGCGCACGCGCCGGCCGAGCCAAAAGGCTCCTGGCCGGTCCGACCGTTGACCGGTTCGACCGTTGACCGGTCCTGTCAACGGTCAACGGGTCGGGTCAAGTCAACGGGTCGGGTCGGTGGTCGGGTCGGGTCGGGTCGCCGGCCGGTGACCGGCCGGCCAACTACCGCCGGCGGTGACGTCATCGATGACATCATCCCAACGGTTACCGACCGTTGGATGACGTCACGGTGACGTCACCACGCGCCGGTTCGCCGACCGGCGTGTGACGCGCAGCCGCCGGTTCGCGACCGGCGCGTGCACCACACGCACTGGCCAAGCCAGCGCTTTAGGCGTGTGGCCCCCACGCGCAGCGGCTTCTGGCCGCGCGTGTGGGCGCGTGCGGCGTCGTACGGCGGTTCTCGACCCACCATTGGACTCGTCTCGACGAGATCTTTCACCCTGTATATTCAAAAATTAATTTTGACCAAAAAATTATTTCAAAAAATGGCCAAAACCGTACGGGTGTACACAACCCCGAGTCTGTTCTTCGCTTCGGTTCGATTTCAAGTTTTTCAGATGGCAATTCCGACTATCAGACATCTAAACAGTGTAGATTTTATACTCTTGATCTCAATATCAAAAGGTAAACGAGAAAATTCAATGAAAACAAGGCAGAAATCACGATCGGCTCTGATACCAATGTTGGAATTCTAGTCGGCGGAAGACGACCTACCTGATTCCAATGCGCAAACAGCAAATAGTCCCGGAACGAACGTTGAATTGCGAATCAATCACGAACAATACTATCTCACGTTGGTCTGGATGCAATCACAAGGAAAACACCCGATTTCCACGGCGTAAATGCAAACCGTTCTTGCCAAATTGAGATGGAACGCCTTCTTCCTTTGACGATGGAAATGTAGAGAGATTTTGGTACAAATGATCGACCACATTTCCAACGGTTGTGTTCGGGAGGATTATATACGTCTCCCTTCGTACCCCTCCATTAGCGTCTTTCCATCGTAACGTTTCAACTTGAAATGGTGCATCCAATCGCACCCCATCATGAACGTACCAGCTAAAGTACAACAGCAACGTAATGAAATTGGTTCAAACGAAATTATTCAAAGAAACATCCCAAAACGAAATACTGACCAAAGGAGCCCATGGGCTTTCAGAGTGTTCCTCATGCTTCTCCCCTCATTTTGTTGACAAACTGTCAAACTATGCACCCCCTCGCAAACATGATGTAGAAAGTCGGTGCCGATTGAGGGCACTCGATTGCTCATGGATTTTTTTATCTTCAAATTTTCTTTCCTCTACTCACTAATTGGAATCCTCGATAATATCAGGAATTCATTTATGACTTTAGTCTCCATTTATTTTCCAAAAAATAAATAATTTTAAAAATATTTTCAAAAAATGATCGCTTATATTACTTCAAATAATTAATATAAAAATATTTTCATGTTCGATGAAAATGTTTCTCATTTATTTATTTTTATAAGCGATACAAATTATCCTTTTTATAAAATTATTTAAAATTATTTATTTTTCGAAATAAACTCAACTTAAGATCTTCTCACTCCTCTTTTAAGTTGGAAGTAATCGGACTCCTTTGCTTGATTTAGGCTTTATGGTCTCCGGCCTACGTTGCATGGACTCATAAAGAGACCTTGACAGTACGGAAATTAATGGAAACAAAAATTTTGGGTTGAATGGGCCTACAGAAAGTTGTTTCGAGGCCAGAAATACTTCTCAAGTTAGGGCTTAAAATGTGTCCATTCAATCGCATTAAAGGCTTTTACGTATTTGTTTGGTTTGAGCCCAGAAATACTTCTCTGTGTTCCTTATCAATAGATTTCGCTAGTCACCGCAGTTGAAGCAAAAGAAACTAGATAGGTGCATTTGTTTTGGGAAAAATAAGTAATTTGAAAAATATTTTTATCAAAAAATGATTGCATATATCATTTTAAAAAATAAATGAATAGAAAAGTTTTTCATCTTGCACAAAAATAATTAAATATATGTCGTTGTCGATGATGAAAATAATTTCTATCAACTGATATTTTTAAACGATATAAGTAATCATCTTTCAAAACGAATTTTTCAAATTACTTATTTTTTTTAAACGAATAGTAAAATCATAATCCCAAAGAATGATTCATAATCAAACCAGCTCTTCTATCACCATTTAACAAAATGGGTTTCCATAAGGCTCATGTTCGGGCCATTTATTAAGAAAGAAGGTTAACAAAATACTTTCAAACCAGCTCTTTTATGACTCGTTCGAGCACACACGAGCACTCTATTCCCTCAAAGAAGGTGTGTCCATTTCCTTCTGAGATATGTGCCTCTCTCTCTCTCTCTCTCTCTCTCTCTCTCTCTCTCTCTCTCTCTCTCTCTCTCTCGCTTGCGAGAAGCTTTTGCTTCGCCCTCCACCGAGCTACAAGGCGCCCTGATTTCGGGCTTTTCTTCATGGCTTCAGTGGCATCTTGTCTAGTCATTCTCTTTTGCTTACCAATGACTAGACAAGATGCGACCGAAGGATAAGTAAGGTATTAACATTCTTCTTTTCCGAGAGATTCAACACAGTAATTAGCAGCAGACCTAGTGGTTGCCCCCTTCTCATGTTGGGGAGAGGAACCTTCTCAATGTTTCTCTAATGAGATCAGTTACCGTGGCTGACCGATTTAGCGACACGTTCAGCCTTCTTGCCATTTTGAAAACTCACAATTTATAAATCCACTCATGTTGGGTAATTAGGGGTGAGCATAGTTCCAAGGTAACTAAGAAATTGAAAATCGGACTGATGAGAACTGGTCCAATTCTACACCTCTTCGAAGAAATGTAGGGAGCGAAATCATTTGACCGATGTGTTCTTATCTATTTAATGTATAGGTTTGTGAAAGGATAGGTACCGTACATTCTCAGGCAATCCTTCTTTCGAGCGGGTAACAATCATCGCAATCTCTGCATCTTTTGAATGGGAAATAATGAGTCGATGCTAAAGGTTGTGAACGCTGCAGGTTTTGACCCTCTCATAACTTGTTTCCTTAACCCAAATTGCATCATCTTTTAATAGCTTTTACAGAGTTTTCCCTAGATTTTCCCAGACTGGATCATGCTAAGTAAACTCTTCTGCCATCCATAGTCGCATCATTGTGGAGCACCTTATAGGACGATCTAACGGGATGATGCTCAAGTAAAAAATATAGGCACGGACATTGAGAAGGTGGTCCATGTGCAGAGTAATCGTTTTTCCATTTGGGCCAACATTGTCCCATCTAGATAATAGTTCTTCCTCAAGCTTGTCAGTCAATTTTTTTCATCGAACAGCATTGGAGTTACCTATGAGATCATCATCTTTATTATCTTCCAAATGCCTACACGTCGCCAGAATTGTGAGTGGTAATCCTTTGCATCTTCTTAACAAACGCTCAAAATCAGGTTCACGGATATCCTGGCGGGAAATATGTTGGTGAAATAGTAAATGAGAATCATTCTCAGAAAGGAAAACATGCTCGAAGTCGTGGATAAGATGGTTTGGACTCCGTAGCCCAGACATGGAGTGAGATAGGCTCTTGTCACGAGTCGTGACGAGCACGCTCAAACGGGTTTCATTTAATTTATTCCGGAAGAAAATGAACACATCCTCTTTGCCTGCATCATCCAAGACGAGAACCCAGCTGAAGCTTTCGGGTAGCCTTCGTTGGAAAGCGTCTTCGAGTTTAACCGAGTCTTCTTATTTGTTCACCCCCTCCATGATCTGCTGGAGCTATGTGCATTTTCCTTGTCTCACATAGGAAAAGTGGGAGGAAGTGGGCCCTAATTAATAAGTGTGGAGTTTTCTTTGTGTACTTAAAAGAATGATTGGGTGGGGTTAGACCCCACCATACCCATGTGCGGGTGCGTGAATAATTGCGCGATTATCATGCATAGTTTTTGCAATGATCTCAAGTGTTCTAATGCTGATGGGATTGAAGATTTTTCTATCGGAGAATCCTTTCAACAAAAGAATTCAAAGAAGCTTGATTTTCTTCCTTCTTGGTCAAACTTCTACGAATATGTAGCACCTTAAGCCTCTCAACCTTCTTTAATAGTTCTTCCAAGGATTTTGGGTACACCTCTTCGAAGAAATGTAGGGAGCGAAGTCATTTGACCGATGTGTTCTTATCTATTTCACGTATAGGTTTGTGAAAGGACAGGTACCGCACATTCTCAGGCAATCCTTCTTCCGGGCGGGTAACAATCATCGCGATCTCTGCATCTTTTGAATGAGAAATAATGAGTTGATGCTGAAGGTTATGAACGCCGCAGGTTTTGACCCTCTCATAACTTGTTTCTTTTCCCCAAATTACATGATGTTTTAATAGCTTTTGCAGAGTTTTCCCTGGATTTTCCTAGATTGGATCATGCTAAGTAAACTCTTCTGCCATCCATAGTCACATCATTGTGGAGCACCTTATCGGAGGATTTAACGGGAAGATGATCAAGTAAAAAATATAGGCATGAACATCGAGAATGGGGTCCATGCGCAGAGTAATCATTTTTCCATTTGGGCAACATTGTGCCCTCTGGATAATAGTTCTTCCTCAAGTCTGTCAGTCAATTTTTTCCATCGAACAGCATCAGAGTCACCTACGAGATCATCATCTTTATTATCTTCCAAATGCCTACATGTTGCCAGAATTGTGAGTGGTAATCCTTGGCATCTTCTTAACATACGCTCAGAATCAGGTTCACGGATATCGTGTCGAGAAATATTTTTTATAGTAAACGAGAATCATTCGCAGAATGGAAAACATGCTCGAAGATGTGGATAAGATGGTTTGGACTCTGTAGGCTAGACATGAAGCGAGATAGCTCGTCACGAGTTGTGACGAGCACGCTCGGACGAGTTTCAATTAATTTATTCCGAAGGAAAATGAACACATCCTCTTTGCCTACATCATCCACGACGAGAACCTAGCTGAAGCTTTCGAGCCGCCTTCGTTGGAAAGCGTCTTCGAGTTTAACCGAGTCTTCTTATTTGTTCACCCCCTCCATGGTATGTTGGAGGTTTGTTTGTAAAGGACAAACTATGTGCATTTTCCTTGTCCCCCATAGGAAAAGTGGGAGGAAGTGGGCCAATTAATAAATGTGAGGTTTCCTTTGTGTACTTAAAGGAAAGATTGGGTGGGGCTAGACCCCACCATACCCGTGTGCGGGTGTGCAAATAATTGCGTGATTATCATGCATAATCTTTGCAATGATCTCAAGTGAGCTAATGCTGATGGGATCGAAGATTTTTCGACCGGAGAATCCTTTCAAGAAAAGAATTCAAAGAAACTTGATTTTCATCCTTCTCAATCAAACTTCTTTGAATATGTAGCACCTTAAGCCTCTCAACCATCTCCAACAGTTCTTTCAAGGATTTTGGGTACACCTCTTCGAAAAAATGTAGGGAGCGAAGTCGTTTGACCGATGTGTTCTTATCTATTTCATGTATAGGTTTGTGAAAGGACAGGTACCGTACATTCTCAGGCAATCCTTCTTCCGAGCGGGTAACAATCATCGCGATCTCTGCATCTTTTGAATGAGAAATAATAAGTTGATGCTGAAGGTTATGAACGCCGCAGGTTTTTAACCTCTCATAACTTGTTTCCTTTCCCCAAATTACATGATGTTTTAATAGCTTCTGCAGAGTTTTCCCTGGATTTTCCCATACTGGATCATGCTAAGTAAACTCTTCTGCCATCCATAGTCGCATCATTGTGGAGCACCTTATAGGAGGATCTAACGGGAAGATGCTCAAGTAAAAAATATAGTCACAGACATCGAGAAGGTGGTCCATGCGCAGAGTAATCATTTTTCCATTTGGGCCAACATTGTGTCCTCTGGATAGTAGTTCTTCCTCAAGCCTGTCCGTCAATTTTTTCCATCGAACAGCATCGGAGTCACCTACGAGATCATCATCTTATTATCTTCCAAATGCTTACACGTCGCCAGAATTGTGAGTGGCAATCCTTGGCATCTTCTTAACATTCGCTCAAAATTAGGTTCACGGATATCCTAGCGGGAAATATTTCGGTGAAATAGTAAACGAGAATCATTCTCAGAATGGAAAACATGCTCAAAGTCGTGGATAAGATGGTTTGGACTCTGTAGCCCAGACATGGAACAAGATAGGCTCTTGTCAAGAGTTATGATGAGCATGCTCGGAGGAGTTTCATTTAATTTATTCAGGAGGAAAATGAACACATCCACTTTGCCTGCATCATGCAAGACGAGAACCCAGCTGAAGCTTTCGGGTGACCTTCGTTGGAAAGCGTCTTCGAGTTTAACCGAGTCTTCTTATTTGTTCACCCCCTCCATGGTCTGTTGGAGGTTTGTTTATAAAAGACAAACTATGTGCATTTTTCTTGTCCCACATAGAAAAAGTGGGAGGAAGTGGGCCAATTAATAAGTGTGGGGTTTTCCTTGTGTACTTAAAGGAATGATTGGGTGGAGCTAGACCCCACCATACCCGTGTGCGGGTGCGCGAATAATTGCGCGATTATCATGGATAGTTTTTGCACTGATCTCAAGTGTGCTAATGCTGATGGGACCGAAGATTTTTTGACAGGAGAATCCTTTCGGGAAAAGAATTCAAAGAAGCTTGATTTTCTTCCTTCTCGGTCAAACTTCTTTGAATATGTAGCACCTTAAGCCTCTCAACCTTCTCCAATAGTTCCTTCAAGGATTTTGGATACACCTATTCGAAGAAATGTAGGGAGCGAAGTCGTTTGATCGATGTGTTCTTATCTATTTCATGTATAGGTTTGTGAAAGGATATTTACCGTACATTCTCAGGCAATCCTTCTTCCGGGCGGGTAACAATCACTGCGATCTCTGCATCTTTTGAATGTGAAAAAATGAGTCGATACTGAAGGTTGTGAACGTCGCAGGTTTTGACCCTCTCATAACTTGTTTCATTTCTCCAAATTACATGATGTTTTAATAGCTTTTGCAGAGTTTTCCCTGAATTTTCCCGGACTGGATCATGCTAAGTAAACTCTTATGCCATCCATAGTAGCATCATTGTGGAGCACCTTATGGGAGGATCTAACGGGAAGATGCTCAAGTAAAAAATATAGACACGGACATCGAGACGGCGGTCCATGCGCAGAGTAATCGTTTTTCCATTTGGGCCAACATTGTGCCCTCTGGATAGTAGTTCTTCCTGAAGCCTGTCAGCCAATTTTTTCCATCAAACATCATCCAAGTCACCTACAAGATCATCATCTTTATTATCTTCCAAATGCCTACACGTCGCCAAAATTGTGAGTGGTAATCCTTTGCATCTTCTTAAGATACGCTCAAAATCAGGTTCACGAATATCCTGGCGGGAAATATTTCGATGAAATAGTAAATGAGAATCATTCTCAGAATGGAAAGCATGCTCGAAGTTGTGGATAAGATGGTTTGGACACCATAGCCCAGACATGGAGCATGATAGGCTCTTGTCACGAGTTGTGACGAGCACGCTTGGATGAGTTTCATTTAATTTATTCCGAAGGAAAATGAACACATCCTCTTTGCCTGCATAATCCAAGACGAGAACCCAGCTGAAGCTTTCGAGCAGCCTTCGTTGGAAAGCGTCTTTGAGTTTAACCAAGTCTTCTTATTTGTTGGAGGTTTGTTTTTAAAAGACAAACTATGTGCATTCTCTTTGTCTCACATAGGAAAAGTGGGAGGAAGTGGTCCAATTAATAAGTGTGGAGTTTTCTTTGTGTACTTAAAGGAATGATTGGGTAGGGCTAGACCCCACCATACCCATGTG
Organism: Eucalyptus marginata; assembly: GCA_014182565.1. Taxonomy (NCBI): domain Eukaryota; kingdom Viridiplantae; phylum Streptophyta; class Magnoliopsida; order Myrtales; family Myrtaceae; genus Eucalyptus; species Eucalyptus marginata. Next base: position 35,627,691 of record CM024593.1, read on the forward strand.
CGGGTGCATGAATAATTACGTGATTATCACGCATAGTCTTTGCAATGATCTCAAGTGTGCTAATGCTGATGGGATCTAAGATTTTTTGACAGGCCAATCCTTTCAGGAAAAGAATTCATAGAAGCTTGATTTTCTTCCTTCTCGGTCAAACTTCTTTGAATATGTAGCACCTTAAGCCTCTCAACCTTCTCCAATAGTTCTTTCAAGGATTTTGTGTACACCTCTTCCAAGAAATGCAGGGAGCGAAGTCATTTGACCGATGTGTTCGTATCAATTTCACGTATAGGTTTGTGAAAGGACAGGTACCGCACATTCTCGGGCAATCCTTTTTCCGGGCAAGTAACAATCATCGCGATCTCTGCATCTTTTGAATGGGAAATAATGAGTCGATGCTGAAGGTAGTGAACGCCGTAGGTTTTGACCCTCCCATAACTGGTTTCCTTTCCCCAAATTACATGATGTTTTTAATAGCTTTTGCAGAGTTTTCCCTGGATTTTCACAGACTGGATCATGCTAAGTAAACTCTTCTGCCATCCATAGTCGCATCATTGTGGAGCACCTTATGGGACGATCTAACGGGAAGATGCTCAAGTAAAAAATATAGGCACGGACATCGAGAAGGTGGTCCATGCGCAGAGTAATCGTTTTTCCATTTGGGCCAACATTGTGCGCTCTGGATAGTAGTTCTTCCTCAAGTTTGTCAGTCAATTTTTTTCCATCGAACAGCATTGGAGTCACCTACTAGATCATCATCTTTATTATCTTCCAAATGCCTACACGTTGCCGGAATTGTGAGTGGCAATCCTTTGCATCTCCTTAACATAAGCTCAAAATCAGGTTCACGGATATCCTAACGGTAAATATTTCGGTGAAATAGTAATTGAGAATCATTCTCAGGAAGGAAAACATGCTCGAAGTCGTGGATAAGATGGTTTGGACTCCGTATCCCAAACATGGAGCGAGATAGGCTCTTGTCACGTGTTGTGACGAGCCCGCTCGGACGAGTTTCATTTAATTTATTCTGGAGGAAAATGAACACATCCTCTTTGCCTGCATCATCCAAGACGAGAACCCAGCTGAACTTTCGGGCAGCTTTCGTTGGAAAGCGTCTTCGAGTTTAACTGAGTCTTTTTATTTGTTCACCCCCTCCACGGTCTGTTGGAGGTCTGTTTATAAAAGACAAACTATGTGCATTTTCCTTGTCCCACATAGGAAAAGTGGGAGGAAGTGGGCCAATTAATAAGTGTGTGGTTTTCTTTTTGTACTTAAATGAATGATTGGGTGGGGTTAGAGCCCACCATACCCGTGTACGGGTGCGCGAATAATTGCGCGATTATCATGCATAGTTTTTGCAATGATCTCAAGTGTGCTAATGCTTATGGGATCGAAGATTTTTTTACCAGAGAATCCTTTTAGGAAAAGAATTCAAAGAAGTTTGATTTTCTTCCTTCTTGGTCAAACTTCTATGTATATGTAGCACCTTAAGCCTCTCAACCTTCTCCAATAGTTCTTCCAAGGATTTTGGGTACACCTCTTCAAAGAAATGTAGGGAACGAAGTCGTTTGACCGATGTGTTCTTATCTATTTCACATATAGGTTTGTGAAAGAACATGTACTGTACATTCTCAGGCAATCCTTCTTTCGGGCGGGTAAAAATCATCGCGATCTCTGCATCTTTTGAATGAGAAATAATTAGTTGATGCTGAGGGTTATGAACGCCGTAGGTTTTGACCCTCTCATAACTTGTTTCGGTTCCCCAAATTACATGATGTTTTAACAGCTTTTGCAGAGTTTTCCCTGGATTTTCCCAGATTGGATTATGCTAAGTAAACTCTTCTGCCATCCATAATCGCATGATTGTGGAGCACCTTGTGATAGGATCTAACGGGAATATGATTATGTAAAAAATATAGGCACGAACATCGAGAAAGTGGTCCATGCGCAGAGTCATTGTTTTTCCATTTGGGCCAACATTGTGCCCTCTGGATAATAGTTCTTCCTCAAGCCTGTCAATCAATTTTTTCCATCGAATAGCACTAGAGTCACCTACGAGATCATCATCTTTATTATCTTCCAAATGCCCTCACGTCGGCAGAATTGTGAGTGGAAATCCTTGGCATCTTCTTAACATACGCTCAAAATCAGGTTCACGGATATCTTGGCGGGAAATATCTTGGTGAAATAGTAAACGAGAATCATTCTCATAATGGAAAACATGCTCGAAGAAGTGGATAAGATGGTTTGGACTCTGTAGGCTAGACATGAAGCGAGATAGCTCTTGTCACGAGTTGTGACGAGCACACTCGGACGAGTTTCAATTAATTTATTCCGGAGGAAAATGAACACATCCTCTTTGCCTGCATCATCCACGACGAGAACCTAGCTAAAGCTTTCGAGCCGCCTTCGTTGGAAAGCGTCTTCGAGTTTAACCGAGTCTTCTTATTTGTTCACCCCCTCCATGGTATGTTGGAGGTTTGTTTGTAAAAGACAAACTATGTGGATTTTCCTTGTCCCACATAGGAAAAGTGGGAGAAAGTGGGCCAATTAATAAATGTGGGGTTTTCTTTGTGTACTTAAAGGAATTATTGGGTGGGGCTAGACCCCACCATACCCATGTGCGGGTGCGCGAATAATTGCGCGATTATCATGCATAGTCTTTGCAATGATCTCAAGTGTGCTAATGCTAATGGGACCGAAGATTTTTTGACACGCGAATCCTTTCGGGAAAAGAAGTCAAAGAAGCTTGATTTTCTTCCTTCTCTGTCAAAATTCTTTGAATATGTAACACCTTAAGCTTCTCAACCTTCTCCAATAGTTCTTTCAAGGATTTTGGGTACACCTCTTCGAAGAAATGTAGGGAGCGAAGTCGTTTGACCGATGTATTCTTATCAATTTCACGTATAGGTTTGTGAAAGGACAGGTACCACAGATTCTCAGGCAATCCTTCTTCCGGGCCGGTAACAATCATCGCGATCTCTGCATCTTTTGAATGAGAAATAATGAGTTGATGCTGAAGGTTATGAACGCCGCAGGTTTTGACCCTCTCATAACTTGTTTCCTTTCCCCAAATTACATGATATTTTAATAGCTTTTGCAGAGTTTTCCCTGGATTTTCCTAGACTAGATCATGCTAAGTAAACTCTTCTGCCATCCATAGTCGCATCATTGTGGAGCACCTTATGGGACGATCTAACGGGAAAATGCTCAAGTAAAAAATATAGGCACGGACATCGAGAAGGTGGTCCATGCACAGAGTAATCGTTTTTCCATTTGGGCCAACATTGTGCCCTTTGGATAGTAGTTCTTCCTCAAGCCTGTCAGTCAATTTTTTCCATGGAACAGCATCAGAGTCACCTACGAGATCATCATCTTTATTATTTTCCAAATGCCTACATGTCGCCAGAATTGTGAGTGGCAATCCTTGGCATGTTCTTAACATACACTCAAAATCAGGTTCACGGATATCCTAGTGGGAAATATTTCGGTGAAATAGTAAACGAGAATCATTCTCAGGATGGAAAACATGCTCGAAGTCGTGGATAAGATGGTTTGGACTCTGTAGCCCGGACATGGAGTGAGATAGGTGTTAGGGAAATCCCTTATGATGTTTTGAAGATGACAAAATAAATCAAAGGCTACTGACATGTTTGATGGTTGAGTAATAGACTATGCAGATGATTGAACATGTAAAGGATATTGTCAAAGTCTCGAAGACGGCCGAAGACCGAACGGAACACATGTCCAAAGTATATTCGAAGATTTCCAGACTTTTGTGTCAAAGTCTCGAAGGCGCTGACTTTAGTGTCAAAGTCTGTTCTACATCGAAGTCCGCCTACTCGACAAATTCCGCATCGAACGTGAATGAAGAACAAGAAGACAGACTCTATCTTTGAAGTCGAACCGAAGACGACAGACTCTATCTTGAAGCAAAACATAACAGATCGTGTTCAGACCTTAAAGTTAAATCTGTTCGGACCCAGATTACAAAGTCTATCGCACTCGGACTCGAGATTGTAAAGTCTATTGCTCTCGGACTTTACATCCGTAACTCGACGAACGTAACTCAAGCCCAATCATATAACGGCTAGTGATCCGGTTTGGATTCCACATCAAGATTGATTTGATTGACTCAATCTAATTGATTGACAATTAGATCTTGAAGACAAGAACTTTCTATACGAAGAAGCTTTACTTATGGAAACCAAGATTTCGTTTGTATGGGCGATCGGAATCAATTTGGGATTCTATCTTTGTCACTCAACGGCTACCAAATCTTCTAGATACGGATCTGTCCAATGGGTAGATTGGAAGACGATCCTCGGGATGCTGTCCAACGGCTAGTTTGGAAGTGGAGGAGTATTTAAGGAGATGAAGGACCGATGAGCAAGTAAGAGACGGAGCGTAGAATTTATAATTCCAAAGTCTGAGCGATCTTCTTTCATGCACTTGTCTCTCGTGAGCTTAAACGTTTGTGATCTTGAGAGAAATACCAAAAGAGTGACTTAGTGAGATAGTGTGATCTACTACTAAGTGTTTGCACTCAAAGTTGTAATCTCTTGTTGATTGCATAATGGAATCCAGCCAAGAAGGCAGTTAGCGTGGGAGAGTGGACGTAGGCTTGGATTAAGCCGAACCACTATAAACATTGTGTTCTTATTCTCTTCCCTCAACTCATTTATTTTATTCCGCATTTATTTGCCAAGATTTTGTTTAAACACCTATTCACCCCCCTCTAGGTGTTATTACTAGTCCTCTCAATAGGCTCTTGTCACGAGTTGTGACAAGCACACTCGGACGAGTTTCATTTAATTTATTCGGGAGGAAAATGAACACATCCTCTTTGCCTGCATCATCTAAGACGAGAACCTAGCTGAAGCTTTCGGGCGGCCTTCGTTGGAAACGCGTCTTCAAGTTTAACCGAGTCTTCTTATTTGTTCACCCCCTCCATGGTTTGTTGGAGGTTTGTTTGTGAAAAACAAACTAAGTGCATTTTCCTTTTCCCCAATAAGAGAAGTGGGAGAAAGTGGGTCAATTAATAAGTGTGTAGCGTTCGTTGTGTATTTAAAGGAATGATTGGATGGGGCTAGACCCCACCATGGTCGTGTGCGGGTGTGCGAATAATTGCGCAATTTTGGCGCACTTAGCACTGTGCGCGCCCGCAGTTTAATTAGCACTAACCCCTTTGTTATTTTATTTTTTATTTTTTGTTATGTTATTAATTTTAATCAATTCAAAGGTTGTCTTTTGTTTTTAGAATTTTTTGAAATAAAATAAAAATAAAGAAATAAAAATTCGAAATTTTTATTTAAAAATAAATTATTATTCCGAATTTTGTTTATGTCTATTCAAGACAACCTTTGGAAAAGATACCTATTCAGTTTGTAACTTTTCCCGAATGGTTGCAATTGTTCGGTTTTCAATTTCTTCCGGATGGACGCCTTTGTTCATCTGGACAATTTTCGAAATGATACATGTGTTCGCTTTGCAATCTTTCACGAAGAGTTGTCTACGTTTTAAGAATGTTATATATATATATATATACACATTTCGGTTTTCAGAATAGTGAGTGTGTGGTCATTTTTGAAACTTCTTTCTGAAAAACTACAGCCATCATTCTTCAATTGTTTCTTAGAGAGATCTTGGAAAAATACTAGAATTGCTATCTAGTATTCTCATTTGAGACTTTATTGTATCCTGGAGGAAATTTGGCAGTGACCATTAGCAACGTTGTGGGGCAAATAAATCCTTAAAGAATGTGATATCACGCCTCAAGGTCCGACTTGAGTACTCAAAGATCCGTTGTCATTGTTCTACCAAATTCGAAGCCATATTTTCCTAACATGGTCAAATTCCAAATCGTTGCATTTGCTTTCATGAGCGCTTCACCTATGTTGTTGGCAAACTCACAGGATCTTAAATCTTCGATCCATACACAGTAGTTGAAGCGACGACTTACCCTTTGGTCACGAAGCACGGTGCCCACTAGACTAGTCTTGCCTACTCCTTGCGCCCCGTGGACGAAAATCACTTTCAACAGAAGGCTCTCTATTATCCATTTGACCAGCTGGTCCATCGGCTCTTTGATACCCACTAACGCATCTGTCTTCTCACTTAAGGCATTGACCAATGACCCAACGCCGGCCGAGTAGGAATGGGCTTGGTTGCTGGGTAATCTAAAATGAGCCTCTATGGGACCGGTTCTCCCAAGATTATCTTTGAATGTTTGCAGCGTTTTCTTGATATATCTTGATTTATTTGCAAAAGTTTCGTCTCCGTATCTGCGGCGAAAGTAGAAATTAAGACCTCTCCACCTCCCCTCGGAATTACGTCGCTTCATGTCCTCGATAGCATCTTGAGAGTCATAGAGAAATTTCCACATCCTCATGATGTCCCTTTTGAGCTTTTCATCGATGATCTCCTTTGAGTAGGCTTTCGCGAGAAGATCCTCGATCTGCTTGATCAAGTCATTGAGGTCGTCAAGTTCATCTTTAGCAGATTCAGCGAGTTTCAATTCCTTTTGCCATTCTTCCCATACAACAGGAATCAACAGCCCCAGACCACCCAACACTGAGGTTGGATCCATTTTCCACTCCTCTGGTTGGATCAGAGAGAGAAAGGGAGAGGATGAAGTCACCGATGGAAATGGCCTAGCTGGGCCGTTTCTCCGAGCAAGTATTGATGCAGACGAATCTTTCACGATGGTGATTTTGGGGGAGAGACGAAATCCCTAGACGGGGATTCTAGATGGGGATTTTTGGGGAGAGACTTTTTATTAATTGGAGGTGGCTTGATAGTGAAGGAGGAACCCTTCTTCCTTGGGCTCTTTTGGCCCCCCTCCCTTCCTCTTTATTTATGCTCTCTCCTCTCGTCTCGCTATCGCTTGCAATAGGAAGGGTACCGGCACTACACAGCCAGCGAAGAGAGAGAGAGAGAGAGAGAGAGAGAGAGAGAGAGAGAGAGAGAGAGAGAGAGAGAGAGAGAGAGAGAGAGAGAAGGGCTTTCAAAGGGCAAAAACAGAAGTTTGGGTCAAATTTGCTTGTGTGAATTTTTTTTTTAACACCTTGGTGGATATGGCCATGTAATTTAATGTAAGATAAAGTGCTAAGTGGAAACCATCCAAGATTAGACGAGGAATTATTTATTTTTTAGATCCTATTCTAGACTTTGATTTTCTTGATTGTTCTTATTATCCCTCTCTTTTAAATACCATGTCGGAAGTCCCTTCCCAAGCAACAATCATTATAGAGAAGCCATTTATTATATTTAGATCAATTGATATTTTTTTTTGTTATGTCGAATTAATTCCATAAAAAGAATCATTTGTGACATGTGACAACCTAAATTTTCAGATTTTGTTTTTGATGAAATAAATCGAGCCTTTCGTCGATGCGCCGATAGTGCTATTCTCTGAGCTGATCATTCACGAGATAACTAGACTATCTGGGGAAGCAATTAAGGAATCTAAATGCAATGGACTTGAGAATTCGATTAGGAATCGACTGCTCAGTCGTGTTGATCTGCAAGGGTCATTACAGCACCGTAAAAAATCGATCATAGGTCGAAGATAGGTCGATTCGATTGAGATATGTGATTAGTGTGTGGGTGATTCCACCTAATTGCAAAATTCTTGTCGAACGGCATTAGACCGATTTTTCTGTCATTTCTGTACCCAGTGTCCGTATTTGAAACCTCGAGATTTTCACGACAACCGAGAGCCACCAATGTGTCGAAGATGTACATTGTGACTCGAAATAAATCGATCACGGGTCAATTGCATCAAAAATTCCTAAAAGTTACCGTTAAGCTAAAAGCGCGCTAGATTGAAATTAACCGTTAATTTGAACCCGATTTCAGAAATTGAAAGTTCTGTGGTGTCATGATCTATTTTAGGACCATCGACTCATCCTCCGAAGAATTTTCGGAGATTCCGAGATTTTTACGGAAAATCGTTTCGTACGTCGTGGAAAATTAACGAAAATTCGTACGGGCCAAATTTAAGGGAATTTGGACTTCCAATCCAAGCCTTTGAGTATTGGGGACTTACAGAAAATTGTTCGGAATTTTTCTTCAGCGAAATTGGACCTCAATTTGGGAAATTGAGTGAAGAAATTGATCCTAAAATTGGGAAATTCGAAATTAGGTAAGGGCTACAATTTTTGGCTTCAATTTGGACTATTTTGATGGATTATAAGGCGGGAAAGTATTGGGGAACATTGCAATTAATTAGATGGATGAACATGAAGACTTTAAATACCAATCCATGATGAAAATTGAGATATTTTACTAGATTTTTGCCTCTCCCCTCCTTCACCGCCTCTGTCTCTCTCCCCCTTTGTGCGACACCTTCTGTTTCGACCTCACTTTCATTTCCTTCTCGCTGCCTCCATCAGCTTTGGCTTCCCTTTCATTTCTTCCTTCCATCTACCCTTTTTCTTTATTTGCCGCAGCATCAAAACCCCCTTGTTGACCCTTGTGCAGCAGCTTCGATCCACTCCGGCCACTTGCGTCGGCCCAGTTTCTTCGGTCAAAGCCCCCACACATCCAGGTCCGATGAAGACGTCAGCAGCTTCGGTCTTCACGTCTGCAGCTCGCGTGTTCTTCTTCGCCCGCGTCTCCTTCAGCTCGTGGACTTGCTGCCTCGTGGTGTCTCGCCCTTGCTTTCCCCCAGCTCGAGCATCACCAGCACCGTCTTCAGTCACGCGTGCGTCCCAACCCAACATCTTCGGCCCATCTCCAGTTGCAAGTTCAGCCCGTTCTCTATAGCAGTCAGCCCGCAACTTCAGTCCATCGGGCCCTTGCTGTTTCTCTCGCCAGGCCCAAGCTGCAGCCCATGTGAAATTCAGCCCGTGGAATCCAGCAATTTTGGCCCAACAGTTGGTTTGTTTTTAGCCCGTTGAGTTTAGCGAAGCCCAGCGAAATTTTGAGGCCCAAGCCCAGCATCTACAAGCGAGCCTGGGTCCCATCGCAAAAACAAATCTCGGTTGGGCGAGATTTGTTGACCCAAGCAGCCCCGTCGAGTGTTTGTTGACGCCGCCGAAAATTTGGATTTCGGCCGTCGTCGCATCGTCGTCGCGGTGAACCGGTTTTCGCGATTAACCGGTGAGTTTATGCACTAAACTCTTCTTAGTAGGCTAATAACATCTAAGGGGTGTTTAGATTTATTTAATTAGGAATTAAGTGGTTAGTTAGATTAAATTAGAAATTTAATTATGCAATTATGCATGTTAGGTGGTTAGATTAGATTATGTGAGGCCTAGATAAATTGTGCTATTTATCTAGAAGGGTTCGGAAATTTTCCGGGTCCGTATTGGTATTTAATTTAGCAATTTTGGCCTAGGTTGGTATTTTTAGAATTTAAATGGAATTATTTAATTAATTTTCGAAATTAATTAATTATTAATTATTTTTCCGAAAATTAGGCCGGGATAATCGGTGACCGGAATTTTGTGCTGATTGTAATGGTGTAGTTAATTTCTGCAATTGAGTGTTAATTTATGCAAATTGAGTGATGATTGGATTTTTGGTATTTAATTCCAAAAATTGTGAATTTCCAATATTTATTCAGAAAGTATCGGGTGTCGGATTTTGACATCGAAAATGGTTTTTAGTACTATATAAAATAGTAGGGTTTTTAAAAAAAGTAAGAATATCAATTTTTCTAAGTCAAGTTGACCGTGTGTGCCCACACACGAGTAATTTCATGTGAATTTCTAATACAAAGAAAAATGCCAGACTCACCATTTTAATTGAAGCATTTGAGTGCAACGCACAATGCCCTGGGCCATATTTGAGTAATCGTATGATGGTTAAGAGAAATTGTCCCGGGCTGTTAAGCTGGACGTTATCCCTATTGGGGATACCCCTTGGACAACGGGAAGCCGGTCACAGTAGATTTTGGACCCTATGCTCCTTCAAGAAAGCCGTTTGAAAAAGACGTGCTGTGCTCAATGGGGTGAGACGAAGCCTGGCAATGCCAGAAGTCCGCCGAACAGAGAGTAGGCCATGCTACATGTCAAGATCAAAACTAGGAACGCATGTTTAATTGAGTTGAATGCGTCAGATTATGGGACAAAATTGTGTGATATGATATGGGACGTGTCATAATGATTTGGCCCTATAATCAGGACTCCTATGCTTATTTGAGAATTTCAATATGGCGTTCCAGTTAATTGAGCTCAGTTGTTGCTCATACTTTCATGGTGTCTGAATTATAAACTATACTGACCTGCAGAGTGGAATTGAGGCGAGGTAAGTCCTCTATGCTAAATGCATGATTATGTGGTTAGAACGCTTCTTAACGTATTTCCCTCCTAATCGGGGTTTAGAGTATGGACTTGCTGAAACATTGTCTCACTGGTTATTGGATAACCATTTGCAGGTCCTTAGAAGGTGGTCATGAAGGACCAAGGCCCCGAAGTTTGAGGAGGTGGAGTATGGAGGATCGGCGGATGTGTCCTATTAGTATGTCATAGGATAGCCTCTTTTGAAAGTCGACATTTTTATAGGCTTTCGACTAAACTTGTTTTGTACCTGAATCTCGTTGTTTATAAAAGTGTGCTTTTGTGAATTGATGTCCTGCTTTTCTATCCCGAGATGGTTACTGTCAGGGGATATTTATTCGCTTCCGCACGTGCAATAAAAATAAAGGGTCGGTGACTCGTCTTGGGAAGTCGCAAAATTTTATCGACCAGAGAGAGATGGGCACGCACTTAGGGTTCAGGGCGCGACATGATATGCTCAAAATAGGATAGGTCACATCATTCAAATTGTTTGTTTTAGCTTTTGATATTATTACTTTCGTTTGTCGCAAGGTGCCAAATAACACGCTTACTTTCATACTGGTATTGAAATTTTTTTTGTAAAATCATGGATGGTACTTGTTGATAATAGTTCAACTAAATAAGATACTTTAAGCTTAACCTGATATTTTGACAACAAAGAAAAAAAAGCTTAACCTGATAAAAATGATCTAGATAGGGGAGATAAATGATTTTTATCACCTTCGAACATGGGTGAGAAATTTGCTGCGTTCGTCGGTATATATAAATTATAATTGTGTTCAAGCGGATTTATGGGCATTGTGGCCCGACCTCAGATAGGTACAAAAGCTAGGTTTTATCGGAGATTATTATTGATTTACTTGGACTCTAAAGCCATTTTGGATCTTCTTTTCAATAAAAATTTATATGAATATGATTCTTTGCTACTTCTTGGGATATATCTTGATTCGTTCATGGAGATTGGAAGATCAAATTACATTATAAAATATATAGAACTGAAAACTTTTAGACTTAGTTGTATTTATAAATAAAGGTTTTGGACCAAAAACATTCGATTAATTGCATCAGTTGAAAGATTTAAGATTTCATTGCGTTCCTTATATAAGACTTAATAGATGTGTGCGATTTTTCTCCAAAACTTCTTAATCATGAAAACTAGCTAAGAGCCCCCTGTTTTGCTTTGGCTTGTCATTAAAAATAGAGTTGTTCATTTGTAAAACATGGTATTCTCATCAAAACATACGATTAATCAACCGTTAATGTAGTAATATTTTTAACAATAAGAAGTTAAAATAATACTAGGAAGATGATGATGAACTTTTATCAAGTTGTATCAGTCTTTTTAAGTAACAGTGAGTGTTTAGCTATTAAAAGATAGTATTGTCCTGCAAAATTAATTGTGTAATCTGGTTTGGAAATGTGAACCATCGTGTCCAAAAATCCTTTAAATAGCGTCCACTAACATATGCATGCAAATTTAGTAAGTTTTAACATCAAATTTTGCATAGGTAAAACAATCTAAAATCTATAGAAGTTCAAAAAAAAAAAAAAAAACTTGGTTTAAAAATAAATTGCTTCCATGCTTTAATTTTTAATAAAAAATAACAATGTGTTTTGTTTGTTGGTGGCGGGAGTCTCTACTAAACCAACCACCCGCAAAATTTCCATGTGTCAAGAGGGTTTGAGATGATGCTAAAAAATTCGTTTATCAGGAAAATATCTTCTTTAAATTGAAAAGTAAGGAGAATGACTATATATATTTTTTTAAATAACGGAAATTAATTTCTACACTCTCCCGTGGCGCACCATCCTTTACTACACAGCGTATCTTCCTTGTAAACAGCATTCACCCGTTGCCACCGCCGTGCCACCACTATTGCTAGCCACCATATGTCGTTGAACCACCACCGCCACCACGTCATCACCATCTCCTTCGTCATCCACAGTCACCTTCAATCAAAAACAAAATAAAAAAATTCCAGCCACCATAGAATTTTCCTTTTTTTCGCAGCCCCTCTCATTGCCATCATCATCTTCTACCGTCAACCATCCAAGACCCCGCCACCATCGACCATCGCTTGGAACCGCCATCAAGAATCCTTAGCCACCACCAACTACAATGCCACGGGTAATGAACCTTCACCTCGACCTGGAACTAATCCTTTGACTGCCTCAAACATCGCTAGAAACAACCAACGAGGCAATTTCATGGCCATCATCTTTGGGTTGTGATCAGATTTGAGGCGTTAGGCATCGCTGTGCACATCATATATGAACGAAGGAGAAAAAGGGAAGGACAAAACAGAGGAAATGGGAATTTGTAAGTTGGACGCCAAAAGTTGAGAAAATTTCCGGGCCCAGATATCAGCGTAAGTGCGAGGCTCAATTCACGCCGCCTTTGTATCAAACATTCTACTTTTGATCCAATTACCGACACCAACAAATTCATTACAATCTTAAACTTCTTATCTAGCGTTTTGAGAGAAATCAAATTCCTGCATTTGGTTCAACGCAGTCAAGGAAAATAAGAATGTCAATTAGATTCCACATGACATATAAATTTTCTCATAAAGTGTGCAATTAGATCGCCTAATAATAAGAAAAAGCACACCAGAGATTCCAAATCTAATGTGCAGTAGTCAGGTTAGTACCACAATTTTTCAGTTGCTTATTTAAGCTCCTAACTTTCAAATTTTGTTCATTGAAGTGACTCTGACTACTTGGATCGTTTGAATTGGGGACATGGCATTATTTTAATGATAAAATCGTTGTTGCGTTTTTAAATAATGCCACTTCAGCTATTCTGTAAAGCAAATTCTTAAATATATAACTGAATTAAATGAATTTCGAAAGTTAAGGAGCTTAAATGAGTGATCGAAAAATTGTGGCACTAAACTTAGCTATATATGAAAGATTTTGAACCTTTAGTGTACTTTTCCCTTAACAATAGCTAGTTTTACTATTTCAATTCTACATTCTACCACCACACAAATATCAAAAGCCCATATCCATCACTGGCATCGCCCAGTGTTGGGATATAATACGTGGAATTACGAGGATCTTGCAATTTACGTCAACGTGAAATCACCAGAGAAAATAAACGAGAAAAATAAGGACACCAGAAATTTACGTGGTTCGGTCCGAGTATCGGTACCTACGTCCACGGGGAGAGCCAGCAACAAATAATCCACTAAAATCGGAGAATTAGAGTTTACAATCGCTCAAGTGTTTCCCACACCTAGATTCAACCCCAAACCCTAAGTGTTTATAAATAACAACTCAATTGGGTATAAACGCACGGCGCAAAATTACCGCGCATTCAAGCTCAAAACCAAACGCCGAAAAACAAGAACTCCTTTTCTTGATCACGTGGGTGGCTTCACTTGACATTGTGCAGCGGCGGCTCCTCGTAGGGTTTCAGCAGCAACTCTTTTACATAGGGCTTCTTTTCCCTTTTATATGCGTGTGCTCAAAGAGGAAACCTTTATTTGATCTTTATCTCCTCTTTTGTAAATCTTCAAGAGTACTTAGGAAATCTTTATCAATAAATTCGGTTTAACAAATCGTTATCCGAATTCAAAATCAAGACATTAATTTAATAATTCTCCACCTTGGCTCGATGTTTGAAGCCAAGTTATAGTGCTCATCATCCATGCTGCTCTCCCAACACCCCGATGGGCGCTCACTCTCCACAGACGCCAATAGAGCTCAAGCAGAGCTTGAGCTTCGCCAAAAGAACAAACTTAGTTATCATGTCTGCCGGGTTATCTGCTGTAGTAATCTTTTTAACAATAACAATACCCTTAGCTAAGACATCTCAGATGAAGTGGTACCTGATGTTGATATGCTTCGTTCGCTCGTGATAAACTGGATTATACGCCAAATATATCGCACCTTGGTTATCACAGTGTGTATCCACACTTTTCTGTTCTAACCCAAAGTTCAAGAGCAAACTTTGTAACCATATCGCCTCCTTCGCTACAAAGGTTAGTGCCATGTACTCTACCTCAGTCGAAGACAAGGCAATGTGATCCTGTAAGGACGCTTTCCAACTAACTGCACCACCCGCTAACGTAAACACGTACCCTGCTAAAGATCTACAATCATCCAAGTCACCGGCGTGATCCGAATCCACAAAACCGGTGGTCTCATTGCCATTACTATCCCTCCGGTATACTATACCCATGTCTGTTGTCCCCTTCAAATATCCGAGAATCCACTTCACAGCTTCCCAATGAGCTTTACCAGGTCGCTTCATATAGCGACTAACCACGCTCACAGCTTGTGAAATATCAAGCCTAGTGCACACCATAACATACATAATACTACCCACTGCACTAGAATAAAGAACACGGGACATATGCTCCTCCTCCTCCTTAGTCTGCGGTGATAATTTATCTGAAAGTTTAAAGTGCTTCGCTAAAGGTGTACTTACAGATTTTGTTGACTGCATATTAAAACGTGCCACGATCTTCTCAATATATTTCTTTTGAGATAGACGTAAAACTCCTGCAGCCCTGTCACGCAAAATCTCCATACCCAAAATTTTCTTTGCAGCACCTAAATCTTTCATCTCAAATTCAGCATTTAACTGCCTCTTCAGCACATCAATATCAGACATATTCTTAGCTGCTATCAGCATATCATCAACATATAAGAGTAGATAAATCAAAGAACCATTCTCCAATCTCCTATAGTAAACGCAGCTGTCCATCTGACTTTTTGAATAATCTTGACTAGCCATAAAAGTATCAAAACGTTTATACCACTGCCTAGGAGATTGTTTTCAGCCCATACAAAGATTTATTTAACAAGCAAACATGATCTTCCTTACCTTGAATAGCAAATCCCTCTGGTTGCCTCATGTAAATCTGCTCCTCCAACTCACCGTGAAGAAACGCAGTTTTTACATCTAGCTGCTCTAACTCGAGATCCTGCGAAGCAACTAAGGCAAGTAAAACACGAATAGAAGTATGTCTTACCACAGGAGAGAACACCTCATTGTAGTCAATTCCCTCATGATGTGTATACCCCTTCGCCAAAAGTCTAGCCTTATACCTCACTGCCTCGACACCGGGAATGCCCTCTTTCCGTTTGAAGACCCATTTACTTCCGACAATCTTTTGGCTCTTGGGTATTTTGACTAGCTCCCATGTCTGATTTCGATGGAGAGATTCCATCTCTTCACTTATAACCCCTAGCCACTGCGATGACTCCGAACTAGCTATCGCCTCAGAATAAGACGAAGGCTCATCTGTCTCCACCTCATCACCTACAGTCAATGCATAAGCAATATCTGTATAACCAAAACGTACCGGTGATTTAATTTTCCTTCTCTGTCTATCTGCGGCTATAGTTTCTTTGCGGCTTTGCTGGTTGTTCACTATCATCGACTTCGAGGCTGCGGCTTCATCTGCAGTCTCAACTTCTGTTACCTTCGAGGTCTCCAGAGTCTCCACCTGAAGCTCCACCTCACTAATGACACCATGATCTGTCTTCTCTGCTTGTTGTGTCTCAGAACTCCTCCTTTGAAGCATTACAGTCTCGTCAAAGATCACATCTCTACTGATTAGAAAACCGGGTGATCTGGGATCGGTGCACCACAGCCGGTAGCCTTTCACCCCATGTGCATAACCCAGAAATATGCACTTCTTCGCCCTTGGCTCAAGCTTACCATCACTCGCATGAGCATACGCAGGACATCCGAATATACGTAATCCGAAGTAATCAACCGGTTTCTCTGACCATACTTCCTCAGGAGTCTTCCACTCGATAGCGATGGAGATCGATTTACCAGGTAACATGCCATGTTTACTGCTTCGACCCAAAATTCCTTGCCAAGTCCTGCATGCGAAAGCATGCATCGAGCTCACTCAAGCAAAGTTATGTTCTTCCGTTTTGCCACGCCATTATGCTGTGGTGTCCTAGGTACTGTGCGGTGTCTTACAATACCTTCTTTCTCGCAGAACTCGGTAAAATCTTTACCACAGAACTCCATGCCATTATCGGTTCTCAGGCACTTGATTTGTTTATCTGACTGCTTCTCAATCAATGCCTTAAATTTCTTGAACCGATCAAACACATCATATTTGTGCTTCGAAAGTAAACCCATACCTTCCTCGAATAATCGTCGATAAATGTCAGCATATATCGGGCACCTCCTTTCGAAGGAACCGAAGACGGGCCCCGCACGTCCGAGTGAATATATTCAACGGTCGTTTGGTCGAATGAATAGCTGTAGTAAACTTAACTCGGTCTTCGCTTCCCATAGATGCGGTGCTCACATAAGTCCAGCTTCCCTGTCTTCTGACCCTTCAACAACCCCTTTTCACTCAGCATCGTCATACCTGCCTCACTCATGTGCCCTAAACGCATATGCCATAATTGAGTCAAATCAAAATCTGACTCACCTGATGAAACTGCAACGGTTCCGGTCATGGTCTCTCCCAGTAGATGATAGAGAGTATTCACTTTCTTCCCTTTCATCACTGTCATGGCACCTCAAGAGATCTTCAGTATTCCACCTTCAGTGGTGTACCTACACCCGATGTCATCGAGTGTCCCCAGAGAAATAAGGTTCTTCTTGAGCTTCGGTACATGCCTCACATCTGTCAATGTGCGCACCACCCCATCGTGCATCCAGATCCGGATTGTCCCTATCTCCACAGCCTTACAGACTGCATTATTCCCCAAAAGAACCCTACCACCATCTGCAGCATGGTAAGTAGTAAACCAGTTCTTATGAGGCGTCATGTGATAAGAACACCCCGAATCTAGCACCCATTCATCTCCTGACGAAGTAGCAATCACACATAAGACAGCTTCTGCATCACTAGTGCTCCCCTCAGCAACGTTTGCCAC
Source organism: Eucalyptus marginata (assembly GCA_014182565.1). Lineage (NCBI taxonomy): Eukaryota > Viridiplantae > Streptophyta > Magnoliopsida > Myrtales > Myrtaceae > Eucalyptus > Eucalyptus marginata. The sequence continues at coordinate 35,644,832 of CM024593.1, forward strand.
ACTGCTTGTGGCATTCTGCTTATCAACTTTATTCCTCCGCTTTGGACAATCTCTCTTGATGTGCCCCTCCTCGTGACACTCAAAACACTTCACGCGTCCCTTGGACTTTCTATGGCGTGATTTTGATATGCTTTTACCTCTGCTACTACTAGGCTCTCGATGTTGTTCTCTACCCCGAATCATCAGTGCTTGCGCTGCTCCTTTGGCCAGACCGTCATCTCGCAACTTTCTCTGCCACTCCTTAGAGAATAAGGCGGACTTTACCTCCTCTGAGGTAATTGTAGTACGCCCCTGCAATAGCGAATCGGTAAAGTGCTCCCATGACTCTGGTAAAGAGGCTAACAACATCATGCCCTGTTCTTCATTATCAAGTATCTTACCGACGTTCTTCGATCCAACATGAGTTTATTAAATTCATCTAGGTGGGTTCGATAGACGTACCTTCAGTATATCTAAATTGAAACATCTTCTTCAGCATGTACAAGCGATTGTTCAAACCTTTCTTCACATAGAGTGCTTGAAGTTTTGCCCATAATGCTGCGGCATCCTTCTCCTTAGCAACCTCTATTAAGACCTCATCCGTCAAATTTAACAGGATTATGCTCTTTGCTTTTTCAATCAGCTCTACCCTCTCGGAGGTTTTCATTATAATCGGCAACTCATCTTCACCATCCAAAGGCCTTGGCCAAACCTTGTGTTGTCAATAAAGCTCGCATCTTGATGCTCCATAACACAAAGTTGTTGCTCCCATCAAACTTCTCAATCTCAGATTTCCTCTCAGACATAATTGCAATAACAGAATTTCCAGATAATAATCAAACAAGCAAAAGCCCCAAATCACAATCAAGAAATCCAACCCCAAGCTCTGATACCAATTGTTGGGATATAATACGCGGAATTACCAGGATCTTGCAATTTACATCAACGTGAAATCACCAGAGAAAATAAACGAGAAAAATAAGGACACAAGAAATTTACGTGGTTCAGTCCGAGTATCGGTACCTACCTCCACGGGGAGAGCCAGCAGCAAATAATCCACTAAAATCGGAGAATCAGAGTTTACAATTGCTCAATCGCTCAAGTGTTTCCCACACCTAGATTCAACCCCAAACCCTAAGTGTTTATAAATAACAACTCAATTTGGTATAAACTCACGGCGCAAAATTACCGCGCGTTCAAGCTCAAAACCAAACGCCGAAAAACAAGAACTCCTTTTCTTGATCGCGTGGGTGGCTTCACTTGACGTTGTGCAGCGGCGCTCCTCGTAGGGTTTTAGCAGCAACTCTTTTACGTAGGGCTTCTTTTCCCTTTTATATGCGTGTGCTCAAAGAGGAAACCTTTATTTGATCTTTATCTCCTCTTTTGTAAATCTTCAAGAGTACTTAGGAAATCTTTATCAATAAATTCGGTTTAACAAATCGTTATCCGAATTCAAAATCGAGACATTAATTTAACACCCAGCACCATTGGTACGGGGTTGCCCCCATCGGTCACTTAGTCCCTACTGTTATTGGTCATCAATTCTTGCTGACAGTTGCCGATCACAAATCCAAACCGCCAATGAGAAGTACTCTTTCATAGAAGACCACATTTTTTTGGTAGTCCAAACAATTGAATAGAAATCTTATTCCACTGAATGATATAACTTGGAATGGGAAATTTACATGAGGATTTTTTGTCGTGGAACCAAACAAGACCAAAATGCTTTTAGTAAGGTAGTTCAAATTAACAGATCGCCGATAGATATCTATTAAGTGGAAAAGCGTCAATAAAAAGTTAACGAGCGATTACTAGAAATATTGTGTAGACTGTAATATGGTATGTGAGTTTGTGACATTGCAAATCTCACATTAGTTGTGAAAGACTATGTTGAGTGATTCATAAATCAGCACATGCATGTGAATGGCCATCACTTTGTGTATTTATGAAGAAAACTTGTTTGGGGTCTTAGCCAACATGTAACGAACTAGGTCGTGAAAGATGGTATCAGAGTAGGACCTACTCCAATAGATGAGTGGTTGTTAGATAGACAAGGTGTAAACCCAATTGACGAGGATTAGACAAGTTGTCACTACAAGCATGCTTCCAAGATAGGAGAGGGTTTAGGAATGGACGAGGCCACACCTCATATAAGAGGAGTTTTGCTAGATGATATAGACTGGCAAGGATGATGAAGCCAGTTCTTTCAACGAGAGAATTTGTGATATCTCAAGTCCTATATCAAACGGGAGAGATCTTGTTGAGTTTTTTTACCACAAAGAACTTGGCCCATTCCAAGTGAGTTATCTTGGGAAAACAACCATATGTGATTTTGATGATACCAAAACTATCTTTGGCACTAATATATACTTTGATAAGGTGCAGATGGTAAATTAGCTATGAAGATGTCAATGATTCCTCTATTAGCAAATATAAGAAACCAAGTTGTGACAAATAGGTGAACAAACACTTAAGGGAATGGCATTTCGTGGTGGCGTAGAAGGACTTGAGTCAAGTAAATGTTTTTGAAGGTCTTTAGGACTAATGAAAATGGAAGGATCATTGATCTTGTTATCATGCATCATTTCATCGGTACCTTCACTCATGAGTTATCACTAATGATGGTGTACGCATATGAAAATGATCATTGATGGTACAGAAAATTGTCGTTGCAAAACTGGATTCTTTAGCTAAAAAACTAGGAAAGATGTAAGAAAAACAGTTGTCAAGTTTCTGCTTCAATGAAGTGGTAGTAGTAGCAAACTTCATTTTGGGAAACCTGTAGAAGTTAGAAGAAATGATTGTATTAGCAGTCTTGATTCTGGCTCATAATTCCATCTACCCTCAAATGGCTAGTTGGATCTCTTTGAAGGCTCCAACGATTAGATTGAAGAGATGTATAAATAAGGATCAGTGCAGCTTGGAAGAGGTTGAACACAGGAAAACACTGCAGTGATGCTTTGAATTAGAAATTCTCTCTGTTGATATATCTATGTAAAGATTTAGGTCTGTAATTGTATATAGTCAAGTGTATAAGTAATAGAAGTTGTTGTGTCCTAATAGTATGATCTATCTTGTGATATAAACAACATATGTTGTTTTTAGGCTATCAGTTAGAGAGTGGACATAGGCTTGGATATAAAGCTGAACCACTATAAATCACCATGTGTGATTTATCTTCTTTGTTCATCATCTACCTCATCTACTCACTATTATCACACACACTAATAAACTTCTCACATAATCTAGTGTGGTTATTATTGTGTTATTCTGCGAAAGTTTCTTGGTATCCTCACTCAACCTATTCAATCCCCTTCTAGGTTGTATTGTTGGCCTCAACAAGTCAAGCCCTAAAAGGCATACTTTAAAAACCACACACGGTAGTGATAATTGGAGTCAGTGTTGACTTGTTTATTATCTAAAGGATATCTCATTGGTACTTTAGAGATCACAAACTTTCCCACTTAAACAACCAACATCAATGTCAATGTTTGCGGGTATTGCCCAATGATATTTTCTTAATTGATGAGTAGTTCGTCTATTTGTGCACCGTCCTTTGTCTTGGAAGTATGCTAGGAGGTGCACTTGATCTAAGCCCTCTATCTTTGCCAAACATTATTTTGTCAGGTCTATGACCATAACCATTCCACATATGGCTAAACCTTAAAAAAAAAAAAAAAAAAGTACTTTGAATAACCATATAAATAATTATTATCTCGGAGGTGCATATCCGCTTATGAATTATTCAACATAACTTTTTCCGTCCAATGTAGGACTTGGTAATTACAGCTAGACTATAATAAGATTTTGAATCCAAGGCATAGTGTTTAGCATCACTAAAAAGTGTGGTCGACGTAAACTCCCTGTTGGCAATGGTGAAGTGTCTATTCGTAGTGGCCATCGATGGAGCAAATCGGAATTTGTAAATCTGAATTCTTTTTCTTCGGGACCTTACAATCCTCAGTCTTTCCAAAAACTAGGGTGTTCTATGAAAAATGAATTGTTTTTCTTAAGGATAAGGCCTCCTCCACTAGTTGATTTTATAAATAAACCTACATGTATTAGATGCATGTATTATCAAGTTGTTTAGATTGATCAAGTACTATCTAAAGGAAAATTAGAGCCCTTAGATTTACTATTTTGATTATGTATGAGAAAATGTTAACTCTCTTATAACATTGTTACGGCACATAATTCATACTCTGGTGTTGAAAGAGATTAGCATGATATCATTTTAAGGAATATGCACATTTTAAAGAGAAAATTGTCCAGAAAGTCTTAAACCTATTACACTTTTGTCAATTCAATCATAAATTTATTAAGTTTTGCCAATTAAACCCTAAACTTTTTTACATTTTACTAATTGAATTTATTCGATTAATTTTAACCAAAGAATACTGGTGTGGATGCCAACCATCCTATATATAGTACCACCGGCGCTAATGAATAATATTTTAATATTTTAGAATTTTTATTATTTTTTCTGTTTTCTTTTTTTCTTCCTAACCTAGGCCAATGAGGTCGTCAGCTGACCCTCACGAGCCATTAGGTGAGGGCGTTAGGCTTCACCCGGATCTAGGCAAGGGCACAGAGGCCCTCGCCCGTGGTAGGGGAGGGTAGCGACACCCTCACCAATACAAGCTATGGTCAACCAATTACCTTGCCGGGCTAAGGTTAGGAAAAAGAAAAGAAAAGAGAAAAAGGAAAAAGAAAATAAATCAATAAAAAATTCCAAAAACTTGAAATATTATTACAAATTGTCTATGTTAGCGTCGTTGGTGCTACGCAAGACAGTCGATATCAACATCGGTGATTTCAGGTTAAAATTGATTGAATTGACTCGATTGGCAAAATGTTAAAATGTTTAAGACTCAATTGATAAAATTGAAAGTTTTATTACTGAATTGATAAAAACGCAATTGGTGTAGGACTTTTTTGATAATTTTCCCCATTTTAAATGGAGCCAAGGGTTCGTGTTTTCAAGTTAAAGGAAGCTTTACATGATTGGCAGACCAAGAGATCCACAACCCATCCTAATCAACAGGGACAATCAAAGTCCAATTGGTGCTTCAAATGATATACTTGCCATGTGTTCTTAACTCAAGTTTTAACTCTTTAGAGAGAGTGAGAGATCACATCAAAATTGTCTCTACTCTTTCGTTGGTGTTTTTCCTATTAGACACCCATATCTTTTCCTTTTGGGCTTTGGCTTACTAACGGATGTAATTTCCACTATACGAGGTTATCCGAAGCATGGATCACTCAAATACTTATAACGGAAATGGAAATACTAAATGTTACTTTTCCAAAAAGTGTTAAAAACAGCGTAGCTCGTACGCACCGAGAAAAAGAAAGTAGTTTTTGGGTCATGTAGTAAAAATAAAACATTATTTATTTAATTATAGTGAAGATAAGAAACAATATCATGTGCTTAAGACATGCTTGAATCCCAACTTGTATGTTAAAGAAAAAGTGATAATGTTTAAATATGTTTCTTTCGGCACTGAAAATTTTACTCCGGCTATTGACCGAGATCAGAGATAAGGCTCGTTATAGAGTCAGCTCAAGGTGGATCAGCATTTAGTCCAAATGTTCAAAACGGATCAGTCGCGTGCGTTCGCAATGACAGGAAGTTAGTCAAGTGATCATTGACGGCGCGACATTCGCAATTGATAAGGTTGAAGACGGTTGCTCGAAGGATCGATGATGTTTTTGGGGGCAATTATGGACGGAAACAATTATAAAATGTTAATTTACGACTCAAGTTTGAGTAACCGCAAAACGCGATTTCGGACTAAAAGAAGAAATATAAAATAAAATAAAGGAGGAAAGTTCTTTGCCGAGAAGCCTGAGGATTCCGAATTGAAGGAAATCAATTCGTGGGTTTTGGCATGAAGGAGTTCTCTGCACGCGTGAGAAAATAAAAGGAAGACCGTGGGGCCCAGATGGGCACACCTATAAAATATTATAGGAGTTTTCTTCTTTTGAATTCGCTGAAGCCCTACACGTGAAGAATCAAAAGGATAGTGGGGCCCAAGGTCAAACTTTTGACCTTGGGCACACACATATAAAAGGGACGCCACAGTGAGGGTTTTTCTTTTGCTTCTTGGCCGCTGAACATACATGCGAGAGAGAAAACTCTACGTAGAAGCCGCACGTCCGCCGAACCAAGATTCCGCGAGAAGCTTTGATACGCGATTTCGTACATACGCGAACCAGGTGTATGTAGAGCGTTTCGTTCGAGCTTGAATGCGCTGTAATTTTGTACGCGAATTTATACCAAGTGAGTTGTTTATTTATAAACACTTTGGGTTTGGGATAAATTGGGTTTGGGAAACACCGAGAGAGTGTTTGAGTGACTTGAGTGTGTAATCTCCTTGTATCGCTTGAGTCTTTACGACTGAACCACGTAAATCTGGTGTCCGATTTATTTTTCTTTTTCTGTCTATATTATTGTTCGATCGCTCGCCCTATCGCAACAATAAAATGGAGAACTAGAGAGGAATAGACCGGCATAAATTCCTGAAGAACAAGATGTACTTCTTTCAGTGCTCTTTATTTCCTTACAATCTATTTCTAATCACTCCTGCAATTTATTTCCACTCATTTCAGTTATTTATTTACCTTTGCCAATCAAACACTTACTCTTCCCTTAAGAATGATTTGTGTTGTCATTAGTGAAATCATTTCATCAATGTTTTGAATTCAATCATCAAGTTCTTGTTCCTCTCTTAGTGTACAATTGTCTATCAAGTTGAAGCTCAAGAACTATGACGTTTGGTTAGAATCATTGATTGATTAAAGCATGATAATTTCCATCGTCTCAAGTCAACAATTCGAGGAGAGCGATTTTTGAGCAACAAAAAATCCTAACACAAATGTCGCCATGAGTTGTATATCATGTAAAAATAACATGATTATATAGATCAAAACGCTGAAAAGGTTACTTCCATGTGCCAAATCACCGGCATACTAAAATTGGTACTCTCATACTAAAATTGCGAAACACCAATCTTCATTTTTAGAAAATATGGAAGTATACGAATGAATTTTGAGGTCAAATCTCATACCATCGAATGAGTAGAGAGCAGAAAAGATGATTCACCATTTGATATTGAATCAAACTACCATAACTTTTGACTGATATTTATTCATATTAGCATGCTAATTTCTATCCGTACTCAAATTTTTGCCGAAAATTCTCCATTCATGAACAACTTGCCATTCTCCACTCTTTGGGTTCATATTCAAGAACATCGATTGTAGTGATCCGTTCTAATGAGATCGAGGAGTGATGGTTGGGACCATATACGTAAATAGGTTCTAACAAAGTACAGCTCTTGACCAGCTTCTTGGATGGTGAAAGGAGTAGGATTGCACCAAATTGTACAAAGGGAATGTGTTTCTAGATTGTATGTGTTAAAATTAAAGTTGACTTAAAATATACCCCTTTGGGTGCAATGGCACTTTTTAGCATGGGAATGCCAGTGTTAAATTACGAGGGTGAGTCGCTTTTTGAGTCACAAAGATATTCTAAGGTCGCACCCTTCGATATTAGAAGAGGAAAATCTCGATTCATGAACAAGAAAATACTCTTAAAAATTAGAAATGGAGCGGCCATGAGAAATCGAAACACCCACAACATTTAAACATGCATAGGAAAATTTAGACGAACGAAACTCATGAACAAGATTTAGAAACTGGCAGCACACTCAACAGCGACACAAAAAACACGGTCAAACGGGAGTTTTCGATCTACTTGAACGAATAGAATTTTTCTAGACGGATTCCATCTGTGCTTTCACCTCTTCATCAATGCTATCCACCTGATGGGTTTCCCAATGGCCGGCTCTCCATCGTCTGAAATAGACTTCTGATATGTGCTCATACTTCTCGTGGTCCTTCCGTACCTTCTCGTAGAATTCATGAGACATATCAAAAAACGTAAGCTTTTGGATGCCAATGTATTCGATGCCAGAGGGTACACTTTCCAACCATTGACAGCGGCAGATGGTTAAGTTTTCAAGGCTCGGCATTGTTCCGTTCGGCAAATTTATTGATCTGAGCCCCTCTAATTCCTCAAGCAGTAAAATCTTGAGCTTCGGAAACTGCCCATGCCCGAAATCCAATTGTTCTCCATCATAAGCCCGACGCAGTTCCAGCTCTACTAGCTCAGGCAATTTTCCTAAGGTTGCAAGGAGATCTTCCTCCAACCGACTCCATCTTAATATGATTTTTGTCAAATCATTGAGGGACAATATCCAATCCGGCAACTTCTTTAAACGGCCATGCAAGTAGAGATGTTTAAAAGACTTGGAAGGTGAAGTTTGAGACTTGGACTCAGTAGGTGAAGTTCGGTAATGGAGATCAAGTATCTCGTCCTCGTCAAGTGCATGTAAATTTCCTTTAACTTCCCAAGGGAAGTGCACAACAACTTACCATGTTTCTTTCTCAATTTGGTGATTCCCAATGATCAAATTTTCGGATGCATCACTCAAAATTAGGCTAATGGATTGGTAAACCTAAACTTAGCTCGGACTCTCTCATACCAACTCGCGACTAAAGTTCAAATATCTAGCATGCAAAAAGGGAGTCGCCACTAATTAGTTTACGGTAGGTCGATTAGACACCTAAGTAAAATAATGGGAGAATTATTCCATTTCCACGAACCAAAGATTTTGGGTACGGAGACTTGATTACGTTAGATTTTTCTAACGCCCTTTCGGTACATTTCTATTTTATTTTTGAAAAATGTTTGACAAGCAACTTGAATTGATTTAAATTTATCTCCCTAATAGTGATCATACGGGTGCGCAAACCACCACTTTAACGCCCAAGAAAGCAAATAAATAAAATGCACAACTTACCTCAAAGCAACGAAAGCATCTGCGTTATTAGATCAGAATTTATATCAACAGTCTTAGATATGATTTTCTAATTAACATGCGATCACTCAATTTTTGTTTTCACTTTATTTAATGAAAATCTAATATATATGCAATGCAATGCTACTAATCTAACATGAAATGATATGACATGGCAATTGTCACGCCCCGATCCTCCGAGCGCGCGCACATCCCTCTACGGTCGATAGAAATTATGCGACTTCCCAGGACACGCCGACCCATTCATTTTTATTGCACATGCGGAAGCAAAACAAATCCCCCCGACAACATATAACTTGGGATAGAAAAGCAGGCAATCAATTACAACCAAACAAGCCTTCTTATAAACACATAGGTTTATATACAACACTGGATTGTCTACAAAATAGACAGGCTCAACAAAAAGGGAACTATCCTATGACCACTAGTCAGACACGTTCGCCGATTCTTCAATCTCTACCTCCACAAATGTCCATGGCTTCGAGTCCTCCACGACCGCCATCTAAAGACCTGAAAATATTTTCCCCAAACCGGGATGAGACAATGTCTCAGCGAGTCCTACCCTCTAAGACCCGATTAGGAAGAAAATACGCCTCAGAGCGTTCTAGCCACACAAAGAGGACAGAGGACTTACCTCGCCTCAGTCCCTTCCTGCACGTCAGTACAATTCAAATAACCATCCAATCATTTCAATCAAACACTTCATCCAATCAGATCGAACCATCAATCAATCGACTCAGTCGATTACATGTCAACGAGACCATTCCCCGGTCATCTCAATCAATACTACCTATAAGTCCGATCAACCCAGGACTGCTTATTATAAGCTGATAATAGGTAGTATAGCTCACCAGAAGCTGCCGCAATTATAATCATATAGTATACTATAGCTCACGGAAAGTGTAGGCGATAGATAATATAATAGCTCGCCAAAAGCTGCATATATATATAATAGCTCACCGTAAGTGGAATGATAGATAATATAATAGCTCGCCAAAAGCTGCAATATATATATAATAGCTCACCAGAAGCTGTAGCTGATAAATAATATAATAGCTCGCCAAAAGCTGCAATATATATATAATAGCTCACCAGAAGCTGTAACTGATATAATAGCTCTCCAAAGCTGTATATATATGTATATAATAATTGCTCGCCCAAGCTGATACATATATATAAACCAATTCTCGCCAAAGCTATCAGTTCAACAATAAACCATAGAACTGGATATTCAATCCAATAACAACCAACGATTCAAACTAGTCATACAAAGCAATTACGGTGCTAAAAGCCAACACCGGGTATTTTCAAGTTAAATACCACAACTTCATCAATATCACTCAATTCCACACTTTTGGAATTATTAACCATAATCATCAATCACTCAATTTCTCAATTTAAACATACAATTAGCACAAACCAACCGCACTATTCTTTGCGATCAAGACGAAATTTAACGACCGGCCATAAAGCAAAATTTTCGAAATTATTAAATAATTAAATTTAATTCCGAAAATTAAATAATTAAATATTATATTATAATAATATAATTTAATAAAATAATATTTATAAATTCGAAATAATTAATTAATTAAAAATAATTAATTAGGGCTTAAACTAGATTACACTAATTTAAACATACAATTAGCCCTAATTAAACATCCATTAAACTAATCATGCAACTAATCTAATTTACATTAAAATAAACTAATCTAACCACCTAAACCTAATTAGACTAATCTAAACACCCCTTAAGCGTCATTAACTTACTAAGCGAGGTTTAGAGGATAAACTCACCGGTTTTGCGCGCCGGTGAGTTCACGGCGACCACGACGCCAAGGCGGTCGATAAACCTCAAGGCGGCGACACCAACCAAGGCCGGGAAGACACCTAAAACGGGCCTCGAAGTCTCCAAAACCTTGCTGGTTGCTGCTTCTGTTCTTGGACTGCAGAGGCTGAACCGATGGCTGAAACAGCGAGGAAACGGCCGATCGGAGCTCCGGCGAGCGGGTGGTTGGCAACCGGTGGCTCCCGGGGTCTTGGGGATCTTGCTGGTGGTTGGTATGGGTGGAGGAATGGTCGGAATGGAAGAAAAACGGAAGAAAACGCTGAAATGGCGAAACCGGGCGAACTGCCAGGCGGACCGACGGACCGGCGGCCGGTAACTTCACAACGACGTACCGGACGGACGGCGGCTCCGTTTTGGGCGAGGCCGGACTCTTTGGAACGGTCTGGATGTCCTCTTCGCGGAGATGGGTGGCTCGTTTTCTGGTTCAACCGGGAAGTTAACTTTTTACTCGGATCTTTGGCGAAAGGTCGGCTGGAGCAGAAACTGGAACGGGGAAAACAGAGGAGAAAAACGACGGGCTTGGCTGGTCCGGTGGGTGTGCGACGGTCTTGGGCTGCTATGCTTGGTTTTCTCTGGTTTTGCTGAGCTCTCAAGCTTCTTCAATAATGGAGAAAGCCACACTTTGAGGGAGAAGAAGGCTGCTGAAGAAGGGGGGTTTCCTTGGGCTCACAAGCTTTCAACACTTGTCAAAATTTCATTTGCTTTGCCCCCACATGACCTCACATGACATCAGCCCATTCTCTCTCCTCAAGCTTCCTCTACAAGCTTGTTAATAGGTGCAATTTGTCCCTTGGCCCTTGGCATACGAATTTTGAGTATTTGTACATCAAATTCAATCAATTCTCACTCAATTCCATCCAATTAAAGCTCAATTAAATCAACCCATGTGTCCTCAACCATCTTATGACTTTTCCCCATCAAGTGATCCAACTTGCATCCCAAAGATTTGATTAAAAACGGCCATCGACAATCTCGAACAAAACGGCCTTACTTTTGCTTTTCTCGCCAAAAATCTCGGTTTGTAGAAAAATCTTCTCGGAGATGAGTCGACATTCCTAAAATGAATTGTGACTTGAGAACTTCCAATTTCTATAATCGAGTTCAATTTCTCGGTTAATTTCAATGGCGCGATATGAGCGCGTCCTAATCTACCGGGTAGCTTTTAGGAATTTTTAGTGCAATTGACTGTGGTTGATTATTTTCAAGCCACAAAGTGCATCTTCGACACATTGGCGACTCTCGCTTGTCGTGGAAATCTCAAGGTTTCAAATACGAACACGGGGTACCAAACGACGAGAAATCGGTCTAGTGCCGATCAACAAGAATTGTGCAATTAGGTGGAATCACCCACACCGAATTACATGGTTCTGTTGAATCGACCTATCTCCGGTCTCTAATCGGTGCAGTGCCGTAATGACCCTTGCAGATTAGCACGGTCGAGCGATCGGTTCTGGTCGAATTCTCAAGTCTATTGCGTTTAGATTCCTTAACGGCTTCACCGATAGACTAGTTATCTCGTGAGTGGCCAACTCGAGAGAAGAAAGCTATAGACGCGAAGACGAAATGCCCGACTTATTCAATTGAAACTAGAATTGTAAAATCGGGATGTCACAACTCTTCCCCTCTTATAAAAATTTCGTCCTCGAAATTTAAACCATTAAAATTCTTCTTCAAAATGGTGGGGTATTGTCGTCTCATCAATTCGCTCCTTCATTCTCGCTTCGTCGCTATCCAAGATCCTCGGTCTGCCGAAACATTTCCAAATTGACCAGACCAATTCTTGATTCCAAAAGGCTAAGCACTTGTCCAATTTTAAAAAAATGAAAATTGCAAAATTTTTTTTTTTTTTTTTGGTTCTTTTTCTTTTCTTTTTATTTTTTTCTTTTCTTTTTATTTTTTTCTTTTCTTTTTCTTTCCACTAAGCGGCTAACTGCCGCGTCAGGGCTTCGAACCCCGGACTTCGGACCTGCGGCCTCATCCCGGTACCACTCGGCTAGAGGCGCCGACGGTGCTCCAAAGCGCTTTCTTTTTCCATATAAAGCCAAATTTCTTATTTGATCCCAAACTCGAGGTATTCCTTTGTTTAAATAGTTCCGGCTCTCCTTTCTTAACAATTCGAGACGTCCCTATCCTAGGCGACATCCAAGGATGAATAGGGTTCTCAACTTGAAAATTCAAAGGTTTTCGACACTTAATTGCGTAAATTTCCCGGTGGCTCTGAGCGGTCCTTAATCTGCCACTGATATTTGCAACTGCGTCCACCGGCGCCGAACCGACTCGAGCCGCAACCTTTCATTTTTCGATCTCAACTCAACAACCGAAGTTTCGAACACTCGCTCCGCATTGACTAAAAAGGAACTATCGGCGACCGCTAAAACGGGATCCTCTCGGTCTAGATCGATACAACTCGGGCCACCGAAACTCTATGCAAACGAATTATCTGATGCACAAACACCTCTGCATGCTTAATCAAATCAAGATCCTTTCGCACAGCCACAAGATGGGCTGATTTCATCCGTCTGTCAATTACTACCCGAAATGAAATTATTAACACATTGACTCCTCGATAGACCTGTCACAAAAATCTATTGTGACGAGTTCCCACTTCCTCACGGAGATCTCGAGAGATTACAAAGGTCCTCTCGACTTGTAAAACCGTGCTTTCTCTTGTTAGCACATCTGACACTTGCGACCTATCAGTGATATCTGTCTTCATACCGGTCTGCCAATCCTGTTGATGCAAATTCTGACCCATCTTCGTACTGTCTGGACAATGCTGAAGCTGCTATGACCAGCTTTCGATAAGATCTCTTCTTTAAATCTCGGTATCATCAGGTATACTCAATCATACTCAGAAATCTAAAAATCAGTTCTCCTTTTCTCGGTAGCCTCTTACAGAATCTTTTGAATTTCTGAGTCTGTCCACTGAAGCGTCTGATTCTAACCTGATTATCCGGTTCAATTCTGAGGGTGGCCATAAAACTCGAAGGTGGCCTACCTCAGATTTGAAAATCGAATTTCGAACTTTCTCAAGTAAGGTCCATACTTTAACCAGCATATGCACAAATGAAGACTCTCAACTCAACGCATCAGTGACTTCTTTCATCCTTCCAAGGTGATACCAGATACCACCATCCTAGTCCTTCAAAGATCGGGTTCACAGTGCTATCTCATATTCAATTCCTTCGAGAGAATAAATACTTTGAGACTTTAACGGTCAACGAAGATCTGGAGTCTTTCTCTGCACAATTAATGTTTCCAAATCTTCATAGCGAAAGTAATTACTGCAAGTTGTAAGTCATGCATCTGTAATTCCGTTCACGAGGTCTCAACTGACAGGACGAGTATGCAACAATCTTGCCATGCTGCATTAGCACGCAACCCAATCCTCTAAACAACACACCACTGTAGATCTCGTAAGCTCCAGGACCAGATGGAATGGTCAGCACAGGTGCGGTAGTTAGCTTCTACTTAAGCTCTTGGAAACTACGCTCGCACTTGTTTGTCCACACGAACTTCTCTTCCTTCCTCAATAGTCTTGTCAACGGCGACGCTAAAGCTGAAAACCCTTCCACAAATCTTCTGTAATACTTTGCTAAACCTCGAAAACTTATGATCTATTTCACTATAGTCAATCTCGGCCAACTATTCACTGCTTCAATCTTGGCGGGGTTCACGAAGATTTCTTCACCTGAAATCACGTGACCTAGGAACGCAACACGAGTCATCCAAAACTCACATCTGCTAAGCTCATTGTAAAATTCAAGAGTCCTCAAGATTTGAAGTACCATCCTCAAATGTCTCTCGTGCTCCTTAGCACTCTTTGAACACACCAGGATAACTTCAATGAACACGATCACAAACTGATCCAAGTGCCCTTAAACTTTCTGTTCATCAGACCCATACTAACAGTTGGAGTGTCCGTCAAACCACACGGCATTACAGTGAACTCACAATTGCCGTATCAAGTGCGAAATGCCAACTTCGGTATGTCTTTCTCCCTGATCCTCAACTAATGATACTCTATCCTCAAGTCGATCTTGGAGAATATCGATGCACAAACGCAATGAACCATCTTTCTTTTTCACGAATAGAACGGTGCTCTCAAGGTGATGCACTGGGATGTAAGAATCCCTTATCTAACAATTCATGCATCTCCACCTTCAATTCTTTCAACTTAGATAAAGCCATCCGGTAAAGAGCCTTAGGGACTGGCTCTACTCCGGGTGCTAATTCAATCACGAACTCTATTTCCCTTTTCGACAGCGGCACTGGCGGTTCTTTAGGAAACACCTCGGACAACTTCGTACCATGGCTATGTTCTCCATAGTCGGTTCCTCAACGATGTATCCACTACGGTTGCCATACGATTTGGCAACCTACAACCAGAACCAGGTTGTCTTCAGTGACGAATAACAGGGATTGGAGGTCCCTTCCGACTTTTAGTAATTCAAAACTTTCACACGCTAATTGAACAAACTGAATTATATCTCTACCAAGATTCATAACCCCAGAAAGCTCCTCGAGCCAGACCTTTTTATAAATGACTTCCAGGTCATATATAAGCAAACCCTTCAAGAACGGCTATAGTCGAGATTCATCTTTCTATTACTTTATCACCGCAACGAAAATTCTACAACCTTCACCTGAAAATCTCGCATTTGCGATACTCGATTAAAACATCTCAAAACATTCTTCCTTTGATCGATGCATGGTCAATCCATTCATATTCCTTTCGCCATCCTAGTGGCGTCCTGCCGGCGGTAGCGATGCTCGAGTTCTCTTTGACTTATGCGGACGGTTCCTATCCCGATGGCCGTGCTGGCCACATTCAAAGCATGCTCCCATTGTAATTGGTCATCGGGCTGACACACACTTCTTTTCTCAAACTTGACACACAAATAATGAGTCCCCTGCCTACTGTCAGGTAACAGCATGCACTCTTTCTTATACTGAAGGCCTGTTCCAAAAACCCCACGATGCGTTCTATAGCGCACTCCTTTCGATCTGTCCCATCGGCTTTCTAAGACCGTTTCTGGCAAGGTAACCCTGTTGGTCACACACATAACAAGTACCCGTCTTACCGGGACATGGGATCGATCCATGTCGCTTCCGCCGCACGACACACTCCATTCGATTCATTGCTGACCCGACCATCCCACATTTCCAATTGGACGAAAATGGGATACTTTTCTCCAATCATAAGCTCCTTCCCAAACCGGTTTCCATCTCTACCGAATTTGAACATCGACTCGGATGCAACGGCTTGCTCGCAGATCACAACTCTAGGCCGGGCCTCAACAGCACGGCAACAACGGCGGCTCGATCCCCGAGCTTATGGCTCAACGAGCTCCCAAAGAACACTAGCGCCGAACGATCCCATCGAACCTAGGATCGCTCGGTCTTGCCGTTACACTAGTACCGACCTACGGCGGTACTCTCACACTCGCGCCGGTCTAAGCCGGCGCTTCGCCACGACCACCTCGGGTACCGATCCCCGTCGGCATACCACCCCGAGTAACCGGGTCTAAAGGTTCTCTCTAGGAGACCTCTCGCTCCCGATCACTCATCTACGGGATCTTTACGAAACTGTTTCTCAATTCTAATCCCAGATTAGAATTTGAGTGATCCACATCAAACAATCTACCAAACAGCTATCAGCCACATGCACCAGCATGAAATAAAAGCCATTCCTGCTAACTATCCCATAACTCATCGCACCTTATCACTCCAAACACAGACCCGCTCTAATACCACTTAAACGGGGATGTCACGCCCCGATCCTCCGAGCGCGCGCACATCCCTCTACGGTCGATAGAAATTATGCGACTTCCCAGGACACGTCGCCGACCCATTCATTTTTATTGCACATGCGGAAGCGAAACAAATCCCCGACAACATATAACTTGGGATAGAAAAGCAGGCAATCAATTACAACCAAACAAGCCTTCTTATAAACACATAGGTTTATATACAACACCGGATTGTCTACAAAATAGACAGGCTCAACAAAAAGGGAACTGTCCTATGACCACTAGTCAGACACGTTCGCCGATTCTTCGATCTCTACCTCCACAAATGTCCATGGCTTCGAGTCCTCCACGACCGCCATCTAAAGACCTGAAAATATTTTCCCCAAACCGGGATGAGACAATGTCTCAGCGAGTCCTACCCTCTAAGACCCGATTAGGAAGAAAATACGCCTCAGAGCGTTCTAGCCACACAAAGAGGACAGAGGACTTACCTCGCCTCAGTCCCTTCCTGCACGTCGGCACAATTCAAATAACCATCCAATCATTTCAATCAAACACTTCATCCAATCAGATCGAACCATCAATCAATCGACTCAGTCGATTACATGTCAACGAGACCATTCCCCGGTCATCTCAATCAATACTACCTATAAGTCCGATCAACCCAGGACTGCTTATTATAAGCTGATAATAGGTAGTATAGCTCACCAGAAGCTGCCGCAATTATAATCATATAGTATACTATAGCTCACCAGAAGCTGTAGCTGATAGATAATATAATAGCTCGCCAAAAGCTGCAATATATATATAATAGCTCACCGTAAGTCAGAATGATAGATAATATAATAGCTCGCCAAAAGCTGCAATATATATATAATAGCTCACCGAAGGCGTAGCTGATAAATAATATAATAGCTCGCCAAAAGCTCGCAATATATATATAATAGCTCACCGAAGTTCGTGAATCGATATAATAGCTCTCCAAAGCCGTATATATATGTATATAATAATTGCTCGCCCAAGCGATACATATATATAAACCAATTCTCGCCAAAGCTATCGGTTCAACAATAAACCATAGAACTGGATATTCAATCCAATAACAACCAACGATTCAAACTAGTCATACAAAGCAATTACGGTGCTAAAAGCCAACACCGGGTATTTTCAAGTTAAATACCACAACTTCATCAATATCACTCAATTCCACACTTTTGGAATTATTAACCATAATCATCAATCACTCAATTTCTCAATTTAAACATACAATTAGCACAAACCAACCGCACCTTTGCGATCAAAGACGAAATTCTAACGACCGGCCATCCCAGGCAAAATTTTCGAAATTATTAAATAATTAAATTTAATTCCGAAAATTAAATAATTAAATATTATATTATAATAATATAATTTAATAAAATAATATTTATAAATTCGAAATAATTAATTAATTAAAAATAATTAATTAGGGCTTAAACTAGATTACACTAATTTAAACATACAATTAGCCCTAATTAAACATCCATTAAACTAATCATGCAACTAATCTAATTTACATTAAAATAAACTAATCTAACCACCTAAACCTAATTAGACTAATCTAAACACCCCTTAAGCGTCATTAACTTACTAAGCGAGGTTTAGAGGATAAACTCACCGGTTTTGCGCGCCGGTGAGTTCACGGCGACCACGACGCCAAGGCGGTCGATAAACCTCAAGGCGGCGACACCAACCAAGGCCGGGAAGACACCTAAAACGGGCCTCGAAGTCTCCAAAACCTTGCTGGTTGCTGCTTCTGTTCTTGGACTGCAGAGGCTGAACCGATGGCTGAAACAGCGAGGAAACGGGCCGATCGGAGCTCCGGCGAGCGGGTGGTTGGCAACCGGTGGCTCCCGGGGGTCTTGGGGATCTTGCTGGTGGTTGGTATGGGTGGAGGAATGGTCGGAATGGAAGAAAAACGGAAGAAAACGCTGAAATGGCGAAACCGGGCGAACTGCCAGGCGGACCGACGGACCGGCGGCGGTAACTTCACAACGACGTACCGGACGGACGGCGGCTCCGTTTTGGGTGAGGCCGGACTCTTTGGAACGGTCTGGATGTCCTCTTCGCGGAGATGGGTGGCTCGTTTTCTGGTTCAACCGGGAAGTTAACTTTTTACTCGGATCTTTGGCGAAAGGTCGGCTGGAGCAGAAACTGGAACGCGGGGAAAACAGAGGAGAAAAACGACGGGCTTGGCTGGTCCGGTGGGTGTGCGACGGTCTTGGGCTGCTATGCTTGGTTTTCTCTGGTTTTGCTGAGCTCTCAAGCTTCTTCAATAATGGAGAAAGCCACACTTTGAGGGAGAAGAAGGCTGCTGAAGAAGGGGGGTTTCCTTGGGCTCACAAGCTTTCAACACTTGTCAAAATTTCATTTGCTTTGCCCCCACATGACCTCACATGACATCAGCCCATTCTCTCTCCTCAAGCTTCCTCTACAAGCTTGTTAATAGGTGCAATTTGTCCCTTGGCCCTTGGCATACGAATTTTGAGTATTTGTACATCAAATTCAATCAATTCTCACTCAATTCCATCCAATTGAAGCTCAATTAAATCAACCCATGTGTCCTCAACCATCTTATGACTTTTCCCCATCAAGTGATCCAACTTGCATCCCAAAGATTTGATTAAAAACGGCCATCCGACAATCTCGACCAAAAACGGCCTTACTTTGCTTTTTACGCCAAAAATCTCGGTTTGTAGAAAAATCTTCGGAGATGAGTCGACATTCCTAAAATGAATTGTGACTTGACAGAACTTCCAATTTCTATAATCGAGTTCAATTTCTCGGTTAATTTCAATGCGGCGCGATATGAGCGCGTCCTAATCTACCGGGTAGCTTTTAGGAATTTTTAGTGCAATTGACCTGTGGTTGATTATTTTCAAGCCACAAAGTGCATCTTCGACACATTGGCGACTCTCGCTTGTCGTGGAAATCTCAAGGTTTCAAATACGAACACAGGGTACCAAAACGACAGAGAAATCGGTCTAGTGCCGATCAACAAGAATTGTGCAATTAGGTGGAATCACCCACACTGAATTACATGGTTCTCGTTGAATCGACCTATCTCCGGTCTCTAATCGGTACGTGCCGTAATGACCCTTGCAGATTAGCACGGTCGGCGATCGGTTCGGTCGAATTCTCAAGTCATTGCGTTTAGATTCCTTAACGGCTTCACCTGATAGACTAGTTATCTCGTGAGTGGCCAACTCAGAGAAGAAAGCTATAGACGCGAAGACGAAATGCCCGACTTATTCAATTGAAACTAGAATTGTAAAATCGGGATGTCACAGCAATATAACCTAAATTATATGACATGAGTAAAGTAATTTTTAAAGAAATGCAATAATTAAATGTGCAATCTAAAATAACCAAATGTATTCTAATTATGGGCAACTTCTAATTAAATAAACCTATCAACAATCAACGTGCATTTCATGAACCTAATTCTATATGACATGCACATGGTTTTTTATTTTCCTAAAAAATACAATCTATCCTAATATGCCATGACGTACAAAAAATGCCCTAATTCTACATGACATATCCATGATATTTTTTGTGTTTTTTTTATATTATAAAATTCGAGATTAAAATTGCCAAATAATTAAACATGCAATTCAAATTAAAAAAAAAAAACCTAACATCCTAAATGAATGTATTTTTTTATTTTTTATTTAAAAATTTGAAATAAGATTGCAATTATAAATATGCAAGATAACCCTAAGATCAGGAATATTCTAAAAACGAACATAATCCTAATTCAAATTTTTTTTATTTTTTTTTCCTTTTACGAAAATAAAATTGATTCAAACACCACGATAGCAAATCAAGTAAGATAAGATTGACATCCAAAAATTGGCGAATCATATCTCGCGCATGAGATTGGGTTGACCAATTTTAAAATTAAATCGCGAATCGAATCTTAGGCATGAGATCGGATTGTCGATTTTTACAAGCGATCGCG
The DNA here is from genome assembly GCA_014182565.1 of Eucalyptus marginata. NCBI lineage: Eukaryota > Viridiplantae > Streptophyta > Magnoliopsida > Myrtales > Myrtaceae > Eucalyptus > Eucalyptus marginata. The sequence continues at coordinate 35,665,301 of CM024593.1, forward strand.
AGTCGGATTTCGGGCGCGAAAATTGAACTGTCAATCACAAATTTCAGAGGCTATTTCATGTCGAACATCTCACCTTTACACTAAGGAATAATCATACTAAAAAAGAACAAATAAAGTAAAATAAAATAATAAATAAATAAAACTACCTAGTTGTCCCAAATAATGTTTGCCGAAACCCAAAAATATGAGGGCCATGGAAGCTCGGCACAAGAAAATGCATATTTTAAGGGATTGTTGGTCATCAGAACCTCCTGGATAATTCCCAGGAGGTGACTTTCAGAGCCGACGCTCCTAGGAGGTGGCGATGGGAGCGGGCTCGGGCTCGGGTTGGAAGAGAAGAACCCATCGAAACCCAAAAATGACGTGAATGCCATGTGTAGACAGAGAACGAGTAGAAAAGCATGGGGACGAAATGACGTGAGATCGGGAACGGCTTGTTGAACAGGTCAAACCTCCCTTCCTCGTCGGCCGTGAACAAACTCCGGAATTGCGCAACCACCTATCCCTCGCCACCTATTTATTAAGTCCCCGACAGAGTACAAGTGATGCACCACAAACACCAAGAAGAATGGCAGCCTGAAGCGTCGCCTCCTTGGGCTCAGGCTGGAGTTGCCGAATAATGCCATTTTTCTTGGTGTTTATGGTGCGTCGATTGTACTCTATCGGGGACTTAATAAATAGGTGATGAGGGATAGGTGGTTGCACAATTCCGGGAGTCCGTTCGCGGCCAACAAGGAACGGAACTTTGACCTGTTCCACGAGCCGTTCCCCACCTCACGTCATTTCGCCCCCAGGCTTTGTTTCTCTGTCATTCTCTGTCTACACCCGGTGTTCACATCATTTTTGGGTTTCGGTGAGTTCTTCTCTTCCAGCCCAAGCCCGCTCCCGTTGCCGCCTCCTAGGAGCATCGGCTCTGAAAAGTCACCTCCTGGGAATTATCCAGGAGAATCCGACGACCAACAATCCCTTAAAATATGCATTTTCTTGTGTCGCCGGAGCTTCCATGGCCCTCCCCTTACCAACATATTCTTCCTTCCAGAGTTGTCCAAAAGCCGTCTCTTCAGCTCCCAAAAATGATAGTGATATCCGACCCAATCACCTTCTCGAATCAAACCTGAATCTCCTGAAGGACTTTTCGTAACAAAACTTCCTTCCCCTGTTTCGTGATGCCTTTTGGTGACAGAAGATGCTTTAGCGTCACTATTGAAAGAGGATCCTTCTTTTGATGCTTTATCATCAATATTGGTAGCAGTTCCTTCTTTTCTCTCTCTACGACCTCGACATCCGAGAGGATGGTAGTGCAGTGGGAAAGGTCGTGGGTGATAGAGTTGGGATACATGGGGTGGTCGCGGTTGGCGCGGAGGAAGGTGCCATAGTGGGTTCGAAGCTTGACGTGTGTTCCCTCCATCACAGGCTCCAACTCGAGGGAGGAGTCCAGGAGGGAAGGGAGTGAAAGGAGGACCTTGCAGCCAGTCATGCCGAAGAGGGCAGGCTGGTCGGAGGCAGTGAGGTACTTGCCGTAGCAGCTCTTGAGGCGGAGGAAGGAATTGGAGTTGTCGATGAACTCGACAGACCACCTGGTGCTGTCTTGTCATCGGGTCTCCTCCTGCCAAGTGCTTTCTCCTAGTCGCGTCTCCCCATCATGAAGGATGACGACCTCATCAACCACCGCAACGAGGTACTGGCCGTCGCAGCTCCGGAGGCGCACGGCCTTGGCATTGAGAAGAAGTCCATGCCCGATCGGCAATGAAGAACTGTAGTTTGCGGAAAGAAAGGGGTTAGTTTATTTGTATTTGTATTCGGACATGAGGGAGGGAGCTGAGGACCTCGAATATCTTCCTCTTCCTTGGGCGTGAAATCTTTCTTGATACCGAACGTCTTTGCGATCCCCTCGGGTGTCTTCCCCTTAGTCATGTCAGCCACAGTCTGGCAGGTGAGATCCAGCAAGCCCTTGATGTTCAGATAATTGGCCGCCTATGACATATCAAGCGAAACACCACAGAGCACACGGATAAGTATTGCAGTCCTTAACGAGACGAGACTTTGAATCAACTTCGCAAGTTCATGAATTGAACTATGATGGTGCTGCAGAAATAGGCAAACCTCCGCATTCACAAAGCAAGAACCCCAAGTCATAAAGTCATTATCGCTTAATAATGCAACTGAGATGAGTTCCAAAAATTGGTACAAATCTTCAAAAGCCACATGAAACAGAGAATCATCCACCGCACTAATCAGCAAAATCAACATCAAACTCTCACACTAGCCGAGAAACGCCTAGACAAGGCAAAAAAACAATATCACCCCACAAAATCTCCCACGAAACCCAAACTCTACGCGAGATTCCACAACCGAAGAGTGGGTAAGGGAAAGACCACTGACCAGGATGAGATCGAAAAGAGTGGCCCGGTCGACCTTGACGAACTCAGCATCCCAGGCCTTGAGGTCGTCGCCGGCGACGGAGGAGTTGCGATCGGTGTTAACGACGTGCTTCTTGCAGTACTTGATGACCTTGGAGAGGATCTAGCCAGTGGCGTTGAAGAGGCCACCGGAGCCGAGTCCGGAACATCAAATCCGGATTCGCCATCGTATTGTAGATTCATCGCCATCGAGCGGGCCAACCCGAAACTTCGATCCGGAAAGTGGAGAACTCACTGACCCGACGGTGTCCCACGTCCAGTCCATGACGACGACCGGCCGTTACTTTCGAAAAAATCAAGAAACCGCTTCACACTAGAGAGAGAGAGAGAGAGAGTCGTGTCTCGAAGTTTCTCCATTTCTTCACCTTCTTCGATTCGAATCCGAGGTGTTTCGGAGGTACGCGAGTCGGGGAATCTTCCCTTCCCATCTCTTCTTTATTCCGATCCTTGAATCGTCGGGATCTTCGCGGGTATCCCTTGTGTGAAAACCACGCCTTTTTGCAGAACCTTTTTTGATACGCATGCGCGAGGTTGCGGTTTGGACTTGGGAGTGATTTGTCGAGATGATTGACACCGTGGAGTGCTCTGCTCAGGACTAGCTGGGTCGGAGCCGCGGGGAGAGAGGGAACCGGGATTCTTTTGGGGGATTTCTGGGTGAAGAAGATGAGCTCCGAAGGATATTCAGTTGAAGTCACAGGCCTGTCTCCCAGAGCCACCGAGCGGGACCTCAGCGATTTCTTCGGTTTCTCCGGCGCGATCCTCCATGTCGAGATCGTCAGGTTCGTCTCTCGCCCCATGATTCCTTGCTCGTCGGGGATCGTGGCATCTGGTTTTGACGTCGACTGTCGTGCTTGGTAACTGTTCCGTGAGCATTTTCGCGCAAGGTGTTTATTTTTTGTTGAGTTCTCGGAAGGGTTGAGCTTGAGGCTGGGGTCTTCCTTTCCAGCTCACGGTTTGTTTATGCCTGGATTGATGAAATTTGATCTCGCCTATCTTGCACCTCGACTGAGATTGCCGCGGGATCGGATCACCGTCCTCTGGATTTGAAAGAGATTCTTTGATATATTCGGTTAGATTTTTAGATAATATTGCTTGTTAAGTAGATTTTATTTTCTAAAATATATTGCATGTTAGGGTAGACTCTATCTAGTTAGAGATAATTTTTCTTTAAATTGGGATTTGGTGTAGTTTATTCCTCAAACTGAATTGGATAATACCTAGAACTAAGTAATTTATTTTGGTTATTTTCCAATTTCGAATTTTCATGAAAAACACAAAAAATATTACATGCATATCATGTACTTTGGGTCATGCCCGCCATGTAATCATTGCATGCCATGTCATAACATGTGCCATGTCATTAATCGTATGTCATTTAGGGGTTACATATATAAATTGTTTGCCATTATAATTAGGTCACTTAGTTAAACTGCAAGACATATAGCTTAGTTTTCATTTAAATAAGAAAAAACCCAAAAAGAGATTTGAGTGAAACTTTGCGACAATCATAAATCACATTTAGGTTGAATATGCGTTTCTAATTAATATTTGTTATAGATGTTTGTGTTTGCATCGAGATAAGTGTTTCTTCTTTATTTGAAAATTTTCCTTTCTTTTTCCTAATCAGGAATGGGTTCCTTATTAGTCTTTTTGGGGATTTAAAATCTAGTGCATATTTTTAACCGGTCGTTGAAGGCGAGGTGCGGGATTAATTGAATGAGTTCACGTTCGAAGACCCAATAGACAATAAGAAAGGCGGTCGCATATGAGCGATGGAGTGTCTTCGGCCCACCCGGAAGCTCCCTTAGTCCTAATTTTGGAGAGTCAATAGGCGGTCTCTCTTTTGGGAAGTGGCGTCTCGGCCAATTGAGGTGTTCTTCTTCTTCTTCTGTTCTTTTCTTTCCCACCTCTTGAAGGATAATCTTGAATTTAGTCCTCGCGATTATTTATTTATCTAGCTGATTAGCATTTAAAATTCAATTGCCCGCGTGTACATGTCAAAGCACTAGAAAGTCTTAAAGCAAAGCCGGTTCAACTTATCTCCCAGTACTTGCATTCTGGTTCCGAGGCTTTTTGTCATTCGAATTGATCGCGCTCTAGTGAATTCATAATCTCCCTTAGGTCCGCTAATGTAGAACGAACATAATCAACAATGTTCTCTTCTCTAGCAATGAGTTCTTCGCAGCTGAACTATAGTTGTTGACTTTATCAAGCAAAAACACCAAAAAAAAATAACCATTATCATCATCATCATCATCGTCATTATCATTACTATTACTATTACTATTACTATTATTACTATTATTATTACAATTATTATTATTATTATTATTATAGTATTATTACTATTACTATTATTACTATTATTATTACTATTATTATTACTATTACTATTATTATTATTACTACTATTATTATTACTACTATTATTACTATTATTACTATTATTATTACTATTATTATTACTATTACTATTATTATTACTATTACTATTATTATTATTATTACTATTACTATTACTATTATTATTACTATTATTACTATTACTATTATTATTATTATTATTATTATTATTATTATTATTATTATTATTATTATTATTATTATTATTACTATTACTATTATTATTACTATTACTATTATTATTATTATTACTATTACTATTACTATTATTATTACTATTACTGTTACTATTATTATTACTATTACTACTATTATTATTATTATTATTACTATTACTATTACTATTACTATTACTATTATTACTAGTTATTAGTATTACTATTACTATTACTATTACTATTACTATATTACTATTATTACTATTACTATTACTATTACTATTACTATTATTATTATTATTACTATTACTATTACTATATTACTATTACTATTATTATTACTACTATTATTACTATTACTATTACTATATTACTATTACTATTATTATTACTACTATTATTACTATTACTATTACTATTATTATTACTATTACTATTATTATTACTATTATTATTATTATTACTATTACTATTATTATTACTATTATTATTATTATTACTATTATTATTATTATTATTATTATTACTATTATTATTATTATTATTATTATTATTATTATTATTATTATTATTATTATTACTATTTTTACTATTATTATTATTAGTATTATTAGTATTATTATTATTACTATTACTATTATTATTATTATTACTATTACTATTATTACTATTACTATTACTATTATTATTATTATTATTACTATTATTACTATTATTACTATTACTATTATTACTATTACTATTACTATTATTATTATTATTATTATTATTATTATTATTATTATTATTATTATTATTATTATTACTATTTTTACTATTATTATTATTAGTATTATTATTATTACTATTACTATTATTATTATTATTACTATTACTATTATTACTATTACTATTACTATTATTATTATTATTACTATTATTACTATTATTACTATTACTATTATTACTATTACTATTACTATTATTATTATTATTATTATTATTATTATTATTATTATTATTACTATTACTATTATTATTATTATTATTATTATTATTATTATTATTATTATTATTATTATTATTGCTATTATTATTATTATTATTATTATTATTATTATTATTATTATTATTATTATTATTATTATTATTACTATTACTATTACTATTATTATTATTACTATTATTACTATTATTACTATTACTATTATTATTATTATTATTATTATTATTATTATTATTATTATTATTATTATTATTACTATTATTATTATTATTATTATTATTATTACTATTATTATTATTATTATTATTAATTACTATTATTACTACTGTTACTATTATTAATTACTATTATTATTACCATTATTATTATTACTATTACCTTATTATTATTATTATTATTATTATTATTATTATTATTATTATTATTATTATTATTATTATTATTATTATTATTATTATTATTATTATTATTCGTATTATTACTATTATTACTATTATTATTATTAGTATTATTACTATTACTATTACTATTATTATTATTATTACTATTACTATTATTATTATTACTATTATTACTATTATTACTATTACTATTATTATTATTATTATTATTATTATTATTATTATTATTATTATTATTATCATTATTATTACTATTATTATTATTATTATTATTATTATTATTATTATTATTATTACTATTATTATTATTATTATTATTATTATTATTATTATTATTATTAATTACTATTATTACTACTGTTACTATTATTAATTACTATTATTATTACCATTATTATTATTACTATTACCTTATTATTATTATTATTATTATTATTATTATTCGTATTATTACCATTATTACTATTATTATTATTAGTATTATTACTATTACTATTACTATTATTATTATTATTACTATTACTATTATTGCTATTACTATTATTTTTATTATTATTATTATTACTATTATTATTATTACTATTATTATTATTATTATTATTATTATTATTATTATTATTATTATTATTATTATTATTATTATTATTATTCTTATTCTTATTACTATTATTATTATTATTATTGTTATTATTATTACTATTACTATTACTATTACTATTACTATTGTTATTACTATTACTATTACTATTACTATTACTATTACTATTCAAAATAGCGGCGATGTAACCATCAAGGTAATGGAGTCAACAATCTCAAATGTAACTATTCTGTAGATTAGTGTTGCTGAATATTAGGAGTCACGTAGAGCGTGGTTAATGGCTTAGTAACCCTCTCTGTAATTGTCAATAGTTAGTTATAAATGCATCAAGTGTACACTTTGTAAGAACCCTCCAAATCAATTACACATCTTCATGTTCTCCTAAAAATGTATTTTTATCTATACTTTCATGTAGTTATATTTTTATCTATACTTTCATGTAGTTATATTTTTATCTATACTTTCATGTAGTTATCTTTCCTTAATGATCACGGTTGTAACAATATGTGTATGTTCAAATTTCTCATCATTTATAGTCCTGTCAACAAAAGACCATTCACAAATTTGTCAATTTTATAAATATATTTCTTCAATTTTTTCGGTGAAACATCTTTTTGACATATTTGATGGGGCTTATTTTGTTGATTTTAGAAGACTACATGGCAAGTGCTAGAAATTAACAAGAGTCCGGCAATGTTGATGGCAAAAACAACCCATTACCACAAATTGGTGATAATAAGGCTGCTGCACATTATCACCAAAAGTGGCAGAGGGTAACTAACAAGTAGATGTTGATCTTCCTGAACACCTTAGTAGAAAACAGTTTTCCTAAACACCTTAGTAGAGAATAGTTTAGGGAAGTTGCACCAAATCCTAGTAAGATGTCAACCATGCAAAGATTGTTCAAGGAGTAGCAAAATTAGGTGGCCAATTATTCCATTAGCCCTATGTCAGACATGATCAAGTCGATGGTCATCAATATTGTGAAAGATGTTCTGTCAAGACAAGGATTCTTGACCCAAACACTACAAGCAAGTCTAGTGCTAACAGGTACCTTCCTAGTTTTCGTGCTTTTAATAATCTTGACAATGTTGGTCAGACTAGTCAAGCCCATGTAAAGATTATGTGGAGGCTCGAATCTTCTAATCAAGGCCAAAGTAGTAAAAATAATCAAAACAATGCTAGTCCAAATAACCAAATCGGCAATAACAAGTTGGCAAACTAGATTGGCCAAATGCCAAATATAGAGAATTTAAGGCTAGCGGTTACTTTGGCACTACCTACTGTGAACATTCACGTTGGGTTTAATTTGCCCACTAATATTAAGATAGATAATCTGGTAAGATTAGCATAACCGCCTGGGGGGGTTAAGATGACCACTCGAATCCTCAATTTAACCCAACACAATTTGCTGAAGGTTCAACAACACTCGGCATAGGATAGGGGTTTTATAAGACTTGTATATGGGAAACCTTATTGTTGTACTTTAGCTGGTACGTTCATGATGGGGTGCGATTGGATGCACCGTTTCAAGTTGAAACGTTACGATGGAAAGACGCTAATGGAGGGGTACGAAGGGAGACGTATATAATCCTCCCGAACACAACCGTTGGATAAGTGGTCAGATCATTTGTACCAAAATCTCTCTACATTTCCATCGTCAAAGGAAGAAGGCGTTCCATCTCAATTTGGCAAGAACGGTTTGCATTTACGCCGTGGAAATCGGGTGCTTTTCTCGTGATCGCATCCAGACCAACGTGAGATAGTATTGTTCGTGATTGATTCGCAATTCAACGTTCGTTCCGGGGCTATTTGCTGTTTGCGCATTGGAATCAGGTAAGTCGTCTTCCGCCGACTAGAATTCCATCATTGGTATCAGAGCCCGATCGTGATTTCTGCCTTGTTTTTCATTGAGTTTTCTCATCTACCATTTGATATTGAGATCAAGAGATTGTTTTCTACACTGTTTGGATGTCTAATGGTTGGGATTATCATTTGAGAAACTCACAATCGAACTGAAGCGAAGAACGGATTAGGGGTCGCGTACACCCGTACGGTTTTGGCCATTTTTCGAAATAATTTTTTGGTCAAAATTAATTTTTGAATATGCAGGGTGAAAGTACTCGTCGAGACGAGTCCAACGGTGGGTCGAGCGCCGACAGACGACGCCGGACGCGCCCACATGCGCTGCCAGAAGCCGCGGCGCGTGGGCGCCACGAGCTCCATGTGCTGGGCACGCCAGCAAACCGGTGCGTGACGTCACGCGCTGGTGGGCGAACCGGTGCGTGACGTCACGCGCTGCTTGGCCGAACTGGCGTGTGACGTCACGCGCGTCGGCGAACCAACGCATGCGACGTCACGGATGACGTCATCCAACGGTCAGTAACCGTCGGGATGACGTCATCGATGACGTCACCGTCGGCGGTAGTTGGCCGGCCGGTCACCGGCCGGCGACCCGACCCGACCCGTTGACCCGACCTGACCACTGACCCGACCCGTTGACCGTTGACCGGTCAACGGTCGGACCGGTCGGACTGGTTGGACCGGCCAGGAGCCGTTTGGCTCGCTAGCGCGTGCGCCACACGCGCCGCACACTCAAGCGGCGCGTGGGGGCGCATGCGGGCTCCAATTGGAGCGTGGTCGGTGGCGTTGGGTTTGTATGGATGTCCTCTACTTTGTGGTATAATTATTTTTTATTTTTGGATTTTATAAATGTATGAAAATGTGTAGGGAACCCTATGTACGCATATTTTTGGGGTTTAATGCATAGTTTATTCATTTGTAGCTTGTATTTTCTTGTGGTTTAGGAAATACAAGTAGCTAGCTTGTGTGCAAATGATGTCATATATGCTGTATAGAGCTTGGTTCGATGATATCATGTATATAGTTTAATATACTTGCAATTTTCAAGTTGCTAGAAAATTCGAACAATGGTAGGAAATCCATTACATGTTGAATTGTGGTTTTGACTGGAGTTGCTGCATGATTGTTATTTGTATATTGTTTTACATCATGCTATGTTTTTTTGTGTTAATGGAAAATGTAGACATTACATGAGATCATGTAATTATTTTTCCTAGTGGGAGTTCGTAGGTTGGTAGAATTTGAAGGAGTTTTCACCTAGAACTCAAAATTTGTGCAAATTAAACTAATTAATGATAATAGAACAATTGTACATAGAAGTTGATTGGGAACATAGTGAACTTTTGTTTCGTGTCTATTGTTCAATTATTATTATTTTAGTTTGTTTTTGCTGCAAATTAGATATGTGTGTTACTCTGAAGAATGTGCTAGTATTGATTCTGCGTTTATTATGTCAATGTGTTATAGCAATTGATTATGGCATCGGCATCCAAGATCATTGTGGCTGACCTCAATAAGGGTGAGAAGCTGAACGGTGACAATTATGATATTTGGCACCGAAAAGTTCAGTACATCCTTGAGGAGCAAGAGGTTTTGGAAACCCTCAACCACACCATGGATGAACCGAGCATGGAACTTCCGCTCAACACGGGAGAGATCTAGAAGCTTATCAAGCTTGGAAAAAGAAGAATAGCATTGCTCGCATCACGTTGCCGAGCTGTATGCAAGATGATCTCATGTGTGAGTTTGAAAGTTATGATAAAGCTCATATAATGTGGGTTGCCTTGAAAGATAAGTTTGGGGGTACATCGCCACTAAGCTAAAGAGACTCATCATCAAGTTTGACACATACCGAAAGCGCCCAAATATAACAATGAGGCAGCATCTTCAGGAGATGTCAAATATGATTCGTGAGCTGAAGTCGGCAGGTCACTCCCTTACTGATGAACAACAGGTTCAGGCTGTTATAAGGTCTCTTCCTGACAATTGGGAGCATATGAAGATCAATATGACGCATAATGAGAATATTGTCACTTTTGATGATATAGCGTGTCATTTGGAATTAGAGGATGAGCACCTAGAGGCTGTGAGATCCTCTACTCATGCTTATGTTGCTGAATCGAGTTCGCGCAAAGCTTCGGGCTTCAAGCGCAAAAAGGAATTCTCAATTCAACAACAAAGGGAAGAAGACCGATCGGCACCTAAAAGGGCTAAGACCTTCCAACGCAAGAAACGTAGTGGGAAGAAGGACAAGGCCAAGATGAAGTGCTACAATTGTGGCAAGATGGGTCACTTTGCTCATGAATGCACTAAGCCGAAAGAGGTACCCTATTACTCCATTACTTTAAGTAATGCTTTTGTTTCTAGTACTGTAATGCTTGCTGAATCTCATCCAATGTGGACTATAGACTCAGGAGCAACAGACCACGTAGCTAGAGACCGAGAAGCATTTATGGAGTATCGTCGGATACACACGGAAGAAGATGGATATATGTTGGGAATAACTCAAGAGTTGAAGTGAAGGGTATCGGCACATGTAAATTACTTTTATGTGGTGGTCGAAGCCTATTCCTACATGATGTTCTCTATGCTCCGGATATTCGACGAAACTTGGTCTCTGTAGTTGTTCTTCTTAGCCTAGGTTATGTTTTAAATTTTCATGGTAATTGTGTTGACATTTTGTATGGAACAGTTTATTATGGTTCAGGTCATGTATTGAATGGTTTTATGATGTTAGACATTGACTATGATCAGTACAATGTTAATGTTAATGGTTGTTTTTCTTTAATTGCATCTTCTAGTAAGGTTGAGATTGATGCAAATACTTGGCATGCTAGATTAGGTCACATTGGGTTGCAAAGAATGCAAACATTAGCTAGAGAAGGCCTTTTAGGGTCACTCACTAATGTTGATCTACCCGTATGTGAACATTGTCTAGCGGGAAAAGCAACTAGAAAACCATTCGGTAAAGGGACTAGAGCTGAATTTCCATTGCAACTCATACATTCTGACATTTGTGGTCCTTTGAATGTGAGGGCGAGGCATGGAGCCTCATATTTCATTACTTTCATAGATGACTTCACGCATTTCGGTTATGTCTTTATGATCTCCCATAAGTCCGAAGCATTAGAATGCTTTAGACGATATATAACGATGGTAGAGAATCAGTTGAACAAAACAATAAAGGCATTGAGAACCGATCGCGGACGTGAGTATCTATCGAAGCAATTCAAGGCTCTTTGTGATGAAAAGGGAATTGTACGACAATTGACTATTCCTAATACTCCACAACAAAATGGGGTAGCTGAGAGAAGGAATAGAACCCTATTGGAAATGGTTAGGTCTATGATGGCGCAAGCAAATTTACCTATCTCCTTTTGGGGAGATGCATTATTGACTGCTGCCTATGTACTTAACCAAGTGCCCTCAAAATCGGTCACTTCCACCCCTTATGAATTATGGACTAGTAGAAAACCAGACTTAAGTAGTCTACGTCCATGGGGATGTGCAGCTTATGTTCATGAATCTTCCCATAAATATGGCAAATTAGGCCCTAGAGGGAAGAAATGTATCTTTATAAGATATTCTGAATACTCCAAAGGGTATGTGTTCATAGGTGAACAAGCTGATGGGAGTGTGACCGAAAAGGAGTCACGAGATGTCACGTTCTTGGAGAACGATTTTCCTAGTAGATGTGAGATTGATAAGGATTTCCAATTATATGAGATGGAAGATCCTAATAATACACCCACTAATGTTATGGAGGGAAATGAAGATTTACCTCAACATGAAAGACCTAATGGGAGTGTTGCATTGTCCGGCGAATTGAATTCAAGAGAAATTCAGTTGCGTAAAAGTAATCGTAAAAGTATTCCTCGTCGTCGTTTTGAGATTGAAGGGGAAGCATTTATGATTGCTCATAAAGATGATGCCGAGCCTCGGACTGTTCAAGAGGCTCTCTCATCCCTCGATAAGGAAGAATGGAGAAAAGCTTTGGAAGACGAGATGGAGTCAATGAGGACAAATCATGTCTGGGACTTGGTTGATCTGCCACCCAATCGTAAGGCCATTGGAAACAAATGGGTCTTTAAGATTAAGCAAATGGTGGATGGATCCATTGAAAAGTATAAGGCTCGTTTTGTGGCGAAATGTTATACTCAACAAGAGAGTATAGACTACGAGAAAACCTTTTCACCAGTTGTAAGGTTTGCCTCAATACGCCTTATTCTAGCCATCGTTGCACATTTGGACCTTGAATTACATCAAATGGATGTAAAGACGACATTTCTCAATGGAGAACTAGATGAGGAAATTTATATGAAACAACCAATAGGTTTCATAGCTAAAGGTCAAGAGCATAAAGTTTGCAAACTTCATTGCTCAATATATGGTCTTAAGCAATCATCTAGACAGTGGTATCTTCGTTTTCATCGAGCCATAACAACTTTTGGTTTTACGATGATCGAAGAAGATCACTGTGTATATGTCAAGCGGTCTAAAGATAAATTTGTGATTTTATCACTTTATGTGGACGATATTCTGTTGGCTGGAAATGACAAGGTTATGGTAATCACCATAAAGAATGGTTGTCCTCCAATTTTGAAATGAAGGACATGGGAGAAGCTGCTTATATATTAGGAGTTAAGATCGAAAGAGATCGATCAAGGAAACTCCTTACTTTATCACAAGAATCTTATATTATGAAGATTCTTGATCGTTTCAATATGCAGTATTGTAATCCCATTGATACCCCTGTCATGCAAGGTGAAGGCCTAAGTACTGAGATGTGTCCTAAGACTCCAGAAGAAATTAAAATAATGGAAACTGTTCCTTACGCAAGTGCGATCGGAAGTTTGATGTATGCTATGATGTGTACTCGACTCGACATATGTTATGCCGTGGGATTGGTGGGCCGATATCAATCAAATCCCAGTCAAGCACACTGGAAAGCAGTGAAGAGGATCCTAAGATACTTGAAGGGCACCATGGACTATCGACTTTGTTACCAATGGAATGATTTACGCCTATTAGGTTATTTAGATGCTGATTGGGGTTGAGACCTGGATGAGCGTAAATCGACTTCTGGATATGCGTTCTTGCTCAATGGAGGTGCAATTTCTTGGAATAGCAAGAAACAGACATGCACAGCCTTGTCAACTATGGAGGCTGAATTTATTGCGTGTTCTGCTGCAGTGCAAGAAGCAGTATGGCTAAAATGTTTCTTTGAAAATTTAGCAACTGTCACTGAGATTCCAAGACCGGTGACAGTTTATTGCGATAGTCAAGCAGCCATTGCCTATGTGAAAGATCCCAAGTATCATGGAAGGACGAAGCACATTGACATAAATAATAACTTCATCAGAGATATTATAGCGCAGAAAGAAGTGATTCTACAATACATTTCAACCAATAGAATGGTTGCTGATCCATTTACGAAGGCTATTCCTAGAGACATATTCTTGACCCATAGGATGTCACTAGGTTTGCGTAGAATGTGATGTGTTATTGTAGATGATCATTGTTTTATGTATTTATGGACATATGTATTGTACTTGTTTGTTTATTAATGACTTGATGTTTTATCAAAAAAGTACAAATCCATTATGAGACTAGCACAAGCACACATATATATTATTGGAAAGTATGTCAGCAGGTAATGATTGGCTCACTCACACGAGCAATCGCCTCAAGTGCTATAGTTAGCACGTTGAGATGAGATGTTATGTACAAATAAATGCTGAAGAGCAAGTCTGGTACATAAAATATGTCGCCTTGATTGGAGTCAAGATGAGGTCTGTGATTTGTTTATAATAAGACCGAACATGATAGTCCCACAATCATGTATGCCTCGTAAGATGCCGGATGCGAGTACTTAATTGGGCGCTATAGAAAGCGAGCTAATATAGCACTCGAGTTAAACATGAGTACGTGAGAAGCACGTGACTATGTTTAGGCTAAGATCCGTATAGTGGATATATTTAAGAAATGACATACGCTCTTATAGAAAGAGAAATCTACTATAGCATGTAATTCATACTACATGTGCATTGTTCGACCGACAAGGGAAGGTGAGTAAAATTATCCCTATTTACTCATTGTGTGAGCCCTTGAGGTAATTTATAATTTACCTTAATTCGTGCCCTATGTTACTTCGACTATGTTCTCGAAATGAAAGATCAATGTTGCTACTTTAGCATATTACGGGCGGTCATGAATTGATATGGCCTATGGGACGTGTCTAGGAAAGCAATTGTTCTAAAATTAAGAGAGACATGAGTGCGAAGGAAGACTATTGTTGTTTTACATCTGTCACATGTATTTACTGGTCGACCAATTATATCGCCTTATGTGGTTACGGATATAATTGTAAACACATGGTGTTTTGAGGATAATCAAGTATAGCCTTTAAGGGATAGGTATACTTGAATTGATGTAACAAAATATGTCGGGGCCTTTGTGAGACATTAGTTGTTTATTTCTTTTCGGGGTTGTAGCCATTATGTCATCCCTAACGGGTGCATAATTTGAGCTCCCAAGTGCAGGTGTACTCACCGGTCGCACGGCTTACTTGCTAGTATGAATTGTTCTGTAAAGTTGATGAATGTTGAACGCCTTGCCTTATATTCTGGATAGAGCGCTATCAAGCCCATCATGTCCAAGTGGGAGATGTTGTACTTTAGCTGGTACGTTCATGATAGGGTGCGATTGGACGCACCGTTTCAAGTTGAAACGTTACGATGGAAAGACGCTAATGGAGGGGTACGAAGGGAGACGTATATAATCCTCCCGAACACAACCGTTGGATAAGTGGTCAGATCATTTGTACCAAAATCTCTCTACATTTCCATCGTCAAAGGAAGAAGGCGTTCCATCTCAATTTGGCAAGAACGGTTTGCATTTACGCCGTGGAAATCGGGTGCTTTTCTCGTGATCGCATCCAGACCAACGTGAGATAGTATTGTTCGTGATTGATTCGCAATTCAACGTTCGTTCCGGGGTTATTTGCTGTTTGCGCATTGGAATCAGGTAAGTCGTCTTCCGCCGACTAGAATTCCATCACTTATATTGAGTGAGTCGATAATCAGTACTTTCGATTAGGTTTAAAATCCATAACCTTGCCATCTTCACAAGCAAAGATGAAAAATCAACCATTAGACACATTAATTGATTTATAGCCCACCACAGGGATGCGGGAAGTTACCATTCAATGTAGGGTAAGATGGAAAGACAATTCTATTCTCAATTTTATAGAACCATATCCGAAGCATCGGTTGTTAATTTGGCTAGACTTGACCAAATACAATAATGAATTCATCAATCAGTTTTTTGCTTGATTCAAGAACGCTAGAAATATAGATGCCTTGTGCGCAAAAAAAGAAATATAGATGCCTCACTTTGCTCTTAAAAAAAGAATTAACAAATTTGACTTTTAACGAATTAAAATTCCAATTGAGAGAAGGATTCAAAGGCCAAGACTTAGCTGATTTATTGCATTTGGCAATGAAAGTGTCTACGTATGAGTAACTACTTAAAAAAAGAGACGATAGGGCTCTGTTTAGTAAAAATAATTTTTGTTCCCCAAAACAACTATTTATGTTCTTTTGTTCCGGGGAACGAAAAAAGAAATAGAAATGTGTTTAGTAAAAATTTTGTTTCCTATGTGAACGGAAGTAGTGAGAGGGAGCAAGGGAACGTCCTCCTTATCTACTTTTGAGAGCCTTTTATAAATTTATAAAGATCTTATTAAAGAGTGCTTTAAAGGACACTAAAATAATCATACCTACTAAAAAAAGGATTTTCATTTTCATTATACTAATTGCGCAATAGATGAGAAATTTTTCCACCAAAAACTTTCAAATATCCAAATTAATTTACATGCAAATATATCATATACTCTTTGTCAAATCTTTTGCATCTGTGTTATTTCAATCCATCCGGTCAATTTTAATCAGCCGACAGTAAGATGAACGTCGAGGATCTGTCCGACGCTGATATGGCTAATTTTTAATAATTATTTTTTTTTATCTTCTTTTTCATTTTCTTTTTTTCTTTTCTTTTCTTTTCTTTTCTCCATAGGAACCGGCCATGGGCAAGGCCATAGCCTCCTTGACCCGCGGCCGCGCCTTGAGATCTTTTCAAGTTGCAGGAAGAGACCCGCTTCCACATGGCAACGGTTTTGGGTCCACCGCACGAAGGCCTTCGCATTTTTGCCATGTCGCCATCTCCGCTTCGTATTTTGGTCGCAATCTTTGAGTCAACCATTGCTCCGTATTTTGGTTGCCTACGAAGCATCGTAAGGGAAGAGCAGCGAAGGGAGGGGGAGCAAAGATGGCGGAGAACACGGAGGCAATGTTGAAGAAGGACATGAAAGGCTCAGGCTTAGGTTTGAGGATTGTCTTGGATGCAAGATCGGTCGGTTCAAGGAGACGGCGTGCCTTACAAGCTTTTCTTTTTTGGTGGGGACATTCACCAGGGACAAGTCGATGCACTTGTAGGGAGCCAGGATCACGAGGCACGGTTGCGGGCGACGCCGGGCAAGGGCTGCGACCCTCCCGACTATCGTAAAAAAAAAAAATACAAAAGAAGGAAAAAAATAGAAAAAATAAAAGAAAAAGAAAAAAAATTAATAAAAATTAGGCAAAAGAAAATATTATTAAAAATTATCTATGTCGGCATTGGTCGATGTTCACATAGCGTCGACTAGCCAAAATTAGTTGGAATGACTGAATTGACACAAATATAAAAGATGTTCCTCTTATCTCCTCGTCAAATCGAACCTCAAGAATTTTAGAGACAAACCACCCTTGTTGGAAGCAATCACTCGCCTGCCTTTATTATTTTAACAAAGCAAAGCAAAGTGTCTTTGAATCAGAATTCATAATCACCTGGACCCAAAATACAACGCTCACCTTAGAAAATGACTCTGTTCTATATATATATACACACGTCTCTCCCTCCATCACTTCTCGGCGTTAATAAACAAAAAGACAAAGGAAGGAAGTCGGCGGTAAGGAAATGGGATTATCATATCACTTTCTCTAGTCCCTATCCCAACACCAGCAGACCCACTGCGACAACATTCCCCCAATAGCTGCATTTATTATTATACTACAAATTAGCTGTCTTTCTCTTTCTATTCTATCGTTGTAAGTTGTAGAATTTGGCCTAACATAATATGATTAGAGATTCGAAGTCGTTTGTCTCTTTTATATTTTAGCGAGAAAATTACTTTTTCAGCTTTCGATCTAAAAATTTATAGTATCATTCAAATTTCAAATATCATAAGAAACAATGTGTGAATCTAAGTATTAATATTTGTGCTTTTACAAGTTTTCAGGTGCTGTCGACTAAATGAAAGTTAAAATGTGTATGCCGGGAATCTGAAGGAAAAAAGAAAGCGAATGGCAAAAGTAGTTTCAAACAGACAAATAGAATACGTACATACTAGCAATTAAAGTCTAAGGAAACTTGGCAGGCTGAGTTAACATGATATAACTATACTAAATTACCAAACCTAGTGATGCTTCTATTGTCAATTTGCTTTCTGTTCGAAGAGTAAATATCTAGTATTGCATAACCAAGTAATGTGGGAGGAGCAGCCCGCTAGTATCTGTCATCAATACGGGTAAAGCATCAAAGAGCTACTTAGACAACTGCAACCAAAAATCAAAACTCGATCAATCCAGATCGGATCTTCCAAGGTCAGCAAAAGCTTTTAACTTGCTCAGAAAGTGTTCTCTTGAAATCCTGCAATGGAGATTCGAACGCAATTCCAACAGAGAACAGGAAAATGGCAACAAGCATGTTAGGCAGACCAGCCACTAGCAGGCCTAACGAAGCCGAAAGAACTGCAGAAAATGCTCTCAGATTTGCTTTCAAAGGAGTGATGGAAGAACAAATGGACAAGATTTGCTTTCAAATGAGCGATGGAAGAACAAATGGACCTCTGGTTCATCTTCCAGCTTGCCTAAGACAAATTCCATCGAGGCGGCTCTGTTTACCTATCAAAGGTTTGCAACCTACTTAGAAGGACTGGCCAGTCAATGAAAGCAATCTTAGGCGCATTTGGTTTCAACCAAACGAGACAATGCTGACTGCTTTAAAGTCCTCTGCAGAAACACCAAATTCCATGCTGCAGCTGAGGTGAACTCCCCATCTGTCTTCTGGGTTTGAATCAGGATATATGCAACCATGCCAACCATAAAGTGCAACCAGGTACAACCCGCATATCACACAAATTCTTGAAGTCAATATCACAAGTTCACAACAACCAGTTGTCTTTGAGCGTCACTATTAGATTCGTCAGCTGTTATGTCCATCTCGATTTGTTTAAATGCAAACTCAATTTAGACTGGTCCATTTGCTAATGGAGGCCTATGTAAATTGCCTCAATAAAAGCTCGCAATCCAGGAATCCACCCACATTGAGTAATAACATTTGGATACGTGCATGGACTGGCACTCACACTAAGTAAGACCCAGGACAGACGTGGGGATTTGAAATCCTTCCCTAAATGAATGACATGATGAAAATGAAGTTTCTATGCCAAGCTCAAGGCAGGATCGCATGAAATTTCTATGCTCGAATTGTGAGGCTGGGCACGAAGAAATGCCCGACTGGCCATGCCCAAGCCCACTCATTACCTACAAGATTCATCACTTTTACTATTCAACCAAAGCAATATCACAACACCATCACATTCAATTTTGCTATCCGCACAATGATGTACAAAACATGCTCACATCTCAAACATCGACCTTACATTAAAAATAATTCCAAAACCGTGTTTATCTATAAGACACAGCAAAGTATTCCAAACTTGGTGAAGATCATGCCTACCAAATCATGCAGATGATGAATTTCTTCCATAGAGCTGCTGATTCATTTGTTTTGATTTTGAATGAGTATATGCTTCCAGTAGATCAACTATCTGAACACATATCGAGCTGGACTTGTGGATATCCAAACTTCATGCCTTGTAGAAATGTCCATCTAGTGGTGTCGTTGCTAGTGCCACTGTACACTAAAACAAAAATCATAATCCTTAGCTTCCAAATCGATTATAAGAGATTATGAAGATGTGCCATTCAAGTATGAAGTTGATGCTCATGGATTCAATCTATCAAGACTGGCAACACTGAAGCACATATCAAGTACATATATAGAAGGAAGAAAGTGAAATGTAACTGAAGTGTGATACAGTTATGAGTAGTTTAAGAGAGATACGGGTATCCAACATTAACCTGACTAGTTCTATATGAGTTATGCCTTCGAATTTGCTTCCACAATACTAGGCAAAAAGTGAGATGTAACTAAAACATGTCGTTGTTTGTAAAAAATAGGTTGATATGAATTTGGAATTATTCAGGCAAACAAACCTACACATTTAGTTGTAAACATTCAGGCACATTTCTTGTTCTGAACACAATCTGTTACTGACTCAAGGAAAATGACAGGTCTAGGAAGCTAGAGATACGAAGGAAGCAAGAACAACAACTACTAAAAGCTCAAGAAGTAGCAAAAGTCACCCCAAAGAAAACCTCCTTTTATTTTTCAGAACATGAAACGGGTGGAAAACAAAGCTACCGTCAAAATCACAAAAGAGGCCCAAAAATAGTTAAAAAAATAGAAAGGTAGAACACAAACTCAAAAAGATCAAGAACATTGGACCATACATTGAATAAGAGATTATTGAACCGTCAATAAAGTATCAAGTAACCACAACAATCAACAGAATAATGGCAAGTCCTATGAAAATGAGATCCACATTGAAAGAAGCTACAACTACACACCATTCTACCACAGAAAGATAAACAGGCAGTGTCATCTTCGTAGACAATTACCTCGTCGATTGTCCCTTTGAAGTCAATCATCCCCGTCAAGACAGCCCATGCTGCAAGAAGAATTCTTGGATTTTGGATGAAACTAATCCGCGAGGTGGGACTATTCTCCTCAAAGATGGCCTCATAGACACCATCCAATTTAAAAATGGGAAATCGTCACCTACATCATTGCAGTTCCATAGATTTATCTCCCTCAATGTATTGCAATTCTTCACCACCTTGGCTACCCCTTCGTTCGACAGATGCACACAGTCCATTAAGTTGAGATTCTTGAGATGGTAACATCTACTTATAAATGCCGCTAGTTGCTCCTCGTTGAGTTTCAAGCCTTCTGCTTGCAAGACCTCCAATCGTGGGAGTTCAAAGTCGATGCATATATTCCTATGTTTTTTAAACCAGAAATCTTCAAATAACAGATTTCAGGGCAGCTCTTCAGCACACCTGAAATGCCATCCCCAGTTATCTTCAAACAATTGCTTACATCAAGATACTGCAAGTTCGGGCACATACGCCCAATCTTCTTGAGGCATTCGTCGGTCAGTTTACCATTAGAAGGTATGCAAAGAGACCTCACTTGAGAATTCACCACAATATCAGTTTCATTAGCATCATCCTCCCTTAGGTTCGTCTTCCCCATTTTGATTGCCTTCAGTAAGGGACATTGTGTCATGAGGCTATACAATGTTGTCATCGTGAGATGGGAGCAGTGACTGATGTTAATGTGGGTCAGACTGCGAAGATCTTCACATATCACGCTCATGTTGTCATCTGTGAGGAAACCTACTGCCTCCAAATCTAAGACCTCAATGTCCTGGCGACATAGCATGATCATAAGAATCCCGTTGAAGGAAAACCCCAGAGCGTGCGAAAAAGTATGAGTCTCTTGAGCGGAATGTTTGCCTCCGCAACAGATATCAGCAACCCATCCCAGATAGACGAGCCCGAGAAATCCAGACTAATAAAACCCCTGGCGTGACCAAAGGAATCCACCAACTCCTCACATAAAATCTCCTCCTCTTCCATATCTTTGAGGGCCAAGGAGACCAAGTGAGGAGTGTTCCTTATCAGCGAAGCAATACCTTTCAAAGTAATTAAGTCACAATCCCCAAACTTAATTTCCTTCAGAGACGGGCAATTCACCGACAGAACAACAAGAGACTGATCAGAGAGAGACCGATTACCCGAAAGGTCGATTCGCGACAGCCTCTGCAGCTTCCGCGACAGGTCCGAGATACCGTCGTCCGTGACCCGAGCCCAGTCACTCTGCTCCGGATAGCTAATATCGAGCTCTTCGAGCTTGGGAAAGCACTCCGCGATCGAAACCAAGTCGGCATCCTCCAGCGACCCAATATAGGACAGCACCAAGACCCTCAAATCCCCGAACTTGGACCCCATCTCGCGCAACCCATCGAAGCGGAGGGACTCCTGGTAGGAGAGGTCGAGGCGTTCGAGGGGCAACGGGAACTGGGCGATCTGGAGGAGGACGGAGGACGGGTCGCCGCGGAACGAGCTGAGGTCGATGGACTTGAGGAACGTGAAGCGCCGGAGGAGGGAGCCGAGGTGGAGCGTGGTCAGTCGGTTGGTCATGGAGAGGCTGGTGCGGACGGTGTTGGAGATGTGTAGCAATCGCTTGCAGACGGAGGAGACGGACTCGAGGTCATCGGCGGAGACCAAGCGGCGGAGGACCTCCTCCCAGCACAGTGCGGGCAGGTCTTCCCACACGGTTGCTCCGCCGTCGTCAGCTGTTTTTCTTCTGCTCCGCCATCGTAAGTTACGTGCTGCTTCGGCTTGGTGGCCCTCTCTAGCTAGAATTTACCGTATCGTGGTTGTCTAGGCTATGCTTGGTCTTTGAAATTTGGACGTTTTGGCATCGAAGGTTAAACTTGGTGTAGGCTGAACGAGATGGACTTTCATCTTTAGAGTACAAATTTCAAGCTCATGAAACAACACCCGTTAATCTAAGTATATGCATCAAAGAAGACATCCATCGAAATTTGAATTTAATGTGATGTCCATTAAACAATGGATAGTGTCACCAATTTAAGTTTGCACCAAACCTATCTCACAACTTTAATCACCAAACTCGAGTTCCTCAATTGTTGATCCGATAAAATATGATTTGAGCACTACAAAATAGAATACATGTTGATGTCGCGACCGAATTTTTCGTCGTGGTGGACCACCTAGTGTTTGGCTAATGGATTGTTAAGCCTAGACTTAACTCGGGCTCTTCAAGCCCATACCAATTCGGACTTTTAAATTCAAGTTCTTAACATGCAATTGATTTTTAATTGGGAGTCGCCACTAATCTATTTTTGGTGGGTCGATTAAAAACCCAAGTAAAGTAATGGAAGATTTACTTTACTCCTACGAACCAGAGACTATGGGTACGGGGACTTGGTTACACTGGATTTCTCTAATGCCCTTTCGGTACCATTCTTTATTTAAAAAAAATGTTTGGCAAGCAATTTGAATTGATAAATTTATCTCCATGACATGTGAGGTAATCATACGGGTACGCAAACCACCAATTTAACACTCAGGAAAGCAATTAAATAATGCATGACTTACCTCAAAGCAACGAAAGCATCTGCAGTGTTAGATCAGAATTCATATCAGCAATCCTAGATATGATTTCTAATTAACAAGCAATCAATCAATTTTGCTTTCACGTTTTAATTAGAATATAGTCAATATGCAATGTAATGCAATACTTCTAACCTAATATGAAATAATATGGCATGGCAAAATGTCTTAAACTATATGAACATGCAATAATTAAATATGCAATCTAAATTAACTAAAATGACCTAATTCTAATGACGGACAAATTCTAATTAAATGGACCTAGCAACATGACTAAATGATGTGCATTCCATGATTTTATTTAACGAAAATTCGTAATTAAAATCACTTAAAAATGAAAATCAAATTAAAGTGAAATACTATCTATTCTAAATGCTTTCTAAACATGCCTTTAAAAAAACCTATCATGCAATTCATCTAAAGATCTATCTAGACCTAAAATGCAATTTTTATCTAATATGCAATGACGTCCAAAGAATGCCCTAATTCTAATTTTTTCCCTTTTTTTTATGAAATTCGAAATTAAAATTAAACATGCAATTCAGATAAAAAAAACTAACATCCTAAATGAATGCACTTTTTTCTTTTTCTTTTTCATGATTCAAAATAAAATCCCTAATCTAATCATGCAAGATAATGTAAAAAAAACAAACCTAATCCTAATTCAAACTTTTTTTGGATTTTTACTTGTTTTACGAAAATAAAATTGACCTAAACACCATGACATCAAATCAAACAGAATGAGATTGATATTCGAAAATTGACGAACCATATCTCGCGCATGAGATCGGGTTGTCCAATTTTAAAATTAAATCGCGAATCGAATCTCGAGCGTGAGATCGGATTGTCGATTTTATAAGGATTGCGAGTGAGTTTCGGGCGCGAAAAATCGGACTGCCAATCCCAATTTGAGGGGCACTTTCATGTCAGAATATCAATCATATATTTAGGAACAATTTCACTATAAAAAAAAAACAAGCTGTAAGGAAAATATATAAAAAAACTATAAGTGAATAAGTAATAAAAAAAAACAAAAGAAACTACCTAATTTCTTTTTTTTTTTTTGTTTTTTTCTGTTTCTTTGTTTTTTCCTTCCACGCACGGTTCACGGGTCTCCAAGGGGCAGCCGGTCAGTGGGTCACCGGCGTTCGGAACTCCGGCAAGGGTGGGCACGCGCGAGATGGTGGTGGCGTGGCTCGACTCAGCTCGGACAGGGGGCGGAGCTAGGCGTCGCTCGGGCGCGTGGGTCGGAGCGGCACGTCGGGGCGGATCACGGAGTTCTCCAGCGCGGTGGCGAGTGCGGCGGCTCCGCGTCGCAGTGGTGCGACGGTGGTCAGCCTTGCTCGGGTTGGAGTGGCCGGTCTCGGATGCAGCGGGCGATCCCTTAGGTCTTCGTGGCGAACGACGCAGTGCGGGACGGGCGCTTTGGCACGGCGCGGGAGGAAGCTGTTGCGACGTCGGATCTCGGCGGAGCTCCCAGCGTCGGGAGGAAGCAAGGAGGGAAGTGGGCAGGTCTGGATTGGCGTCGTTCGGCACAAGGCGGTCGTCGGGCGGCTCGGACTCGGCACGGTGCGGCGGTGGACGGAGCGCGGAGGGCGTCTGGCTGGGGCGTCGCGCGGTGCTCGTCGGCAGCCGGGTGCGGGCGTCGCGGTGCGTCGAGTCCGGGCAGCGGCTCGTCGTGGCAGTGAGAAACGCCCGGCGTTGGCCGCGGGACGGCGACGTGGCGGCGCTGGGCCCGGAAATCCCGCGGCGGGCAGTAAGCGCTGGTTCAACGAGCAGTGCGGGAGCACCAAGGCGTCGCCGATGGGGCAGCAATGGCGTCGGGGATGGAGCTCGAGGGGAGGAAGACGCGGGAGAGATGATGAGCAGTGGCCGCCCCTTTTTGCCCCCTTCGTACACCTTCTTTTCAGCTTTTTCTTTTCTGCAGAAGCAAAAAAGAAAAGCCTCTGCTGACTATTCCCTTTTTCCCTTTTACTTTTTGGTTCTGACTTTTCTTCTCTTTGCTTTCTTCTCCTCCCGAGATCCCTGCTTCTTCTCTTTTGTGTTTTTGCGTTTTTTTTCTTTTTTGAACGGAGAGAGAGCATTAATAATCCGAACAAAGAAGCCTCCAAAACCCTAAGCGAACAAACCTATTTATAGGCCACCGATTAGGTTTTCAATTTTTCAATCCGATATCCATGAAGATTCTTTTTTGAAAAAACAATATTTGTTTTGCTAAACGCAATATTTGTTTTCCACTTGCCCTATATTGATAATGATCCAAAATCGCGATGGAATTTTTTCAAATCCAAATCTTGCCAAGATCAATTGCAACAATTTTTAAACCATATGCCCTATCAAAAAATCCATCATATCCCAACAAAATTCAAGATTTCTATTTTTCCATAAGATAATTTTTAATCATTAGAAAAAAATGGGCCAGACCCAACTTGCTTTTTCGTGGGCTTAGTCCATCTAATTTGAAACTCAAAACCATTAATTCAACCCATCCGTAGTCCTAAAAATAAAAATGCAAAACATGTAAATTAAAAAAACGCACCTAAAATTAATGTTATGCAAATGAATTATAATATTTAAAATCAACCCCTAATGACTAAATGGCCGCCAAAATTTGGGTGTCGGCAGCTGCCCTCTTTGGAGGTGAGCTCGAAGAGGTTGCCTTCAAAGATAAATTGAAACCTAAATTTTGACCATGCACATGCATTGAATGATTTGATTTGATTTTTTTTTTTTTTGATTTTTTTGTCGGAAAATGAATCCCATTTTAAAATGCAATTTATATGATGCATGGAAATGCTAATGCAAATGCATGATGCGAAAGGAAAGAACATACCACATTACTTACCGGTCGGTGCGGTAAAAAGCATCTTGAGGTACATGATAAATCCCCTATTTACTTCACAAGTACCCAACTCTCACTCGGGTTCTTGAAGGTCAAACGGGTAATAAATCGAAACATTGAGATCGAGGAAGAACATTCACATCCAAAGTGAAATGTTCAACGATAATAATTAAGACATCCGAGGATCGGTGAGATGTCAAAAGAACCTACCGAAATATCTTACCTTCAAGGAGGGTAAAATGATTCAAGATAGATTGGTATTACACGTCCCAGGACGAGTACCATTCTACGGTCCCAGAATAGTAACATGACTTTATAAAAAAACTGCTTTCCTAGGACCCGTACCATTCTACGTGCCTAGTATGACAGAATTT
Source organism: Eucalyptus marginata (assembly GCA_014182565.1). Lineage (NCBI taxonomy): Eukaryota > Viridiplantae > Streptophyta > Magnoliopsida > Myrtales > Myrtaceae > Eucalyptus > Eucalyptus marginata. The sequence continues at coordinate 35,691,774 of CM024593.1, forward strand.
GGTTGTGTCTAGGGCCCACCATTCTACGGTCGCCTAAACGGGGATTTACCTTCGGGACCGTACCATTACTCTACGGTGCTGAATAGGAAATAAAGTTGTGTGGGACCCGTACCATTCTACGGTCGCCCTAAACGGGGATTTACCTTCCAGGACCCGCACCATTACTCTACGGTCGCCTAAATAGGGAAATAAAGTTTTGTCTAGGACCCGTACCATTCTACGGTCGCCTAAACGGGGGTTTACCTTCCAGGACCCGTACCATTACTCTGGTCGCCAAATAGGGAAATAAAGTTTTGTCTAGGACCCGTACCATTCTACGGTCGCCCTAAACGGGGATTTACCTTCCAGGACCCGTACCATTACTCTACGGTCGCCTTTGAATAGGAAATAAAGTTTTGTCTAGGACCCGGTACCATTTTCTGACCCTAAACGGGGATTTACCTTAGGGACCCATTACCATTACTCTACGGTCGCCTGAATAGGGAAATAAAGTTTTTGTCAGGACCCGTACCATTCTACGGTCGCCTAAACGGGGTTTTGCTTGGCTAGGACCGAACCATTCTTCGGTCGCCCGGCGTCGCAATCAGGAAAAATCTTTAGGGACAACTTCATCGGAGTGTCAAATTACTCAAAAAGTGAAAATACCTGTACAACGACAAGTATTTAAGGTATAATAGAGATATACTTACTGGTGCCATCTCTGCTCATTAGGGATATGTCTCACTTTGTAAAAACATGATTGTAGGAGAGGCAACATGTATTTGTGATTACAAATAAACATGCATTAATTCAAGCAAGGTTTACGCAAAAATGATTTTTTATCAACCATGCATCACCTTATTCAAAGGAAAGGATTTCAGAAAATTCCAATCTGAACACATAAGTGTCATGGATGTGTCAAATGAAGGATCATTTAGTCTGAAAGGACTTTCCGCTCATTCTTATTAAAATGGGCTATTTTATCCTGACCTTTGATGCAGGATTTTGACAATCACTTTATCTCACTGTCATCACGCCAAACAAAAGTCTGGGCAATCTCGCAAGTGGTACGACTTTTACCAATCGAGAGGTCTTTAAATAGGGACGCCAATGTGAGCTTGGTCAATGGCTTAACAAAGACAACTCCTTGAGTCGAGGCTATTTAGAACGATATTTCGCAATTATCTTGGGATTTACAAGTCAAGAAACACGCAAAAATGAGGCAGAACTTATCTTACTCACACTTCTTTAGCGATGCTTTCAAACATATGAACTCTTACGTTAATTCAAGTACCCTAATCTGAAGAGACTTTGCAAGGGACGTAACGTAGGCTTGGTTCATGGGTTGAGAAATGAATGGATCATTAGGCTCAAAAAAGTGTTTAAGGGATTAAAGTTGGTGATTATCTTGACATTTCCAACATTTTCCTTTCCTTGTCAAAGATTTTTCTTCATCAAATCTCCATTGATTGCAACAGACATTTGAGTTTAGTACCGCTCTTGGGGATACGACTCATTATATCAGAGTTTGATTTTTCTTCTTTTTTTCTGGGCATTGGCCTTGCTTTTACCAAGCACACTACTTTTCATGCCCTTTAGTTCTTATGCATTATTTTTACTTCTTTTTATGGGCATCGGCCTTGCTTTTACCGAGCACACTTGCTTTTTCATGCCCCATTTTTAGCACTTATTTTCTTTTACAGAAGCTCCATTTGGTCAGCATTCTAGTTCATGCTACTCGAATGTTTTTGTCTTGCCCCAGCATGGGGATGATCACCAACTGGGTTTAATATGAAATGAATTTATAAGCTCAAGTGGGCTAAGCAATGGATAAAAGTGTATAGGATAGAGAAATGACTGCTCTTCATCATCTTAGGGCACTTTTGAATTATCATACGAGTTACGATGCGAAAGCAATACTCGAAAGATTGATGCAAGTGTGGTAGAAAATTCCTATCACTCATCTCAAATTTTGTCCCAATGTGGGATGATTCTTGACAGGGATGATTTAAAAACTCTTCACGTGTATGGGTTTAAAGGGCTAAACAATTGGTGTACACAGTGTTTTGGGTAGAGGAAAGAAGCGCCTCTCATCACTTTGTTACTGGTACCCTTTGCGAGATCACATTTTCCTTGCGAGGCATGGAAATTTTCATACAACTCACTGAAGATTAGTGTATGGGATAGTGTATGGAGTTAGGTTGCCTTTCATCATTCCAAAGTATCCCATTTGACACATTCAATCTATCTTACACTTAATTCATCACGGAAAACATACAAGATTTGCAACAAATATGAACAATTGAACTTGCAACTCATTAAAGCAATTTATTCATTATAAAAATGCTTGTAGTTCAAAACACAACATGGCAAATTAATCATGAGTAATTTCTCTTGACAGCATTAGAACTAACACGGAGGTGAAGAATTCCACGACCATCCATCACTAGGATTAAGGTACCTCAAGAAGCACCTTCCTCACTATATATGGACCACCGTAATTTGGAGCAAACTTACCCCCAAAATCTAGAATTGATTGGACCATTTTCACACATTTGCATGCCATAAACCATCCCTGAAACAGAATGTAGATAGATCAAAAAGGCAAACGGGTTAAATCATTTTTTTTTGAAGATTTTTTTTTAAAAGGCAATTGGAAAAGCATTTTAAGAAGAAGAAAAAAAAACATTTTGACACGAGAAAGCATGATGAAGCCGGGCCTCGAGAATTCTCCTTGGATTTTTCTTTTTGTTTATCGTCGGATATCATCAGAGACTGGTTTGGTGTACCTCATCATGCCCTCAAAATAAAACTTGTAATTTCATTGAAATTCATCAATCATTACAATTTATTGAATGGAAAAAACGATTCAAGCCCCAAGAAGAAAGTGAAAAAGACGAAATTGAAAACAATTCCTAGAAAGCAATAAAAATTCCCATGGGGAATGTGCAAAAGTAATAAGTTACTCTTTTGCGGGCCAAAACCCATTTCTTCAGGGTCCTTCATCAATGGCATTCACCATATCCTCATGCTTAGGTAGAGTATTCTTCTTGACATTCGGTTGAGCGGTACCGAAGGCAAACGCCTTGGTGTCCAATAAGTTTGGACCTTATGCTTCAAAGTCATGCATTCATGGTCGAATGTCCTACTTCCCCATATGGTACTCACCACATTTCTTGGAGGGGGTCGTAGTTAGAAAATTTTTCAGCATTGGGTCGCTTTGGTTCGTAAGACAGCAATCCCTTCTTTTGAAGAACCTTTAAGACTTGGGACGGAGAACCCGGGAAGAGGGTGAATTGCCTCTTAACAAAGCTGTCGAGGCGCGGTTGGTCGGCCTACGCCTTGTTGATTGTTAGGGATATGAACAATCGGAGGCTTGCATGACGTGCATATGTAGCATTGACTTCCGTGCTAGGTTCTTTTATCTTTCTTCATGGTGAATCTTTTGCCTTGATGGGTTGGTTCATTGAACCATCCATCTCTTAGCCCAACTTGGGATCGTTCACCCACCGGGATAAAGCTGGTTGAAGTTATCAACGTACGTGCTAGCCATCCGGGTTGCGAAACTCAAATGGGAGAGTCTTGACGAACAACTTCATTAGTTCCTTGTCGCGGGCCCAGTCAAACTCGCATGGAATGATTGAATCATGAGGGCTCATTCTTGACATATTGGGCCATGCGTACGTGGTACACATCGCAAATGAGCTTTTGGGCAGGAAGTACTATCGTATTTCTCAAACTCCGGCATTTGAACTTCTTTGGCATCTTGACCTTTCATACCCGGACAAGTCGAATGGCGGTGGGCTCATGTGACTCCACACGGTTGTCGACTTTCTTTTAGCTTTGCAACACGCTCACCTTGATCTGTCTTAGGGATGTTGTCAAGCTTAGCCTTTTCGGCGGTGATCAACGGTGGGTCATCTTCCAGCTCAGGCATGTCGTCATCAATCATTTGGGCCTTGTTTGTCGGCTTTAAAACTACTACCTGAGCAGCGGATGCGAGGAGTCGGATTCGCTCGGAGGAATTGGAATTGATCCGTCATAAGCTGTATAGAAAGAAAGCACTTGTTGGAGTTGAGTCTCCCAGCGGACATACGATCACGCATTTCAGTTTGGTCGGCCATTCTAGCTCTCAATCATGTAATGATGGGTGAACGTGGAGGATCCGTTATCAGCTAATTCCCATGAATAAAAATATATAAGTACGAGGTGTAAATAGAGAGCCACTCTATGACAATCATCTATTTTTAGTCATGAAACACGTCCACTCATGAAGAGAATTCCCTAAAAATGGACTAGGAAAGTCAAAATTTGAAACCTCTAACATGAATGGAAAATGAATTTCCAATTTTTATTTTCAAATGATTCATTGCATGACAATTTCTCATTTAATTTCTAATTGACAAAGAATTAGATCAATACCACCCTAGGTGTGAGTGGACGAACCAAAAAATCTGACAAAGTAAGTAAATTGCATAGTATAAGGATAGAAGACTTACTTCACCAAAGGAAAATCAATGGCAATCACATAGACATGCGCATGAGATGTGAGGCTCGATTTCTACTCTAGACAGGCTTAGCAATGTGAAGCCACAAAGGATGATCGGACTAGCCACGGGCTTGTGGACTATGTCGGGTCCCTCATGACTCGGCTTGGTCAAGCCGGCCAGTATGAGCATGCGGACGAGGTGGGTACTCTTGACACCATGAAAGAAACTTGGGATTGAGATGGACGACTCGTACCGCGAGCATGTGGTCGGAGTGGTGTCCATCTCAATACCATCTAAATGATCCCTATGGCGAGTCCGGCGGCAAGTTTGTGTGTGCAAAAGTGTAGTGTAAGCAAGCATACTGACAGTTTATATCAAGCAACACTTCAACATGAAAATAAAACCATACATTCCTTCACCTCCCTACAAAAACGAGGGGTTAGCAAACACTTCCCCTTATACCTCCCAATCTGCAAAAACATTTAACACCTAAGTGTTAGGGACATTTTGGAATCCCTCGCGCAAACAAAAACATTTTTCAAAAAAAAAAGAAAAATTGGCTAAGTCCCACTAAGAGTTTCAAGAGTCCCAGGAGTCGCCAAGCTGTCGCGACGAATTTTTAGTCGTGGTGGACCACAGGGGTTTGGCTAATGGATTGTTAAGCTAGACTAGCTCGGGCTCCCAAGCCCATACCAAAGCGACTTTAAATTCAAGTTCTTAACATGCAATTGATTTTTAATTGGAGTCGCCACTAATCTATTTTGGTGGGTCGATTAGAAACCCAAGTAAAGTAATGGAATTTACTTTCTACGAACCAAGACTATGGGTACAGGGGACTTGGTTACACTGGATTTCTCTAATGCCCTTTCGGTACCATTCTTTATTTAAAAAAAATGTTTGCAAAGCAATTTGAATTGATAATTTATTTCCATGACATGACATGAGGGTGATCATACGGGTACGCAAACCACCAATTTAACACTCGGAAAGCAATTAAATAATGCATGACTTACCTCAAAGCAACGAAAGCATCTGCAGTGTTGATCGAGAATTCATATCAGCAATCCTAGATATGATTTCTAATTAACAAACAATCAATTTTGCTTTCACTTTTTAATTAGAATATAGTCAATATGCAATGTAATGTAATACTTCTAACTAATA